>JARHVA010004393.1:317500-362500 GCA_037957365.1 Torreya grandis
CACCTTGCTAACACTTTGATCCATCAAGGAAAATGTTTATTTGAAAGGTGAAATATACTTGAGAGAGGGTCATGATGGACTCATTAGTGAAATCAAGAGGAGGAGGTTGGTTATCTAC
Organism: Torreya grandis; assembly: GCA_037957365.1. Taxonomy (NCBI): domain Eukaryota; kingdom Viridiplantae; phylum Streptophyta; class Pinopsida; order Cupressales; family Taxaceae; genus Torreya; species Torreya grandis. The sequence continues at coordinate 317,619 of JARHVA010004393.1, forward strand.
TAATGGTGCTTTAGGTAATTAGTTAGTAATGATTTTCCATTTAATTAAATTTTACTAAAGGAAATCAAGATCAAACTTTTCTAAGAGCATGATCCACTTGGCCATACACTAGTTTTGGTATGGCTTGGAGTGCATGTACTTATGTGGGTTAATATTAGTTATGATGTAGGTTTTATGGTTAAGAAGCTAGTGTTAAAGTTTGGTGGCCATAAATACTAAAGCTAATCAAAGCTTCTTATTATTGGTGTACTAAGTCTCATACTCGACAAGCATGTGGATAATGTAGTAGATAGATTGCTCTCTATGTTATTCATCTTGATGAGCTAACATTTCCCCTAGGGAATGGTTGGTGGTAGAGATATAAAGGTAAAAGGGTTGGTCATCATTGGGAGGGGTAAAGATAGGTGGAAATAAAAGGTACTACTTAAGTGAATCAAAATCCTTTTGACACCCACTATTCCACTTGAAAGAGACATCCTTTTTTAGAAGGTGGTGGAAAGGTTATCACTAGTTTGAAAGTTGGGAAATGAAATGATGAATGAATTGAATCTTCCCCTATAATTTATAGAGTTATTTAAGGTTGGTTTGAGGAAGCATGTCTAAGATGTATTTTATTTTGGTGGGATCAACACTTGGATTCTATGAAGGGAGACAATGAAGCGAAGGAGATTTCCTAACAAGACCCTAAAAATGCATTTTTTTGGGTTTAGGTAGATATGGTAATGGATAAGGCATAAAAATATTATCTTAAGAATGGCCAAGTGATCCTTCTAGAGTTTAAATTTTCTAAGAAGGTCATCCACATAGTCCTTAACAATCTTATGGATAAGGTCATGGAAGATATAGGTCATGGCATGTTGGTAGGTTACACCAAACATTTTTTAATCTAAAGGGCATGAATTTATAGTAGAAGGTTACCCAAGGGGTGGTAAAGGTGTGTTTTTGTTGATCTTTAGGAGTAATTAGAGTTTGATTATAACTTGAAAACCCATCCATCAGAGTTATCATCTCATGGCCAGTTGTAAGATCAATAAGTTTGTCAATACTCGATAGAGCAAAGTCATCTTTAGGAAAGGTGAGGTTGAGGTCATGTATACCCCCTATGGATTTAGTGATAGGTACAACATTTTAGACCCATTAGGGGTAGTCATTGGGTTAAATAAAGTTGATAGATATAAGACACTATACTTTGTATTTGATGAGAAAGGTTATGTGAGGGTACATGCATTGAATCTTTTACTTGATGGGCTTGGCATCATGGTGATTGAATATGTTATGGGTAGTAATGATGGGTTAATTATAATCATATCACTATAAGACCAAGTAAAGGCTATGCTACAGTCTTAGAGGAAAGAGGGGAGGTCCTGAAGTTCCTTAGCATTTAGTGATTCATTGATTTCAATAATATGAGGATTATCCTAAGTGCCCAAGTTGATATCTATAGTGGATTCATTTAACATGGGTGAGATCTCAAGAGAAAGGGATTTATGGATTAAAGAATTTGAGGCACCAAGATAGGTGAGAATAGAATCATCATCCTATCACTAAATCACGTTAATAGTAGGAGAGTCCTCTCTTATCATCTTAGGGTGGGTCAAAGGAATGGTTACAATCACCCCATATTTTTGATAAGTCAAGGGTATAAGGCTGAACATGTTGACAAAAAAAAATTTAGGTGGGATAATGTCATCATCCTCACATGTAAGTGGAGGTGAGTTCAGTGAGGAAGGGACATCTTATTTAAGAATGGTAAAAGTGGGTTGTTTGGCTTTCTTCTTATTAGGTAAGATGAAACCAAGTTCATGCTTCTCATGTGTCTTCCCAATTTTGATGATGACCAATTCATGTGGGTCATGCTCATACTGCCTAAGACCAAAGCCTTTCCAAACACATCAATGGAGGTATGTCTTGGCAAAGTTTGGTTTACCTAGGTAAAAAAACCAACATTGAATGGTTGAGGTGGAAGAGATGTGGTAGAAGCACAAAGGAATTTGTTGAGTCCCTTATATAAAAAACTAGTCTAAAAGTGGGGAGGTTTAATAGGAATAATAGTCCTGACATTGGGATCATATCTTGACTGGTTGGTGAGTTTCCCATAGTTTTGAGGAGTAGGGAAAGTGTCAATGGATAAAATTTGATGCTCTGTTAGTGAAAGGTGATGGAAGATGAATTCTAAAGGGATATTATGGGGATTTGTTCTAAAGGTATAGAGGAACTAGTCGATGCCTCATCAGTGAAAGGGGTTATGATATCCACTTTGATGGGTAAAGGTTAGGTTCTAGCTAATATGGATGTGTTAGATGGGGGTATGACAACATCATTAGTGTGATAGGTCATGTTGCAAGTCTAGAAAGGACTTGGGTCAGCTTGGATGGTGATGACTTGGCTTTCATACTCAAACTTAATGCAATAGTGAAGGGTAAATGGAATTTAACCCATAGAGAAAATCTAAGGACATCTCAAAAAGATGTATTAGAATTCACCTTAAATAACATATAAAAGATTGGGGAGCATGTAGGGTCCTAAATGGATATGAAAGATGATAGTTCCTAAGGTAATGGCCATGTTATCATTAAAGGTATGGATGATGAATAAAGATTTAGACATGACATTATCCATTAAGTTGAATTAGTTATATGTGTGAGAGGAGATGATGTTAATGCTACCTCCACCATAAATCATGATCCATTTTGATGTGGGTTTGGTTGATGAAAGTAGTAATAAAGATAGGGGGATATGGGTCCTCGAGGTAGATGGAAGGTATTTCTCAATCCTTGAAGGTAACAAGGTTGGAAATTTATAGGGCACCAACAAAGGCTACTAGAGGTTGGGGGTCCTCAGGTTAGACCTAAATGGATTACAAAGTCTCTATTATTGCTTGGAAATGATGGGGAGAGGTAGAGATCAACTCATACAATATCATTTTTGCCAAAGTCTAGTGAAATTGCTTGAAGATAACTTTCCTCATGGATTTTGAGGGGTTAGATTGGGAGGCAGCTAAAATAGACACCTTGGGTTTGGTGTAAGATGTAGATAGATGGGTGTCAGTTGGTTGGGAGTTTTAAGAGAGGTACATCTAAAGGATGGATAACTTAGCCTTCCCCTTATCCTTTTTCTATGATCTTGTGACCACATTAATAGTATGGATAGAAGGAGAGGCTGAGGTAGTAGGCTGGTTAGACTCATCTTTACTCTTAGGTGAGAGTGAAGGAGTATGTAAGAATTGGGTAGGTATGGTTGGTGGTTGGATTGGTATGGGGCTCATATGATGTTTATCCATCAATAAATCATCCCCATTGTAATGCTGGTAGATAATGGTTTGGAGAGCCTTGTAGTTCTTTGTGTCATGGCTAGGTGTCTTATGATAAGAACACACATGGTGGTCTTTGTACCAAATAGGTTTAGAAGTAAGAGGGTCAAAGGATATAATGGGATGTAAAGATAAATAATAATTCTACAATAACCTATAGACAATAGTCAAGTAAGACTCAACTAAAGGTAATAGGGTTGTAATAGTGTTTACTTTGATGGTTGAAGTAGGAAGTTATTTAGAGATAGGTTTGGTGGTAGGTGTTTTAGGTAGGGTGGTGCACTTGGTTGATGACCTTAGTTTAGGAAAGGAGGTTGATGAGATAGAGGTAGAAGATTGTAAGGTAGGTATCTTAGGTATTATTGGCATGGTGAAAAGAGGTGTATTAGAGAGAAACTACAAAGGTGTAACCAAAAGAGGTGCTGAGGTTTTGGTAGAGGAATTTAGATTCCTATTCAATGTAGAGGGATGAGGCCATAGAATGAAGGGCAAGGTTGAGGGAGGCAAAATTTGGGCCTTCTAGCCTTTGTGTGGTTTTACCTTTTTAGTTACTTTGGGATGGTGTTTGGTTCCTAGTTCTAGTGATGCAAGCTCCACCTTCATTGAGGGGTGACTAAGGCTTGGCTTAGGGAAGGCACCAAGGTTCTTGATCAGTTTGGTTGGTTTGGTTTGAAAGGGATATTTGGTCACTTGGGGTTTAGGTGCCTTAGATGGTTAAGGAATTGTTGAATTGGTAGAATTTATCATTAGTTTTATCAGTAGGGTAGAAGATCTGATGGTAGAATTGGTGGGTTGGTCTACTAAAGGCATCATTAGAGGTTCTTACATGGTGATATAAGGTATACCTAATTGATTCTAGGAGGTGGCTTGATCTATGTTAGGGTTGGAAATGAATTCCAATTTTTGTATTAGCCTAGAAAATGGTTTACAAGTTGGTTTAATTCCTTGAATCGTGTACCTAAAAGATAATCCCCTAGGTGGATACATATGGATGGTGACCTCATCATCTTCCTCAATTAAAGGATGAATTGTTGAGATAGGTGGTTCCTCTATGGGAGTAGGTATGAGGGTTTCCTCTTTTATAATGATTTTCAAAAGGGGAGTAGGTTGCTTAATAGTTGAAGGTAAAAATAGGGTGGTGATGGTTGGTTATTCTAGTATATTAACTAAAAGAGTGGTTAAGGACTCCACTACCTCAAAAAGTGGAGGGGGAAAAATGGTACTTTCTTTATTTAAGTGTCTAAAGGAAGGGAAGGTAAGTCCACCATCTTAATAGGTGGAGGAGGATTGGAATATTGGGTGCTAAGTGGTTCAATAATGAGTACATCAAGGACCATGTTAATTATATGGGTATCCTGATAACACTTGACATGGTTTCTCTCATTCTTGGTAAGAGCATGGTTTAGGGAGGGTTGCCTGAATATGTCAAGGGCTTGGTTTGATGGTACATTGGGGTTATCTAATGTAAGCTCCCCCTTGTTAATGAGGTATTGGAAAAAGCTCTTAAAGGTTTTTCACTTACTAACATCATGTCCTATTACCTGATGAAAGGTACAAAAATAATTCTCATTGAACCAACAAGGTTCAGGATGAGAGGCATCAAACTACTAAGGAGGTTTGATTGGAGGAAGTTGAATGATATTGGCTTTCAATAACTTCTACAATATGGATGCATAGGATTCTCCAAGTGGAGTGAATTACTTTTGGTTGTTCCATCTTTCATTCCTTAGGTTTTGATTTAAGGAACTAGAGGAATCTAGTTGGTTGATGAAAGGTGGAAGGGAAGCTTTAAGGACTACCACAATTGTGGTTATTTTGCTCTTGGTGTTGGTATTGGACTAGTCATTTAACTTAGAGGAAGAATCCTAATTGGTTTTATAGGTTGAATTCTTATTTTTGATCTTTATCCTACCTTCATTAATGGCTCAGGTATCTAACTTATGTGTCATGGTAAAATCTGCATCGAAGGTTTGGAAGCTTTGGACATGTAGTGTAGAGGAGATATGCTTGGCACATACTTGAGCAAAGAGCTCTATGAGTTCTCGTTGAGGTATGGAAAAGGAGAGTTGGTTAGTTAGGCTCCTCTAATGAGCCACACAGTTGGCAATGGATTCATCCTCAAACTATTAGATAGATTAGAGGTCAGTGATAGAAACTTTCTTAGAGATATTGATCAAAAAATGGTCTAATAAGGTTTGAGCCAGTTGGGTAAAGGAGAAAAGTGAGTGCTTAGGTATGTCACTATACCAATCCAATGTTATACTGGCTAAAGACATGGGAAAGGTGTGGAGAAGAAGGGAATCATCATAGGTGATGAGATAACATGCATGCCTAGATGCCCTCAGGTGTTGTTGGGGATCTTCCTTATTTTGAAACTTAGAGAACTTGAAAAGTTCCCATTGGGGAGGATATAACATAATAGGTATGGATGGATGGGCTCATTATAGATTTGGTCATATGAAAAGATGTTGTGAGAACCCTAAATGGATGAATCCAATGTGGTCATCTTGTTCATAAGCATCTTCATTAGGTTTTCTTAGGGTTGAACACCCTAAAGGTTGTAAGATGCATATTTTTGTGGTGGTTGGGAGACATGTTGATAGTGGATAAAAGGTTGGGAGGCTACCACATATTGGTAGGTAGAAGATATAAAAGGGTAGGTAGTTGTAGGTGGTTAGGTAGTGGGTATATTCCCTTGTATATTAGGGATGTATCCAAAGGTTGGTATAAAGGGTGGTTGTTGGATAAGAGCCGTAGTCAAATTGGTAACCAATGGAAGGGTGTTGACCCTTGCACCAATCAATGGTGAGGTAGAGGGTATGAAAACCACAAGGCTTTGAATTAGAATAATGGTTGATGGATTAGAGGTATCTAAAGGAATGTTGGTAGTGTTAGAGGTAGGTACTACTATAGTGGAGGAGTGGTTGTTAGGAGTAGAAGGTATAAGGGTAGTGGTAGTTTGGGTTGGTTGGTTCTCTATGGTAGTCTCAAAGGGGTTGTTGGTTGATGAGGAGGCCTGGGTAGTTAATAGTTGAGTTGTGACCATGGTAATGGAGGTACTCCCCATGAGGTGGATAAGCATGCCATAAGGTGGATCTATGGGTGGGGTTGAAGCTAGGATACAATAAGATGTGGTTATAAGATAATGTTGCAAGGCCATAAGATTGTTATGTAGAAAGTGGTAAAATCCACATCTCCTTGAATAACCTCTCGAGGGAAAGTATGACTTCCCAAGGGGTGAGGAAATTCTACTAGTTTAAAAATGTATTCCATGGATGAAGAGGTAGAAGAGGTAGGTTGGTTTGGTGATGGGTTTTTCTCCACAAGGTCTCTTTCCTATTGGTGAGTGAGAACGATACAAGAGAAGGGAGATAGGAAGCATAAATAGCCTCACTACTCAAAAAAAGAGAGGACAAGGAAATGATCAAAGAAATTAAATCACACTTTAAAAGATAAGTTAATCCTTACAGTTTTAGTTAATCTTACTTTTGGCTTCTATCTTAAGAAGATGTGTGATTGAAATTAGTTTGTAGAGAAAGTACTAGAGAGGAAGTCTAAGGTTGCTTTCAGGTTATGTTTAGGCACTCAAAAAGAATTTGTATTAAAATCAATACATGGCTTGGTATTGGGGCCTACTCCCTCACTTCACACAACATAGTGATAATGGTGTCAGGTGTTGAGCCAATATATTGATATCTAGAGATTATACTCAACCAAAGAGCTGAGTTGGTTCTCCCATTAAAAATGACCTCCAAGTGGGATTGTTGGTAGAGGGTAAGGTAACCACTAAGTGATCAAATCCTATTCAGACCTCGTCTCAAGATTTTTTGATGTTTAATTGATGAAGGTGGTTTGGTTAAGTGTGTGAAATAAAGAGTGAAGATATGATATATTACTATGATTTTAAGTTAGGCTATGTGAACTAAACTTTTAAGTAATCAATGTATGTACTTGATTTAAATCCCAAAAGAAACTTTTGATTTCATTAATGAGCATAGAATAGAGAGATAATTCAATCAAATAAGAACCCAAGTAAAGACATAAGGACCCCACTGGGCATGCCAGAATGTTTCAATGAATTTCTTGCTTATGTTTTGAAAAGAAAAAAGAAGAAACTAAATACAAGTATGGTTGAATATTTTTTTGATTGTGTGCACATGGAATCAAAATATTATGAAGATTTCCTCTTTGGCTTGGGAGTATGACCTGAAGATAAATAAGCACTAAATCAAACTTGTTTGTTAAACAGATGGGTGGATTGCCTAATGATAGCTAGATCCTAAAAGTGAGAGCTTCATTAGGGGTTGTCAATCCACATGTTTTAAAAAATCAAGTTTATAAAATACAAATGAAATTACATTCATCAATAATCAAAGGGTACTAAAATTGAATACAAGAATTATTACTAATAAATATAGACTATAAATGATTAAATTAGTGATAAAATAATTAATATTTGTGCTAGGAGATTGGGGTATGCTTTAGAAAATTAGAAAGGGGTTTGTGAATGGGTAGGAATGTTGAGTTGTAGAGCTAAAAGCTTCACGAGATGAGCAAATGCAGAGGTTGTTGGAGTTACACAGTCACTGACATCGGTCAGGATTGATCGATGTTGGTTATGGATCGACTGACATTGGTCATATGCAAATAGACAGGGACTGGCATCAGTCATTTGTGCCTTCCTAGAATTATAATTTTGAGGAGAACAATCAGTTTGCATGTAAAGACTAACTATTAGTCTTGAGTCTACTTTTTTATTTTTGGTAGGACAGATTTGAACCTTTGGTTAAGAGGTGCATCTAAAGGTGGAGAATGCATGGCTCATGAATCCTAGTTATATATAATAGGGTTAGATCCTAATAGCTTGTAAGGTGAATGAATTCAAGTAGTGGAGTTGGTTGTAATTGTGTGTTTGTGTGTGTGTGTGTGTGTGTGTGTGTGTGTGTGTGTGTGTGTGTGTGTGTGAGAGAGAGAGAGAGAGAGAGAGAGAGAGAGAGAGAGAGAGAGAGAGAGAGCTCTTGAGGGAAAGAGATATGTACATTTGAGAGGTGTGAGAAGAGAGTGATTTCTTCATTGTATTTCCTTCTGGAAGAGTTTAATACAAGATTGGTTATTTCTTATATCTCCTATTATTTGTTGTTTCTAATTTCTAGTTATTATTTTTGGTTTAATTCTATGTTTAGTTGCTTATACAAAAGTAATCAAGTGTGTTGTAAGATCCTAACAAGTGGTATCAGAGCTTGGTTCACTAACAAGTGGTATCAGAGCGTGTTAGTTTTTATTGATTACAAAATTCACTCATAGGGGTTTTTGATTGAGTGGGAGTAAAGCAATGGCAGAAGAAAGTAAATTAAGAATGGAGAAATTCAATGGCAAGAATTATCAATTATGGAGGATATAGATAGAAGATTATCTATATCAGAAAGATCTATACTTACCATTGGGTGGGGTTTCAAAAAAGCCCATAGATATGCAAGATGAAGAATGGAATGTTCTTGATAGAAAGGCTCTTGGATCTATAAGGTTGATCCTGGCATCTTCTGTGATTTCCAACTTATCACAGGTAAAGACAAAGGTAGAGTTAATGGATACTTTGGCAAATTTATATGAAAAGCCCTTAGTTTCAAATAAGGTATATCTTATGAAGCAATTATTTAATTTAGAAATGCAGGAAGGTGGATCGGTATCTAGTCATCTTAATGATTTACATGCAATAGTAAATCAGTTAAATTTAGTCAAAATAGTTTTTGATGATGAAATTAAGGCTCTCTTAATCTTATGCTCTTTACCTGAAAGTTGGCATAGTTTGGTAATGGTAGTTAGTAATATTGCATCTGCTTTAAATATCTTGAAAGTTGATAATGTTGTTAGTGTAATCTTGAATGAAGAAATTTTCAAGAAAAACATAGAGGAAACATTAAGTAATGCTTTAAGTATTGAGAGTAGGGGAAGGCAAAGAGAGAAGGGCAAGTAAGGCAGATCAAGGTCAAAGTCAAAGATGAGAAGGAGATCTAAATCTAGAAATGGAATAATAACCTGCTGGAATTGTGGAAAGATAGGGCATGCAAAGAAAGATTGTTGGTTGAAGGATAACAAAGAAAATCAGCATGAAGGTAATGAAGAAGCAAACGTTGTAGGTATTGTTTCATAGGATGCTCTTACATTTTCTTTGGATAATAAAGTAGAATCTTGGGTTTTAGATTCTCGTGCCTCTTTCCATGCAACCCCAAATAGAGAATTTTTCAATGATTATGTCCATGGAGATTTTGGAAAAGTTTATTTAGGGGATGATGAGCCTTGTCAAATTGTTGGCAAAGGAAAAGTGTAGCTGAAATTGTAGAATGGCAACACATGGGTGTTGAAGGATGTCATGCATGTACCTATCCTAAAGAAGAATCTAATTTCTGTAGGAAAGTTGGGTGATGAGGGTTGTACAGTAACTCTCACAGCTGAATCTTGGAAAGTTTCCAAGGGTGCACTTGTATTAGCCAAAGGTAAGAGAGTAGGTACACTTTATCTATTTACTTGTATTACTAATCATTCTCCTTCTATTTTATCTACTTTAGATGTAGATGAAAAGTTGTGGCATTGTAGGCTTGGTCACATGAGTGAGAAGGGAATGAATGTTCTTAAGTCAAAAGATAAGCTTTTAGATTTGAAAAGCATAGATCTAGATTTCTGTGAGCATTGTATTTTTTGGAAATAGAAGAAAGTGAGGTTTCTTAAAATTGGGTCAACAAAGAAGAAGCACAAGTTAGAGCTTGTTCACATAGACGTGTGGGGACCAGCTCAAGTAGCTTCTATTGGAGGATCATGGTATTATGTTTCTTTCATTGATGATGCTACAAGAAAGGTATGGGTTTATTGCATAAAGAGGAAATCTGATGTTTTTGACATATTTAAGAAATGGAAAGCTTTGGTTGAGAATGAAATAGGTTTGAGATTAAAGTGCATTAGATCTAACAATGGTGGTGAGTACTGCAGCAATAAATTCAATAGTTACTGTTCTATGAGTGGAATACATAGGGAAAGGATGGTTCCAAGGACACTTCAGCAAAATGGAGTTGCTGAAAGGATGAATAGAACAATAATGGAGTGTGCACGGAGTATGAGGTTGCATGTTGGTTTTCCCTTACAATTTTGGGTAGAAGCTATAGATACTACAATTTACCTAATTAATAAAGGACCTTCTACTGCACTCAATGGTGGAATTCCAAAAGAGGCATGGATAAGTAAAAAGGTAGATCTTTCATTTCTCAGAGTTTTTGGTTTTGAAGCTTTTGTGCACATTGATAAAGAAAATAGAAAGAAGTTGGATGTTAAATCTATGCGATGCACTTTCATTGGTGATGGTTCTAGAGATTTCGAATTCCAATTGTGGAATTTAGAAACTAACAAAATTATTAGAAGCCATGATATAGTTTTCAATGAGAAGGTGATGTACAGTGATCAGCTCAAGAGGTTGAATAATTCTAAGTAGGGCAATTGTGATTTGGATGAGGTTATGATCCAAAATGAGCTCATGGGTAAAAATCATCACTCATAGGAAAACACAAAAAATGACGTCGATCATGTAGAAACTGATGTCAATTACGTAGAGATTGATGTCGATTAGTTAGAAACTAATGTCGGTCACGGAGAACCAACATCAACTAGAGATGACCAAGATCGATCACTGTCAGAATAAAATTTAGGTAGACAACAAGCTATGAATGAGTCTCAAATGCACATAAAGAGGTTTGAAAGGGTAAGTAAACCTCTAGTTCATTATTCCCCTTCTTTATACTACTTGTTACTCACTGATGGTGGAGAACTAGAAAGTTTTGATGAGGCAATGCATGTAGAATCCAGGAAATAGTGGGAGCATGGCATGAATGAGGAAATTGATTCCTTGGAAGAGAACTAAATGTGGGATTTAGTTGAGTTACCAGCTGAAAAGAAAGCACTAAAAAACAAATGGGTTTATAGGTTAAAGGAAGGAGAGAATGGACAAATGAGACATAAGGCTAGGTTGGTAGTAAAGGGATTTGCACAGAAACTAGGTATTGATTTTGGTGAAATTTTTTCTCCTATATTAAAGATGACTTCTATTCAAACTGTATTGTCTTTAGTTGCTATTGAGGATTTGCATCTTGAGTAGCTTGATGTTAAGACAACATTTCTTCATGGAGATTTGGATGAAGAGATATATATGGAATAGCCAGAAGGTTTTGAGGTCAAAGATAAGGAGAAACGTGTGTGCAAGTTGAAGAAAAGCTTATATGGTCTTAAGCAAGCTCCAGAACAATGGTATTTGAGGTTTGATAGGTTTATGACAGAGCATGGCTTTAGTAAATGTTAATCTGACCATTGTGTTTATTTTAATAGATTCGATAATGGTAGTTATATTATCTTGTTACTGTATGTAGATGATATGCTTGTTGTAGGTTCACACATGCAAGATATTATTGAGCTTAAGGTAAAATTATCTCACACACTTGCCATGAAGGATTTAGGAGTAGTAAATAAAATCCTTGGCATGAGTATTAAGAGAGATAGAAAAAATCACAATTTAATTTTGTCTTAAGAGAATTATGTGAATAAGGTGTTGGAGAGGTTCAATATGCAGGATGCAAAATCGGTAAGCACACCTATTGCTGGACACTTGAAGTTGAGCAAAGAATAGTGTCCTAAATCACATGATGAGGTTGAGTACATGAGTAGAGTTCCATATACTTCAGCAGTTGGGAGCTTGATGTATGCAATGGTATGTACTAGACCTGATATTGCTTAGGTACCACTTCATTAGACATGTATTGGAGGATGGATAGATGAAGCTAGAAAAGATCCATATGGATGAGAACCTTGCTGATATGTTAACAAAACTAATAACAAAGGAGAAGTTAAATCTTCATTCAACTTTTGTTGGTCTTCAAGATTGAACTTGAAGATGGAGAAACACGCTAGAGGATGTTTTTGTATAGGTCTAGGTGCAGCTGTTTATCTCAAAGTGGGAGATTATTGAGTTGTGGAGCTAAAAGCTTTACCAAATGAGCAAATGCAGAGGTTACTAGAGTTACACAGTCACTGACATCAGTCAGGATCGACTGATGTCGGTTATGGATCGGTCGACATCGGTCATATGCAAACAGACAGAGACCAGCATCAGTCATCTATGCATTCCTAGAATTCTAATTTTGAGGAGAATAGTCAGTTTGCATGTAAAGACTAACTATTAGTCTTGAGTTCACTTTTCTATTTTTGGTAGGACAGATTTGAACCTTTGATTAAGAGGTGCATCTAATGGTGGAGAATGCATGGCTCATGAATCCTAGTTCTATATAATAGGGTTAGATCCTCATAGCTTGTAAGGTGGATCAATTCAAGTAGTGGAGTTGGTTGTAATTGAGAGAGAGAGAGAGAGAGAGAGAGAGAGAGAGAGAGAGAGAAATCTTGAGGGAAAGAGATCTGTACATCTGAGATGTGTGAGACGAGAGAGATTTCTTCATTGTATTTCCTTCTAGAAGAGTTTAATACAAGATTGGTTGTTTCTTGTATCTCCTATTATTTGTTGTTTATGATTTCTAGTTACTTATTATTTTTGGTTTAATTCCATGTTTAGCTGCTTATACCAAAGTAATCAATTGTGATGTAAGATCCTAACAAGGAACACAAAAAATAAAGTTTGGTTAGGGATGGATAAGTGAAATTATCTTGTTATTTTTCACTACCATAGTGACCATTCATGGTTGGGCTAACCATTAGTGATTAAGGTGACCATCGATGGTCAGGATGACTATTAATGGTTGGATAAACCATCGATAGTTGAGACAACTATTAAAAATTACTATGTATGGATTTGGGTTCGTAAAAATGCTAATTGATGAGATCTGAAAGATGGATTTTAAGAGATCGGTAAGACCTAGGTTGATGGCAAAATGGAAATAAAGTAAATTAATACTAATAAATAAGTACTTGTCTTACTAGAAGTTGATTGGGTGGATGGTTGAGGTAGTTGACCTATTTTTGGAATCTAGCTTGATTTTGATAGAGTAACGATTCTTGGCACTTTGATGGGGTTGTGGTAGAAAGATGGTTCTATAATATTATTGATAGATTTTTATATTTTTGATGATGATTGACTTATAAAGGAACTTCTAGATGAATAATCTCTTGATAACAATTGTAGATGATTTTTACCTCTCTGCTTTTCTCTTCTTATAGACAAGGAAAGAGAGTTATAACAAGACGTGAACTAGGCTTCTTAATTATAACTTTCTCATGTAATGGCTCACACAATGATGAGGATAAGTTATTTTTATAAAATCAAGGTGGTTAAATTGCATGTTAGTTATTAAGAAGGTATACCTTGACCATCAATAATTAGGGTAACCATCGATGGTTAACCTGACCATCGATGATCGAAGGTGAAGGGTAAAATAGGTAAAAGCTAGGTTACTCTAGTTAAGTTAAACTAACTATGGGTTAGGTTTAGTTAGGGGTGTTTCAATATGTGGATTGGGGTGTGCATATTTTTGGTGTCTACAACAACATTCAATCTCAAATAGGTGGTGAGTGTGATCTTATGGAACTAGTGTCTTCTGTTGAGGCACATGGGAGAAAATATGAAAGAATTTGAGTAAATGGGGCCTAATATAATTTATGCTAAAGATAAAAGGACATGATGAGGTTTTATCTAAGGAGTTTATTCTTTCCTAAAATAAATGAACCATGAGGTTGAGGGGATTGAAAATAATTGTGTCTAAGTAAATTATCAACGAAGCCACTAAGATGCCATGCAAAGGAGCAAAAGCATATAAAGATAAAAGTCATAAGTTGAAGTTAATGCATAAATTTTTAAGGATAGATGTAGTGTTGAAAACTAATAAAAAGAGTTTTCCCAAGTAGGACCTTCCTCATAAATGGCCAAAGATATGTTTATAAATCATTAAATAGTTGACCCTAGAAGGGAAATATACTTTGATATTTTTGCATCACTTTTTACTTAATCATTTATATGGTTATAGAATCAACTTGCCATACTACCTCCTTAAATCCATGGCCATCACTTTATAGGTTAGTGATCAAAATGATATAATACACCATGGCCTCATCCTCCTGTTAATCCAATAAGGTGAAATAATGCATAAGAAATCCATTCCCTTGGCTAAATGTTCCCTAATAGATGACACTTCTATGAAAGACACCCCTCCTAAGAATACCCTAGATGATGACCCTTCTAAGGAAGATTATAGAATAAATAGAAATGAGGAAGGCTCCCCAAACCAAACCCTCCTAAAATACTCCTCTTTTGATAAGTTGACTCCCATCAAATTCCCTTTCATTTCCTTCTAAGCCTCAACAAGCAAGAAATCTAGAACTATGACCAATCTATCAAAATGAGTGGTAATTCTTAAAAGTAAGGATTTTAGCACTTTGTAAAATAAAAAATATAGAAGGAGAAAGAAATTGGGTATTTTTTTAGACAAATTATAAGGCATTGGGTTGGCTATTTTGACCCTCATAAAATTTTGGAATGAACTGAAGGAAGAAATAGTCAAGCTCAAACAAGAGTTGGATAGGGAAAAATAAAAGAACATCACTCAGTCATAAAAAGAGGGGAATAGTGGAGTGGGGTAGGATCTCATAAAAGACATCCAACCTTCCTTGACGGCAATAAGAAGAGTCAAAATCTGTCAACTGAAGGTAAGATAGAGCATTCTAGAGGGCCCTTCTAAATGTACCTAGGGAAGGACCAATCAAGATTTGCTATTGGATAAGAACAAGTATAATGAAAAAGATGATTCAAAGGAGAAATCCATCTCATAAGATGTCTAATGTTATTTTTAGGGTGCCTTCTATTTATTTTTTTATTTATTAGACTTTTCTACTAGTCATTATAAGTTAGTTTTTATTATTGGTCTTTAACTTGGCAACTCGTGGGGCTTGGTTTCATGACCTTTTATCTTATTTAGTATAAAGTTTTAGTTGATGGATCCATGTAAAAATAAATTTAATTTACCTATAAAATAAAAAATTATGTAATGATTCTAGTATTATAAAGGATGTAACTAATGTCTGTCAGAATTTAAATTTAATTATTGTTACAATAATATATTAAAGGATGTAACTTATGTGATTGACATTGATGTCATAAATTATGACCACTATTATTTTGAGTTAAATTCAAATGGATGTCATAATATATGTCATTTAAATTTTTAAAACCTCATATCAACATTCATTTTAAATTTATGACACATTATCTCACTATGCATTTTGACTTTACAACCAGATTTACTACCTTTTGAATATTTTCATACCTCAAACATATGAATCAGTTTAAAATGATATATATGTGAATTTTATGAAATTTTAGCTCTATAATTGATGTGATTTAATTGATATGATTTTCATATTTGATAATTTAAATTTGAAACACGTCAACTTAATATGCCTTTTGAAGTTTTTGAAACATCATCTCACTGTGCATTGTAAGACCAACTAGATTTAGATTGTTTGAATGTTTTTTCAAACCCTCAAACATATGGTAAAATATAAAGTGAATTACCATGTTTTTATAATGTGTAAATCTCTATGTATTTTTATGGGTTCAATTTGAAAATTATTTTATATACTTGAATATTCACTGACCTCTACTTTACACAAGGTACCTACATTTTTATTACTATTTTTTTCCCCTAAAAATTAAGGTTTTTTGGGGCTTTGGTGTAACTTATGGTATTTTAATAAATTAGGGTTTTTATTAAAACTATTTTTCACTCTATTTTAAAGAGTAGGTTCCTTGATAAACTACGGTTTGACATATTATGTTTTAATATTTAATTTCTTTGATTTATGTGAGAATAGAAAAAATATAGATATTTTCACTTTAATTTTACATGTCATTATAGTTTTCATAGTGTATGATTTCTAATATATATTTTATTTTTAAAATAACTAGGGAAATATCATCATTTATATGGTTTAATGGTTTTTACTATAGTATATTTTTTGTAATAATTATAGGGAAATTGGCCAATGAGATGTGGGTGATTTGATAAAGTGGCTTCATTGTGTCTAATCCCATCCAAGTTCAAATATAAAAGGACATGTTAGGTTGGTTGTGGTATATGGATATTTTGGTTAGTGATAGGAATTAGTTTGGATGTTGTAGCGATTAGTGATGTTAGTGATGTTGGTGACAGTATTCTGATAGGTGTTGTTAGTGAGGATGGTAGTGGCCATTAGTGATGGTTGTAATGGAGTTATGGGAATATTTCTTGTGTACCATATTGATTATTATCTCTAGCCAAAATAATTTACCTATATCCAAAAATAATTAGGGGAAAATTATATATTATCATTTCATAGTTCTGGATTTTAAAAAATAACTCTTTTATTGTCTGGCCTTAATTTAGTGTGTGTTATTTGTTTCCCCTTATTGATATATAAAAAATACATTGGTAGACAATTGAAATCAAATAAAATCCTATTAGTAACAAATCTAAACTATTATTAATTATTATTTTCTATTTTATTTTCTTATACTAATTTAATGAATTCAAAAGTATCACTAGGGTTTGAATATATTTAACACAAATATTTTTTATACTTTTTAATTACAATATAATAATGTTAATATACCACTTACTATGAGCCCATTTAGCTTTAGTGTGATTTTGATGATAAATACAAAAAAAATTACATTATTGTCATGACCCAATGTTTTAACACAATTAGATTTGCATTTTTGTTCCCATGGTGAACAAAATTTGACTAATAAGCATCAATATCAATTAGATGTTCATTATAGCTTCAGTATATTTACTTATGACTCTTACAATCCATGAATATCCTTTATATGTTCATTATACTAGTTTTTTTGACTTTTTGACTTTTTCTATTATATAAAATTATACTATAGAGGCTTAAAATTGAACGATAATTTATAATTATCATTCATATAATTTAAAAAATATACAATATTGACTTCATGATTCTAGAGATGTGATACTAAAAATAATAAATCAAATATTTCAAAATATCATTCAATTTCTACAATTTTAGTTTTAGCATTATGGAAGGAGTCTATATTGAGCATTAATATTTTTTAGTGAAAAATATTTGAGTAAATGACTCCAAACATTTTCAAAATATTTAGAACTCATAGATCAACTCCAAAAAATAGTATCCTTAGAGATGAGTTGAATAAAACTCCATATAAGAAAAATTATGTATCTCTAAAGCTTATAATGTTTCCATTTTTTTCCAAAATAGATATACATATATTCAGTTATTTTCTCTAAGTATTATTTGATAAGTGGATGCTTGTTGTGCTTTAAATCTTGATGATGTATCTTTATGATGATTTATCTCACTACAAACATTCATGGTTTAGATATTGTCAAGCCATACATTATTGGATATATTAGTGTTATGATTTTGAATTCATATGGACTATTACCTAATTTGATATAATTATTGAACTAGTTCTCAAAATAATTCAAGTTACATTACACTAAAATAAACCCTAAATATAAATAGATTATAATATTGTATATATTTGATAGTGTTTAAATTATATTTATAATTTTTTTTAAAGCATATATCATGTTTCATTTATGCCATCAAATGATAATAATCTAAACCATATGGGATAATAATAAAAAATTATCTACACATCCATGTGTATGCGTGCACACACACATTATATATAAAATTTTATAAAACTATTTATATACATGTACTACATAGGCTTACTTTAATGGTCAACCTTTTATTACAAAAACTTTAATGATTATGATTGTCTATGAATGTATAAAAACAATGAAAAATATAAGTTAAGAATGTGTAAGGATCACAATTTTTTTGGTTAGATATAATTGTTTTTGGGAACCTATAATATTCTAATATTCTATATTCTAAACACTATTATTTTCCTATAATTGTTTTTGGGAATTGAATGGTTTTTATGCTCTAAACATTGTAATTTTGATATAGTGGATCATAATATTATTTAGAGTGGCATTAAAACTCATAAATATAATTAATTTTATCTTTTAATTGTCTAATTTTATACCTTTACTTAACCAACAAGTAAAATAAAAATATACTCCTAAAATAGAATTTAAGATAACTAGAACTACAACTAAGAGAATAACTAACACTAACTAACAGATATAGTCATCATACAAGATACCTCTATCAGTTAAGTATCACATGCAAACATTGATAAAATAAGTGACCAAAAATCCATATGTAGTAGGAGATTGACTAAAATACTATTAAATATAGTTTTCTAAACTTAGAAATGACATCCCACCTCTTTGGAATTTATTTAAGTATTCGGACAATGAACTAATCTTAAATGGGAGTTCCATCTACTTTTTGAGTAAATCCTTAAAAATTATCCACATACCTAAAAATAAGTAATCCAATTACTAAATTAAATAACCATCCTAGAACTAAGGGAAAAAATTAAGCTATTTCTAAAATTAGAACTCAAGTGTCAACATTAGCATCATACTCAACATCCCCCCTTTGATGTAAATAGAAAAAATACCTATCATCTCCTTAAGTATTCCATGAATCTTCTTCAATAATATATTGGTGATAATATCATAATATTAATCTTCCATTATAGCATGATCAATTAAAAATTAGTTATAATTGACCAAGTCTATGATAAAATGATGTTTGAGTTTAATATGCTTGGTTCTAGCATGGAGAAATAGATGTTTCAATAATTATATTATCCCATTGTTATCACAAAAAATATATGTTGGCTAAATTTGAGCCTATCTAAAATCAAAAATATTCTTGACAAACATACTCCTTGTTTGAAATTTGATGTAAGGTTATTTATTCAACTTTAGTAGAGGATAATGCAACTATAACTTATTTCTTTGATGACCATGAAACCAACCCTCTTCTCAATGTGAATCAATAACCTAAAGTTTGTTACAATCCAACTTACATACCTTATTTTCATAGACTGATATATATATATATATATATATATATATATATATATATATATATATATAATGATTTTATATTGTTTTCCTATAATTTTGATTTACTATTGTGTCAGTACTGTACTAGTGATGTTATAATCTGATTCGGATCATGTTTAGCTGGTTTTGTTGACATTTGACTAAGTACTAAATTTGAAATTTATTTTTAAAATATGTTAATTTTGTTATAGAATTAAATTGCTATACTTTTACTTTTTAGTTCAATTATATTATCATATTGTTTATGTGTTATTGATGCATATTTTTGGGTATAGGTATAACTACATGAGCTAGGATAGTGGTGGACTATGATGATCAGGTGATAATGGATAAGGGAAATGTGTAATTAGGTAAAAATGACATAAGTAAGAGGGAAATATTGCATGAACCTTTAGTTACTAATTAGTAGTTTGTCAATAACGTTATTCCATCACTTTTATCATCTTTTACTATTATTAATCCTATTTTTTGATCATCTTATCGACCCTTTATATGTACTATCCCCTCCAAAACAGGAAATATAGCAACACAAAAAACTCTGAACAAGATATAACTTCTATTGAATAAATTCAGAATGATCACAATAATATAGTCTCTTAATAGTAAATTACAAATCTTATCACTTGTCCTTCCGTATGCATATAAATATGAAATACAGTCTTAAAAACCCTGGATTATCAAAATTGGAAGTGAAAATTGAATTCTGGAAGGTCTCGGCCCTTCTGTGTCAACACACAGTCACCGTCGTCGGTTGATATCTCATCGACGTCGGTCTCTGTCAGTCGACTTTCTACCGACGTCGGTCTTCAGTCGATCAATGTCGGTCACTGAAAACCCTCTGTCTGCCGAAGTCGATTCCTGCACTGATCAGTATAGACCTGTACAGACTTTGTACAGCTGCCAATTAAGCACAACTTCCCTGTTTTCAACCCCTGATCTGAAATATACATTTTTAGCACAGAAGATCTCTAGCTGTATAATTTATTGAATCAAAACAAGAATAAAAGAATACCTAGAATATCTGTGATAAATTCTATGTGAAGTTATCTCTCAAACCTAAAATTCTGTGATAACCTCTGGATGAAGCTATCTCTCACTTTGGCAATAGATCAGCTGATATTCCACAGCCTCTTAATTGCACACACTGAAGAGGGAACGTTCTCCAATGCAAATGGAATCCTTGAACCCTAGGCTCAGTTTTCATAGAAGAAATTCTCAAAATCAATATCAATAATCAATAGCATAACCAATAATGGCATCCATGAGAAACCCTTATACCCTCAAAAAGATATGCTTGCCCTAATTAGGGTTTCTTAAATTAGAATTAGGGTTTCTAATTAAAAATAGGCTAAATAATTAATATTTGATTAAATCAATCAAATATTAATATCTCCCTCAATACATGTTGGATCGAGGAACCGATCGAAGCTAGTGAATTAGGGAGTGATTCCGCACATAACCATACCATAATAAAGGCGCTCCACTGCATATCAAATATCCCTAAAAAGTAGGAGCCCTGGCCAAATATGTCTGAAATAACCTGAATGAAAATCAAATGTAGAAATCCTGTGAATCAAAGTCAAGCCAAGCTCCATTATGACCCTCTATCCATCATATTAGCCTACGAAGGTCGCATAATAGGCTAACCATGAACTCAGAACATGTCAATTAAAAAGGGGACATGACAATCCACCCCTCTTGAAATTGCTTGCCCTCAAGCAATCACTGAATGACAAATCAATCAATCCACCTGGATCCCAAATATAGTTTTGATCTCCACAACTGTCAATTAACACGACCCCCATGCCATGTCCATCCCAAATCTCATGTAATGGTGTCACATCATCTCTAGTACTAAGATAAGCACTCCAACATCCAATCCATAAATGAAAATCAGCAAGCAAACTCCTTACCTGAATAATATCTGAAACTGGATAGTGAAGACTAGAAATAATCATATCATCATCAACCTGTGACCCGATTGTAACAAAAAGTTGAGTCCTCACCAGATGTGACAACTCCTAAACTAAACTCACCTTAAGACCAAGCTCATCCTCATACCTCTCCTGTGTTGGTGCCAATGTGCTCTCATCATCGCCCTCTATCATGTCATGTGGTATAGGTACCTCCATCTGATGAAAAAACTTATATCTGAAGCTGTTGCCCCGTATTGCCTTAAGAATATGTGTCTTCCCATCAACATTAAAGAGAACCTCCATGTCCTTGAGATGAAGAGTAACTTCTTCAAATGAATGAAGCCACTTCATACCCAAGACTAAGTCAATATCCCCCATGTTTACCACATAATAATCAACCTTGAACTCATAATTCTTCAAGCGCAATGGGAGGTCTCTAATCATACGCTCACACTTAAGAGTGTGACCATCGGCTACCTTAACATTGATGCCCTCAAAGTCTACGATAGTGAACCCATGCTTCTCCACAAATCTAGCATCTATGAAATTATGTGTGGCTCCTGTATCAAGAAGGGTGATAACCTTCTGCCCTGCCAAAACTCCATGGAGTCTGAATGACTCATCTGACTGAATACTGGATATGCGTGCCTCTTGAATGTGAAGCTCTAACTCTGCTTCTACATTAGGCCCTAAAGCCTCTACCTCTGGCCCCTCAAAACTGTTCTGCTACTTAGAATCCTCAAAATCTGAATCCTCATAGTATACCCACATCATACGATTCGCCTTGCCCTTAGGCCTCAAAGGACAATCGTGATGGATATCATATGGTCCTTTGCAGTAGAAGCAAAGCTTCTTCCTGCGTAAATCATTAAGTGCCTCACGATCCAAAGGTGGTGCTACCGGATTGGCTTTTGAATCATTTTTAACCCTGGATTTATCTATGTTAAAATCCGGTCTCTCTGTATCCCCGTGGGAGTGCTTATGGTCTCTAGACGAAGAAGCACCTCTGGAGTTAATTTATTGGATGGCACTACCATCTCCATACTCTGTGCCTTCTTCATAGCTACCTGTAAAGAAGGAGGATCAAAGGCTTTGATCCAACCTCTCAATGGCTCTGACAATCCCTCTATGAAGAGAACTACTAATCTACGCTCTAAAATATTCAGCACCATGACTACCAATCTCTCAAACTCACCAATGAAGGACTCCAAGTTACCTGTTTGTCTCAACTGTGCCAGATCTCAAAAGTAAACCTTAGGATCTTTCCTGTCAAACCGCTCAACCAATCTATCCACAAAGTCCTGGTACTCTGTTACCTGATTATGCTGAAGTGTTACCATACCATGGTACCACCAATCATGTGTTACTCCATCCAAGTGCAAAGTGGCGTATTTGATGGCATCTATATCTAACATTGGTCTCAATGCCAAAAAGGTGTCAAGCTTATGAACCCAAGCTTGAGCTGTCATCTTACCACTGCCATCAAAAATAGTCAAAGAAAGCTTACCAGTAGCCTTCTGCAGCTCACTGAATTGAACTCTAGGCTTCCTGTCCTGTCTAACCAATCTGTAGTGCTCTCTCCTAAGATTAACAAAATGATCAAAGGTCATCCTCTCTTGAACATGAAGGGGTAATAAGTCCTACTCATCATTTGCAGCCATGTAAACATTTGCAAATGGGTCATTCCTTGCTTCCTCTACTGGTGCCTCTAGTTCTTCTTGAACAAAAGTAGGACGTGTAAGTCTATTAGCTATTCTGGAGTGAGTCTGTTGTGGCCTCTGATTAACCATAGCACTCCTATCATCTCTTTGGTCCCCATTTTGTCCATGAGGTGTGTTCATTCTCTCTATCATAGTCATAAGTGCCTGTAGTGTCTGAGCCATCTGCTGTTAGCTTGTCATCATAGCACGCTGAAATTCTCTGGTGCCCTGATCAGCATCATACCTGTGGCCCCTGGGTGGGCTGCCCTCACGTCTGTCACTCATGATGGTTAGTGGCTGATCTAACCCCTGAGTACCTTCAAGTAAGGCTTGGCTACGTGTGTTATACTTGTGTGGTCCCAACTCTTATGGCTGCATAAGATCTATACACCCTCAGGCTAGCAGGATTTAGCTCTGATACCACTATAATATCCCTTCCAAAATAGGAAATATAGCAACACAAAAAACTCTGAACAAGATATAACTTCTGTTGAATAAATTCAGAATGATCACAATAATATAGTCTCTTAATAGCAAATTACAAATCTTATCACTTGTCCTTCTAAACTATTGCAATTGCAGTCCTTCCTTATGCATATAAATATGAAATACAGTCTTAAAAACCCTGGCTTATCAAAACTGGAAGTGAAAATTGAATTCTGGAAGGTCTCGGCCCTTCTGTGTCGACACATAGTCACCGTCATCGGTCGATATCTTGTCGACGTCGGTCTCTATCAGTCGACTTTCTGCCAACGTCGATCTTTAGTCAACCGATGTCGGTCACTAAAAACCCTCTGTCTACCGAAGTCAGTTCCTGCACTAATCAGTACGGACCTGTACGGACTTTGTACGGCCGCCAATTAAGCACAACTTCCCTGTTTTCAACCCCTGATCTAAAATATACGTTTCTAGCACAGAAGATCTCTAGCTGTATAATTTATTGAATCAAAACAAGAATAAAAGAATACCTGGAATATCTGTGATAACTTGTGTGAAGTTATCTCTCAAACCTGAAATTCTGTGATAACCTCTGGATGAAGCTATCTCTCACTTTGGCAATAGATTAGCTGATATTTCACAGCCTCTTAATTGCACACACTGAAGAGGGAACGTTCTCTAATGCAAATGGAATCCTTGAACCCTAGGCTCAGTCTTCACAGAAGAAATTCTCAAAATCAATATCAATAATCAATAGCATAACCAACAATGGCCTCCATGAGAAACCCTTATACCCTCAAAAAGATATGCTTGCCCTAATTAGGGTTTCTTAAATTAGAATTAGGGTTTCTAATTAAAAATAGGCTAAATAATTAATATTTGATTAAATCAATCAAATATTAATATCTCCCTCAATACATGTCAGATTGACGAACCGATCAAAGCTAGTGAATCAGGGAGTGATTCCGCACATAACCATACCATAATAAAGGCGCTCCGCTGCATATCAAATATCCCTAAGAAGTAGGAGCCCTAGCCAAATATGTCTAAAATAACCTGAATGAAAATCAAATGTAGAAATCCTGTGAATCAAAGTCAAGCCAAGCTCCATTATGACCCTCTATCCATCCTATTAGCCTACGAAGGTCGCATAATAGGCTAACCATGAACTCAGAACATGTCAATTAAAAAGGGGACATGACATTATATCATTATATTATATTACATTCCATATTTTTTATATAATATTATGATTAACCACTTGGTAATTAGTTATTTTTTGGGTTCATTATCTTATTTTGTTTTTCTTTAAGCTCTTACTAGGCCCTTTGGTATTATTGTCTCACATTATGTTAACTAGTAGTATGTGCAATAATTAACATTACTTATTCAAAGGTCATGATTATATTATAACCAATTGTGACTATAATGTTTTCATGTATGTTTAATAATAAATACAAGCCAATTGAGTTGTTAGCTTGAGAAACATAAGCATGTAATTGTTGTGAAGGTCCATAAGCTTGCATTATTTTTATAAAACCTTATAAGTTTTGGTAATGCTTTGAAATATGTAAATAACGGATTTTTTGGTTTATTTCAAATTATTAGTAACTTGGTGGTAAAAAGGTTTACAAATTATGCTTGTGGAAGGGCCCTATGTTAAACAAAGATTTGATTATGGTCATAATAACATTTAGAAGGGGGTTATGGGCTTTTGACTCCAAACAAAAAGCTATTATGACCTGATTTCTTGGTAAAAGGGGTTTGGCGGAGGAAGCAAGGGTAGTTGAGGAGAGGTATGGGATAAGATTGGATAAGATTGGGGAGACTATTGGTAGTATATACCTATTAATGTTTGTACTTTGATCTTTTAGTGCCTATATTTTCATTGTTAAGTGGTAGAATATTGGTATTATGTACTAAATATTAGACCATATAACCAATTAAGTGGTCTTTTATGGAAAATAATGAAGGTTTTAAATCGACTATGTAATATGCAAACAACAAAATAATTATTTATAGGTTCATAAAGAAGCCATAAGACTTCCTAATGAAATTTAAAAGGGTTATAAATCAATTTAAATTGATATAAATCTCTTATTTTAGGAATGGGTTGCTATATTTTTGATTTTTAGCTATTCTAAAATATGGGTTTTAAATCTCATAGTGAAATCTTGATTTTTAAAACCCGTAAAATCTTCCATTTGGGTATGAGTTTTCTAGTTCCTAGCCATATTAAAAATGATTAGATTAATATGTATTTGTATTTTTTACCTATATACTGGGTATAAATTATGCACATATATATTTTTTTCATTTCCATTTGTGGGTTTAGGGTATTACGCCCATATGGAAGTGGCCACATTTCTTTTATGGCTAGTTTTTTCTCACCACTTGCAAGACATTTTAGGGTTTCCATTTTCTTTACCTATGAGAAGTGGTTGGGATAAATGTATTTCAGGTATAATTATCATGATGGTTTAACATTTTTGGTTTGATTAATTTAACATTATTATTTATAAACATTAAACTATTAAATATGAGCTTTTATAGACTGGTTTATTATAATAATATTGGTTTTTTGTTTCAAACCCTTGAGATTCATTTGATATTATTTTACAATAGTTTATTTTTAAAAATAATTAACATAGACATAAGGGTTTTATATAGTGATTTCATAACCATTAAACACTTATTTTGGGTGATGAAATGATCATACTTGATTAATTGGCAAAAGGGTAAGATGGCTAAATATTTGGTGTTGTGTTTATTTATTTTTGAATGCATTGTTTATGTGTATGTTGCTTATTTATTTTTAGTTGTAGGAGATGATTTTATATCACTTGAGTGATGTATTTTCATATTGAAACTTTTTGTACACCTAGAATCTATGATGAAGGTTGACTATGTTCAAATAAATATGTAGTTGACACCTATAAACTCCTTTGAAGAAAACAAAGGTTGTCAATCCTTATATACCTATTGGTGTTTGTACTTTTATCTTTAAGTTTTAGAATGGTTATCTATTGAGAAATATCTATAATACTAGTGATGAATTTTATCCCTTATTTATCATACTCTTATCCCAAAGACCTAAATCTAGAAGCCACCTCCTAGCCAATGGTTAGGGGTGGTAAGGGCCACCGATTGAGGGGCTCATAAAATGGTTCAAGGTAGGATGGATTATATGGATAAGTTATATTTCTCAATTTTTTATTTATTTAATCTAGCAGATGATTCATTATATTGATTAATCTTTTTATCAGTTATTGTTATTATAGCATTTTTATAAATGTAAAATATCACCTAGATTGATGTATGAAAATAGAAACATGATTATTTATGTAATTTTGTTCATTTAATTACTTAATCACTTTTTTATATTATTTAGTTTAATAATTCATATTTCTAAGATTAAAAAAAAGATTGTATACCTCCAAATAAATGGAAAGGTTAACTATTTACAAGTTAAGTTACTATTTACATTTAATTGAATAGGTTTATTATAATGTTAAAAATTCATTGGTAAATTAGTAACTTTTGATTATTAGTTAAAAATTTGATTTGATTTTTCATGGATTAATCTATAGGACTGAGTTATTGTATAAATGTTTGAGTTGCAAGCATACAAATTATAACTATTGCACTTACATGATAAAAACACACTAAGTCAAGTATTTTATATATGAGAATTAATGAATATTATATTTTTGTACTATCACTTTTGAAATAATAGATTATAAGTTATTTTTATGTCTCAAAAGGCACTACGTATGGGAGTTGTTTCCTTTATGCAATAACAATAAAATGTGTTTTATGACATGATAAAAAGTGTTGTTAGTAAAGTAAAATATGGGATAAGCTGATATTGTCTCTAATTATATATGTCCTTGAATTATTTTGGCTCACTATATCTATTTAATTAAGTTTTAAAATAGTCGTTATCATAAACATTTAAAGTAATTTGATTTTCATAAGTTACTTGTCTATTTTAAACTTCATCACTGCAAGATTATAAAACCTTATGAGAAACAAAATTTGTATCATTGCTAAATATATTTCATCAAAATTCAAAAATATTTAGAATTGTTATTGGACTTAGTCTAGAGAATAAATTTATTTCAAGTATCCTTTTATGTTGAATTCTCTTGGATTGTATTATCTTTGCCAAAATAAAATATGCAAGGATAAATTGAAATCATGCAAATTTGAATAATCCATTTTATATGTTGAAATGAGGTTGTTGAGTTTTTAAAAGTAGGGGAGTGAATAATCTTAAATGTTCAAAGTCATTCAATTTAAACTATTGTTCCACCAAGTTCTTAATTCTTAAATATCAATGAAATAATGTTAGATTTTAAATTGACATTAGGATGTCAATATATCCTCAAGTTATTTTCTATTTATATTTGGAAGATGTTATTAATTTATGTACTTTACTATTCGTTTTGAATATTATTGGGATCCTCCAAATGAATTAATATGATTATGATAAACTAAATGATCACATCATGGAGTTAAAAAGCTAAATCATGTTTTGTCCTAAAATTGTATTGACCCTATTAGTGTTAGAAATGGAACATGTTAATAGTTGAAGAATTTCTAATTATTAGTACAATTAGCTTGATGTTCCTAAAGGAAAAAATTATATAATATAAGGTAAATCACATAAAAATTTATAAATCATATAAACTAATATTAAGTGACATATTTCTATGATTCTTATTGCAGTGACTAGTTGACAAGTAAATAACACTTAAGAGATAAAAATTTCTAGGTGACTATATACAAGATGGTTTAGTAAGAATAAGTAACACTATAGATCAAAAGATTAATATTCATTTATAATCAGAAAAACCTTGGCAAAGATTATAACAACTTAATTTGATTACAACAACCTATTGTTATGTGTAGAATGAAGGCACATAGTATGATAAACCCTAGAACTATAGATCATGATATAATTATCTAAACAAGGATAGTACTATAATTGTCTCTTCACTTACATAGAACTTATTAAAAAGAGATTCTTGTTATAATTTAAATTATTTATAGGTCTATTTATAAACTACTATTTTTTTCTAGATGTACACTATTGATTAAGTTTGTTAGAACAATATGATTTCTTCATTATGAACCTTGGCTTAAAAAGGATGTTGTAGGATCAAAAAATGAATTCCTATTTAGTATGATACTTCCCTAGAATCCCAAGTACAAAAATATGGGTGGATAATCTACCCTAATCTATACCTATACTTACATGTATATGAGTCTATTAGATAGGATAAGGACACCTGAGTGGTCCTATTGGGAAGGTGTTTGCTTTCATATAGTTTAGAGATTATTTCTATGGATCACATATCTATACACCTCAAACTGTATGTAGATTTTCTAGGGAAATAATCTTCCCCATAGAATCTTCTAGGGGTCATTACCCTAATCAAGGGTTGCATGTACATAATTTTGGTTATGTTGATTATGGTAGGTCATACAAAACCAAGTTACATGTAATATACTTGATTCACTATTTCATTATGTACTTTGAACAAAAGGATTCTCATGTTTTTTGGGGGTTAATTTCATCTAGTATCAGAGCTTATGCTAAGTTATAAATTCTAAACACATATCTAGATAAGATTTAGAAGAGTTATTTATGATAAATTCTACCTAAGAAACTATTTGGTGACTTCTCAATAAAATGGTTAAGACTAGGGTTAGAAGCAATCAAGTTTATAATGATCAAGGAACTGATAGGCCAATCTTAATAGGTAGAGGTCAGGTAGAGGTAAAAGCATAGGTATGGGTTGTATTTCCCAAAGCTTGAACCAAAATAGAAATGAACCTCTCTTCCATAATGACAATGATAACAGAGAAGTAGCAAATGATAATGTAGTTGGGGAAAACCCGGCTAATAAGTAAGAAGAAACCCTTCAGAAAATATTGTATACTCTATATGCCATTCAAGGCCAAATTAAAAATCAAGATATCAGGTTAAATAATACTGAGGATGCTCCTTATGAAAAACTCCTTTGATTGGAAGATGGACAAGTAGAGGAGTAAGTACTCTAGGAAGTACCAATAATAATGATATATATAATCATCATAGAAATCAAAAAATTTCCCCCACATACCTTTTTAGGTGAGGAATTAGAAAACATAGTTGATGAATGTCTCATAAATATAGAAAAGTATTTTAACCTTCATGACATGTAATCTAATGTGAAGGCAAGGGTTGTTATCTACTAGTTAAATGGTTCTACTTCCCTATGGTGAAACCATCTCTATGATTTGGAATGGTATCAACCTATGAACCTTACATAGACAAATTTTGATATTCAATTCCAAAAAAGGTAGTTGAGTGCAAACCTATAACATATTTTTAGCTACTCAAGAAAGAGAATATGAATATCAAAAAATATTAGAATAAGTTCTTAAATCTGATGCATCTATAATAAATTCATGAAGAAGAGATAAAAATAACCAATTTCAAGTTGCAACTCAAAGAGATATTCATGCATGATGTCAATATGACTAATCTTAAGATGTTAGCATATACTATGGAGTCTACCCATAAGTACAAGAAAAAGAAAAGTCTTAGGAATTAGTGAGAAAAGACTTAAAAATGAATAGGCAATAGTCAAAAGATGAAAATTTACCTCCCACACCTAAAATTTTCAATAAATTATACCCTAAACATAAATTCTAATGAAACAACAAAAATTTCAATCAATTCCAAGGTTAAAAAAAATTAAGAGCCAAGGAAACTCTAAACATGGGTCCTTTAAGAAGGACCAAAATGAAAGTAGCTAATATGGACTATTCACATGAGAAAAAACTATTCTAGTAGCCCTATAAAGGGTAGTGGTGTGTTGGGAATGCAATGATAACCACTACTATAAGGACTACACAAAGTTGAAATTAGGGCAGCTAGAAGAGCATAGAGTGTATGAAATAATTGAAAATTGGAGAGATGAATTTTAGGCTACTCCAATAGAGATAAGAGGTAATATTTATATTAAATATATAACTATTTTAAATGATTCTAGTGAAATGGACAACTTCATTTCATATGATGTAGCAAATAAATGCAAGCATAAATCTATGTAGCTAAAAGAAGGATGGGAAATTAAGTTTGGTACTAGCAAGAGGGTACCTATCCAAGAATGCATGGAATAAACCAAACCTGATTTGGGAACTTTAAATACTAGGGTTCACTTGTTTTTAACATCTTTGGGGTCTTATGACATCATATTAGGCATGGATTGGTTGAAATGACACCATAAAACACTTGATTTCTCCCAAAAAATGATGCAATGTTATAATGAGAATGGAAAACTTATTGAGATTCAATTCCTTTAAGGGATAAAAATACAAAAAATACTTTCATCCCTATAATTAAATAAGGTTTTATAGAAAGGTGTAAACTATATGTAGTCGAACTACATAAATTTCCTAAAGAAGACAAATAGTTCTATTTAGATTTTCCTATTTTAGAAGAATTTGGGGATGTTTTTCTTAAAAGACTACTTGGTTGGCCACTAAAATAGGAGTTTGATTTCTACATAAGGTTATTATAGGGGTTAGCCCCACATTAAAATATCCTTATAGAATGAAAGATATATAAGAACTAAAACTTCAATTATGAAAACTTCTAGACAACTAAAGCATTCATCCAAGTGTGTCACCTTCAGATGTTCTGATAGTCTTCATGAGAAATAATGATGTCACTTTAAGGTTTTGAATTGACTATCATATGCTCAAAAAAGCGACAATCAATAATAATTACATGTTTCCCTAGATTGATGATTTGTTTGGTCAAATGAAAGATGAAACAATGTTTTCCAAAATTGATCAAATATCTAGCTACCATCAGTTAAGGATCAAATAGGACATATACAAAATAGACTTCCAAACTTAGTATGGCCATTATGAGTTCATTGTTTTGCCTTTTGGATTCATAAATATACTTGTTTCATTTATGAATCTAATGAAAAACATTTTCATACATTTCTTGGATAAATTTGTACTAGTGTTCTTGTATGACATTCTCATCTGCATTAAGAATGAAGTTGAACATGATCAACATTTGAAGCTAGTTTTGAAAATATTAAGACAGCATAAACTATTTGGTAATTTATCCAAATGTGATTCCTACCAAACTTAAATACATTATTTAGGACATGTGATATCTAATAAGGGAATTTTTATGGATCTAACAAACATTCAAGTCATTCAAGAGTGGATTAATCCATCTAACATGTATGAAGTGTGTAGTTTTGTGGACTTAGCTGAATACTACCAATGATTTGTAGAAAATTTCTCTTTCCTAGCCAACCTCATTACATCCTTGCAATGTAAAGATATAAAATTTGCATGGACACCTCAATGTGAAGAGGATTTTGAAAATCTCAAACAATTATTAACAATAGCTCCTATTTTGATTATACCTCACTAAATGGTCATTTTGAGGTGGGGGATGATGCTTCTAAGGAAGGCTTCAATGGTATATTTACCTAAGAAGGTAAAGTGGTGGCCTATGAATCTCAAAAGCTCAAAAAAGCTATAAAGACCTATCTCACACATGATTTAGAGCTTATTGTGATAATAGTGTGCACATTAAAATATTAGAAGCTTTTTTTGATAGGTAAACATTTCAAGGTTAAATATGATCACTTCATCCTAGGACACCTATTTTCACAAGATGATTTAAATGCTCGCTAGTGTAGATGGCTATATTTTATCAATAATTTTGACATGAACATCTCTTATGTAAATGGAAAATAAAATTATGTGGCTGATGCACTTAGTAAGTGTACATACCTTATTACCTTGTCTATTTTATAAGGTAATTTTAGAAGTGTTATCCTAAAATAGTAGCTTGTTGATAATTACTACCAAGAAGTAAGTACAGGACTGGCTGACAAGCTTTTAACAAAAAAATTTGTTGATTTTTATATTGAGAAATATGGCCTTGTAAGGCATAAATATATGAAAAGTGTACCTAAATAAAGTAGAATTCCTAATGTTATGCTATAATAGGTGCATAAAACACCCCATTTTACCCATCCAGGAGTCACCAAAATGACCCATGAGCTAAAAAGGCTCTATTTTTTGTCTAGTTTGAAGAGGGATGTTACCAACTTTGTGGCAAGATGTCTGGAATGTTAGTGTGTAAAGATTGAACACTACCATAATATGGGTTTGTTATACCCACATTACATACTAAGATACTAATGGGTATTTTTTTCACTTTACTTTATTATAGGATTGCCTAAATCCTATAATAAATATGACACTATCTTAGTGGTAATCAATAAAAAAACCAAGGTTGGTCATCTTATTACTGGGAATTTGACTAATGATGTTATTTTTGTTGAATGCTTTGTGAAAGAAGTGGTTCAATTACATGGCATGTTAGAGGTCATTATATCTGATAGAGACAAGCTATTCATATCAAGGTTCTAGTGAACTTAAACTACAGCTTTTGACACTCAATTGAATTTAAGTTCTTCATACCACCTAGAAATGGATGGTCAAATTAAAAGATTAAACCATGTATTAAAAGACATGTTGAGCATGTATATTATGGATCAATATATGAAATGGGAGGTTTATCTCCATTTACTCAAGTTTACTTATAACAAATCTTATCACTCTGGAATTAAAATATCTCCTTTTATATCCCTATATGGGAAAAACGTAGAACTCCACTTGATTGGGATAACCTAGAAAATTAGGCCATTACTAGTGTAAAATTACTGTTAGAATATGATGATCAAATGAAAACAATATGCCAAAATTATAAGACTAATTATGATCATCAAATGAGTTACGTTGATCTGAAAAGGATAGCTCATGATTTTTTTGGCAAAAGGGTTTTTTACATGTAAGAGCACAAAAGATTTCAATCAAGTTTGGGAAAACCTCCAAGTTGGCTCCTCACTTTGTTGACCCATTAGACATTATGGACAAAATCAGCCCTATTTCCTATTGGATAGCTTTACCTCCTTCTATATTAATAATTTATGATGTGTTTCATATTTCATTTTCAAGGAAATATGTGTCTAATCCATCTCATGTGTTAGATTGGAAAGTTTTGTAGGTTATGGAAGAGAAAAGATGTAGTTGAACCCAGTGAAAATCTTAGGCCATCATAGCATTAAATTAATAAATAGATAAATCCATCAAGTCTTAATATAATAGGACCCACTAAGTATAAGGAGTGCCACTTGGGAGGATACACAACTTTATAAACAACACTAGTCTTGGTTATTTTGATATATCACCAGGAATACTCCTCATTAAAGGAAGGAAGATGTTATAATCCATCTAGCATACCCTATTTTCATAGACTGATAAATATTTTTTAATATTCCTTTATACTATTTGGCTATACGTTTGAGCTATTATTTTATCAGTACTAAACTAATGATGTTATAATCTAATTCAAATCAAGTTTAATTAGTTATGTTGACATTTCATTAAATTCTATAACTATAATTTATCTTAAAAATATGTTGATTTGGTTATAGAATTTAGTTTCTATACTTTTACTATTTAATTCAGTTATATTATCATATTTTTTAGGTGTTGTTGATGCCCATGTGTTGGTGTAGGTACAGGAACATGAGCTAGGGTTGTGGCAGACTCTATTGGTCGAGGGATAATGGGCAAGGGCAATGAGCAATCAAGTAACACTAACATAGGTAAAAATTGAAATCTTACATGAGCCTTTAGTCACTAAGCATCAAATTTTAAATTATATTATTCCATCACTTTTATCATATTTTACTATTAATATTCATGTCTCCGATCATATTCTCAACCATTCTATCATTATGTGATCTTGAATGCCTTGTTTCATTTTATCACCTCTAAATTAACCACTTGGGTATTATTTTTTATTGGGTTCATTATCTTATTTTTTTTAGCTTTAATCTCTTTTCAGTCCCTTTTGTATTATTATCTCATATTGTGTTAACTAGTACTATGCATAATCATTAGCATTACTTATTCAAAGGTCATCATTGTCTTATATCCAGATATGCACATAATGTTCGCATGAATGTTTAATAATAAATATAGGCCCATTGAGTTTTTAGCTAGAGAAAGATAAGCCTACAATTATTTCTAAGGTCCATAATCTTGCATTAGTTATTTATAAAATCTTATAAGTTTTGGTAATGCTTTGGCATGTGTAATAAAATAATTTTTGATTTATTTTAAAGTCTTAGTGACTTGGGGGTAAAAAGGTTTTATGATTATTCTTGTGTAAGGACCCTACATTAAAAAAAGATTTGATTTTAGTCACAATAACATTTGGAAGGGGGTCTTGGTATTTTGACTCCAAATAAAAATCTATTATGACCTAATTTCTTGGTCTAAGGAGTTAATAATTTAATTCCTTTGAGTTTTAGTGCAATAGGAGATTTGGCTGAGCTACCAAAAATATTTTATAAGGAGGTTAGTTGAAGAGAGGCATGGGAGAAGATGAGATAATACTAAGAAAGGTGAAAGAAAACCCTAGGGGGTAAATGGTGATAGGAAAGAGTAAAGAAGGCTCGAAAATCATGCTAGGAGGGAAAAAAACTAGCTTGGGCCATATTTACTTAAGGGGCTTGGCATGGCGCAAGAGGCATATAATTTTATTAGAAAGTAAGTTTTAAATTTTTTGTTCCACCTATGAGACCATCAAACCAAATAAGTGATGTTATTTTCTTTTCTAGAAAATAATGAGGGTTTTAAATCATTTTTTTAAGATGAAAATAAATAAATTATTTATAGGTTCATATAGAAGTCATAAGACTTTTTGATGAACTAGAAATGGGTTATAAATCAATTTAAAATGATATAAATCTCTTATTTTAAGAATGGGTTGCTCTAGTTTTAAATTTTAGCTATTTTAAAATCTGGGTTTTTAAATATCATAGTAAAATCTTGATTTTCAAAACCCCTAAAATCTTGCATTTGGGTATGAGTTTTTTGGTTGCTTGGCCATATTAAAAATACTTAGATTGATATGTATTATTCATATTTACCTAGCTATGGGGTATAAATTTATGCATATATTTTTATTTGCAATTTCCATTTGGGGGTTTAGGGTAGTATGGCTATATGGAAGAGGCCGTGTTTCTTTTGTGGTTGGGTTTTTCTCACCACCTAAAATATGTTTAGGGGTTTCCATTTTCTTACATGTTAGAAGTTGCTATGTTGAGTGGATTTTGGGGTTTCATTATCATGTTGGTTGACCATTTTTGGTGTGATTAATTTAACATTCTTATGTATAAACATTGGCCTAGTGAAAATGAGCATTTATAGACTGATTTATTATTATAATATTGATATCTTGTTTCAAACCCTTGATATTTCATTTTATATTATTTTATAGTAGTTTGTTTTTGAAAATAATTGACCCAACCATATAAGGGTCAAATATAATGATTTAATCACTATTACACACTTGTTGTGGGTGACAAAATGACTATACCCAATTAATTACAAAAAGGGTAAGATGTTTAAATATTTGGTGTTGTGTTTATATGTTTTTGAATGCATTATTTATGTGGATGTTTCTTATTTGTTCAGGGTTATAGGAGATGATTTTATATCACTTCAGTGATTGATTTTAATATTAAAACTTTTGGTACACCTAAAATGTATGATGAATGTTGACTGAGTTCAACTGAATATGTAGTTGACACCTATAAACTCCTTCAAAGGAAAATAAAGGTTTTAAATCCTTGTATACTTATTGGTTCTTGTACTTTGATGTTTTATTTTTGGAATGGTTGCTTATTAACAAACTATTGTATTATAAGTGATGGATTTTATCCCTTATTACCAATACTCTTGTCCTAAAGACCCAAAAGTCAGACTCCACCTCCTAGATGATGGTGGGGGGTGGTGAGGGCCACCAATTGGGGGACTCATAGGATGGGTCAAGTCGATAAGGTTTGTATGGAGAAGTTATATTTATTGGTTGGTTATTTATTTAATCTATTAGATGACTCATTATATTGTTTAATCCTTTTATCAGTTATTTTTATTATATCATGTTTTATAAATGCAAAATATCACTTGGTTTGATGTACAAAAATAGAAACATGCGTATATCTATATTGATGTTCATTTAATTACTAAAGCACTTTTTATGTTGTTGATTTTAATAATTTAGATTACTAAGATTAAATATAAGGTTATAAAGCTCTAATTAAATGGAAAGATTAATTATTTACAATTTGATTTACTATTTATATTCAATTTAATATATTTATTATAATGCTAATAGATCATTGGTAAATTAGTAACTTATGATTATTAGTTAATAATTTGATTTTATTGATCATGGATTAATCTATAAGACTAAGCTATTTCTTAAATGTTTGAGTTACAGCCATATAAGTTGTAACTATTGCACTTGCATGATAAAAAATCATTAATTCAAGTTTCATATATATAAGAATGAGAGAATTTTATATTTTTGTACAAGTAATTTTGCAATCATATATTCTAAGTTATTTTTAAGTAAAAAAGATACTACATATGGGGGTAGTTTCCTTTATGAAATAACAATAAAATTCATTTTTTGACATGATAAAAAGTGTTGCTAGTAAAGTAAAATTTGGGGTAAGTTGACGTTCTCTCTAATTTTGTATTTCTTGAATTCTTTTGGCATGTTACATATAATCAATTAAGTTTCCAAATAGTCATTTTCAAAAATAGTTAAATCAATTCGAGTTGCATAAGTTGTTTGTCTATTTTTGACATCATCGTTGAAAGATTATAAGACCTTATGAGAAGAATTTTTTTTTTATTGCTAAATATTTTTCATCTAAATTCAAAAAGATTGAGAATTTTTATTAGACTTAGTCTAAAGAATATATTTAGTTCATGTATCCTTTTAATTTAATTTTTCTTGGATTGTATTCTCTTTGCTAAAATAAAAGTTGTAAGGATACAATAAAATCATGAAAATTTGAATAACACATTTGTATGTTGAAATGAGGTTCTTGAGTTATTCTAAGTAGGAGAGTGAATCATTTTAAATATTGAAATTTTTTTATTATAAACTATTGTTCCACCAAGTTCTTAATTATTAAATATCAATGAAATAATACCATATTTTAAATTGACATTTAAATGTTAATATATCCTCAGGCTATTTTACATTTATATTTGGAAGATATTATTACTTTATGGACTTAAATATTCAATTTTTATATTATCAATATCCTCCAAAAAAATTAAGATGATTATGATAAACTAAATGATCACACCATGGTGTTAAAAATCTAAAATCATGCTTTGGCCCAAAAGTGTAATGAGCTTATTAGTGTCATAAATGGAACACATTAATAGTTGCATAATTTCTAATTGTTAATATGATTAACTTGACGTTCCTAAGTAAAAACATTATGTAAGATAAGGTAAATCACATAAAAATTTATAAATCATATAAACTAAGATTAAGTGACATACTTTTATGATTCTTATGATAATGACTAGTGGGAAGTAAATAACACTTGAGAGTTATGAATCTCTAGATGACTATTTACAATACGGTCTAGAAAAAATAAGTAGAAACTATAGATAGAAATCATAATATTCACTTATAAATCACATTAACTTAACAAATATTATAATAACTTAATTAGATTACAATAGCCTATTGTTATGTGTAGAATGAAGGCATGTAGTACGATGATCCCCATAACTATAGATCATGGTATATGATCTAAATAGGGACAATACTATAATGGGATCTTTGCTTACATGAAACTTTTTAAATATAGATTCTTATTGAAATTTTAGTGATTTATAGGTGTATTTCTAAACTTTAAAAAAAAAAATAGATGTACATCGTTAATTAAGTTAGTTATAAATATATGATTATTTTTTATAAACCTTAGCTTATCAAAGGATGTTGTAGGATCAAGAAATGAATTCCTATTTAGTAAGATACTTCCCTAGCATCCCAAGTATATAAAAGGGGCATATAATCTACCCTGACCTATACCTAGACTTATGTATATGTGAGTCTCTTAGATAGGGTAAGGATAACTAAGTGGCCCTAATGGGAAGGTGTCTACCTCCATATAGTTTAGAGCTTATCGTTATGGATCAAATATCAATATAACCCAAAATACATGTAGATTTCCTAAGGAAATAATCTTCCTTTTAGAATATTTTATGGGTAATTATCCTAATTAACGGTTTCATGTATGTAAATTTGGTTATGGGGATTATTTTAGGTCACACAAAACCAGATTACATGTAGTAAACTTGATTCACTATTCCACTATGTACTTTGAATGAAGGATGCTCAAAAAAATCTTGGGGGTTGTTTCAAAGTTGAGTTCCTATTATCAATATATCCTCCCCAATATGAATCTATGTATCAAATTAGAAATAATGAAATTGATGGTATAAAATGAATATCATGATTTTAAGTACATTTAACATATCTAAAAATTCTCTTCACTTCTTGAAAATGCTTGAGTGATAGTTTTTCCATAAATTTAAAAACTATAAAAACCCATTCACTTATGAACTTTGAACCTACATGATAAAATCAACATACACCTCATTTTAAATAGGTTTACAAACCATAAAAATAATTATGCATTTACTAGTAGGATTATCAAACTTGTATGGTTTGCTTTCATCACTATATCTTATGAAAATATGAGGAACACTCTTTTGATCTTATTTTTTTATTCTTATCTATAAAATGCACAAAATATAGAAAAAAAAATACCTTTAAATGAGAAACAATTTTTTTTTTCATACCAAATTTCATAAAGTTTCTTATCTTTAACTACCATTATATGACTCTTAGTAATGATATAGACTGATGTTTTCACTACTTCAACCCAAAAACACATTTTAAAGTGCTTATTATTTAACATAGTCATTTCTAACTCTATGATGTATCTATTATTTATTTTAGATACATCATTCTATTATGGTGTGTAAAGAGTTGTTAGTTGACTTTATATTCCATTTGAATCACACAAATAATGAAATTACTTAGAACAAAATTTAGCTCCTCCATTTATTTATAGGGACTTGATGGAACCCATTAATTTTTAGCCAAAGATTTTAAAGTTTTAAAATATGAAAAAGATCATTTATTTTCTTTCAAAAAATAAACATTATAGCATCATTAATGAAAGAAATGAAATAAAAATTCTTACCAATAATTTTGAAATAAATTGGTCCACATAAATATGAATGAACCAACTTAAAAAATGTCCTTGTTCTTTATTTGATCATAGGGAAAGACTCCCTATTATTTTTCCTAGTAAGACATGACTTTCATGTATCCTGTTTCTTGAAATATAGCTTAGGAATACCTCTTACCATACCTTCTATGTCAATAATATTTAATCTCATAAAAATGATGTGACTATATTTTGAAAGCCACAACATGTTAACATCATCAATGGTAGAAAAACAAGTACCTTCCTTCATAATATTAAACCTTAATGGAAAAATCCTATTCTTTTTCATATAATATTTTCCATTCAATTTATGTCTAAATCTCTTTAAAAAATAGAAAAAAAACACCATTTTTAAAAAGTAGTTTGAAACCTTTATCTACTAATTGACCAACACTAATCATATTGTGACTTAGATTTTAATACAAATAAACATCCTTTATGTCATCCTTACCTTTAATTATGGTGAAGTTCATGATGCCTTTTCCTTAAACTTGGATGAACTTTCCATCTCCCATTACATATGGATTTCAAAGGAATCATCTATCTTATTGAAACCATATTTTTGACTTGTCATGTGATTTATAAACTTGAATAAAGAAACCACAAATGACTTGCTTCTTATATTCCCACATTACATGTGAGAAAATAATATGAGTGTTATTGAGCCTCACATTTTTTATTTTATAGGGTAAATAACATCTTTGATTAGGGTACAAACCAATATAGACACAAAGGGGAGGCCTATATATCCTAATTAACAATATCAGTAAACACTAAGAACAAACATCACCGACTGTACACATAAAAAACACTGATAAGATACAATAACCAACAATATTTTTAACTACTCAAATCATCCAAAAACCACCAATAAGAGATTCTGACTAGAGCCACATCTAGGACAAAGAGGTTTTTTAACATATCCCCATAATCAAAATACAAACAAGGCATAAACTTGCTAGATAAGTAGTATAATAAAGATTTTATACAAACCCCAAAACCCTAGCTAGCTAATAAATAGGGTCTAAACCAGACCTACATGATAAAACATCCCTTGAAAATGGATAATATAATCAAGAGTGAAATAATATTTTTAAACCAGACCCCAAAACTAGGTGGCCTTCTTAATGCATATTCTCTACATAACTAGTATTT
This sequence comes from Torreya grandis, assembly GCA_037957365.1. NCBI lineage: Eukaryota > Viridiplantae > Streptophyta > Pinopsida > Cupressales > Taxaceae > Torreya > Torreya grandis. Next base: position 358,359 of record JARHVA010004393.1, read on the forward strand.
AGAAAAAAATTGTGCATCCACCATAAAGATGAAGCATAACAAATGAGAAATCACACCCAATTATCCAAGTATTAGCCCATAGGGAGGGCTCAAAAAAATACATTGTGGAGATGGAATCCTTTGACATCCACCCAAGCCACAAGAAAAAACAAAGTAGATTCCTCTATCATCCAAAAAGATAATGAAAGTTTTGATGAAAATGACCCTTAATGGCTACACTAATGAGACATAAATCCCAAGGGTTAAATCTAGATCCCTGAGACTTGAAATCAAAATAAGGCACAAGCTTACAAGGAATAATAGGCCAATCAACCACAAATTTTGATGGATTCTTCTAGCATCCAAGTAGACATAACATGCATTTATAATGCGGTTCACCAAACATGAAAATATACAACTATTATGATCTATAGCCTTGAAAAATATAATAATTAAAGTAGCTACATGAGGTACCTTTGTCAAGGCATGGGATAAGGAACCATATCGTACATCCTACAATAAAATAGATATATCTCTAATGATAGTATTCCACTTAAGATTCTCTCTAACACAATCAAAAGTATCCCCCTATATATAAACTACAAACTAGGAAACCACCAATGATGAGCCATGGTTGTAGGCACCAAACACCAAACCCTAGATTCATAACAAGGCAGCCTCATCTAGACACCGTTTAGTTAGATTAGGATCTAAATCATCATCTCCTCTTTCCTCTTGAGACTCATCAAAATCCCACCCATGACTTAAATTTGAATTTTCTCCTCTACTTCTCTCCACCATGGTTTGAATTTTATTTTATAGCCCTTCTCTATTTAACCTCACATTGTTCATCTTAGAAATCCTTATTTTTAGTCTCTTAATTAATATGATTCTTAGCTACTAATATCCTACCTTTTTATCATGTGTCTTAGTTTTTTTGTAGTGATGACAAGTAAAATATTTCTTTTTCTTACTTGTGAAAACATAAAATTTTATAAATTTTATTTCTTTAAACTCCCTTAATTGTGATTTTTATTTTTCTCTTTGGTATTGGAAATATTTTCGTTAATTTCAAGTGATTTTTCTTGATCTCCTATGTATAGTATCATCTTATCCTCATGGGACAAGACAGAACCAACCAACTCATCAACATTCATAGTTTTCATGTCCTTGCACTCCTCAAGAGTGATAAAAATATTCAACTAATTTTGACTTAAATATGTTTAAAAAAAATCATATCATAACACTATCTTGTATAATTTCTCCATAAACCAGCATTCAATACTCTAATTTATTTATCTTTATGAAATATTCTCTAACTCATTCATTATCTGACATTCTTAAATTTTAAAATACATTTTAAGAGTTTAGATTTTTTATTATTTTATACTTCATATGATGTTTCCAAGGTATTCCATGCCTCATGGAAATTTTTACATCTTGAAATTCTTGGATAGATGTTTGGGTTTATGATACTTTGAAGATAGAAGAAAGCTTGTGAATTTGCATTTTCTTCATCTTTTTTTGTTATTTTATGATATTATGCCAAGGTTTTCCAATATTTAGGTGGTTTTTACTCAAGTATAACATTATTATAAACTTGTTTCCACACAATAATTGTATTTAACTAATCTCTCCAACATTCAAAGTATCACCTTTAAAGATGGGAATACTCATAGAAGCATAATTCATTTAAGCCATTGTTTCTCTTGATAATAGCATGAAACCCTTTTAAAATTTATCTAATAAGGTTATCATAGAAAATTAAGGTTTTTAATAAATGGAGGGAATGAAAATCTACTGATTTAATCTAAAATTGAAGCTATGTATCAATTGATTTGTGTCATAATTACTAATTGTTAATCTAGTAGTGTTGATAAAAGATTACATTGAATAACTTCAAATTAAAATACATAAGTTGAATATTTTTATTTTTTTAATACCTAAAATAAAAATTTATAGATAAAATATTAAAAATGAATTTTCAAAAATAATTATGGTGCCACACTATTGCACAATTCTTTATTAACAAACAATGCTAAAATTAGCTTATTAGACAATAACTTGCATGACAATTTATGTATAGAAAAAAACATAAAGGAAAGATAAATTAATACCTTTACTTAACCACTAATTAAAATAAAAATATACTCATAAAAATATATTCTAATGTAACTGAAACTAATATTAAGAGAACAACTAACACTAATGAAAAAATGATCATGTGAGATACCTCTATCAGTCAAGTATCACATTTAAAATTAGACAAAATAGGAACAAAAAAAACCATATTTAATATTATATTGACTAAATACTATTAAATTAATTTTTTTTAAATTTATAAATGGTGTCCCACCTCTTTGAAACTCATTTTGATACTCAAATAGTGAATTAGACTTAATTGGGAGTTCCAACTATTTTATAGGAAATCTATTAAAAGTGCCCACATACCTCAAAATAATTGATTGATAAAATTATTAAATTAAAAAAACATAATATAATTAAGGAAAAATAATAATATAATTATAAAATTAGAACTCAAGTATCAATATTAGCATTATGATCAATAGTACATGCATGTACACACACACGCATGTATGCATGCGCGCGCACACACACACACACACACACACACACACACACACACACACACTTTTTGTATATAAATTTATAGATAATTTTTTTATGTAAATATATTAAATATACTAAATTTAATGGTAAACCATTACCTATAATAACTTTATTTATTATGATTTTATATGAATGTATAAAAATAATGATAACAATGAAAAAAGTATAAGTTGGTAATGTGTAAGGATAAGAATTTTTTGTTAGATATAATGGTTTTTGGGAACCTATCTCATTATTTATTATTAAACTTATTATTTTCCTATCATTTTTTTTGGTAATTGAGTGGCCACTAGACTCCAAGCATTGTTATTTTGATATAGCAAGTCATAATATTATTTAGGTTGGCCTTGTTATTCATATATATAATTGATGTCATTTTCTAAAAAGATGTGAAATTATAGGGAATAATTGTAGTGGTGACAATAAAAATAAATTTAATAATTTTGGGTACCTAAAATCTGATAGAGCATTAAAGTTTATATTTGAATATATGGTTTTTGAGATCCTAATGGTCGTTAGGTTCCAAACATGGATTTTTATATGTAATGGTTCATCTTGTTTTTTGTCTTCCTATAAATTTTAGTTTATATTTTTTATGGAAAATATGTAGTTAATATCATAAAATTACAAATAATATTATCCAATGAGGTTTGAGTTTAGATCATAAATATAATGGTCAAATTGATAAGGCAGACAAGTTTATTGAGTTCCAACATTCATATTTTTTTCCATCCTAAAATGAAAAAATAGTGTAATGACCATATAATTAATATATATCACACAATAGATTCTAAACATTAATATTTTTATATTCATTATTTATTTCTATTATTATTATTAAAATAAGTGTATTATTGATAGTTAGTAGCTTCTAGGTTTCCACATTTATTATATATAAACCCACATAGGTAGTCAAAGAATAATTATTGGAACATAGGGGTTGTTATTTGTCAACAAAATAATTATTTTTTGTATAAAATTTACATGAAAACATAACTATGGAAATAATAATAAATAACCATAACTAAAATAGTCATGATTCTAAAATAATAGAAATGAAATAAACCCATAAAATGGATGCAAATACTTTTACTTATATATTTAACTTTTGATTATAAAAATATTGAAAAAATTTATCACCTTCATTTATAAATAGTAGCTACTAATTTTCCAAAAATATTAATTACATATACTTCAAAAAGAAATGGAAATATTGACAATCAACACCATTCATCTATCTTACATTTTTCAATCATAGCAAAGTTATAATGCATGGTGAGATGTATCCATTATATTATCAAATTTCATTGAAGGCAAACAAATTTCCTATAATTTTTATTCATGTCACTAATTTAATTGACCAAAAGGATGAAACTGACATAATAATCTTAACAAACATGAATTATTTATCTTAAATGACATGACTGGAAGGTTATTAACATGTGTCTTTAGATTTTTATTTTGTGATGCAATTATTATGTTAAAAATGAGTACATCATTGAAATTTAATGGTCTATTGGTTTGGACCATAG
>JARHVA010004393.1:1020000-1332500 GCA_037957365.1 Torreya grandis
AGAAAATTTAATATTATTAAAAATATTACATAGGTTGGTGGCTTCACTTTGTACACTATATATAATTTCTTGAGGGTCATGTATAATATATCACTATAATAACTTCTACTATGACTCATATTTAATCTTATACATTTCATTCATTGATTCTCCCATTGAATCCATAAAATAATAGAAATAATTTATATTTTTTGTTGGATCATTAGGATTATTTTTGGCCTTTTTGGGCAAGGGAAATATGTTTTCCATTTGTTCAAACTCAATTCATTCCAATGTATTTATGTTTACCGCATTCCTCTTCTTCACCCTATGAATGGTGCCACTCTACCTATTAAAATGAGTGAAGATTATAGGTAGTTCAATGATGACCATATTATATCTCCCATAACTTTGACCTTGCATCTATTTAATTCATTTGGTAAAAATAACTTCTCCTTCATATCTTGATTGACTTGGGTCTTTAGAGGTAAAGGGTGGAGTGATCATAGGAGGGGAAGTTATTTATGGTTGGTGATAATGAAGTACTTATTTGAATTGGGAATTAGAAGAGTAGATAAATAATTATTTTCCATGGTGAGGCTTCCATTTATGGGGTGACTTTAGCCAAATATTTAGCCAAGACTAGGGTTTTTACAACTATCATGGTGGATGACTATGCATGTGTGGATTATGGTAAGGGTAGCACTAATTGAGATAAAGATAGGGGAACTGGTGGAATTTTAGGATTAAAATATTAAAAATTTAAACCAAATTATCAAAACAAAATATTTTCTTTAGATTCATTATTTGTGTGGATGTTGAAAAAATAGAAGAATCAATTAAACTATAAATTGGAGGCTTTAGAATATCCAAAAGTAAATATATAGGTAAAGTATCCATAATAATATAATAAACAAGGTAAGAAACTACCTCATTGACTCTTTGTCTTAACTCTTCAGTGAGGATATACTGGCTTAATGTTCTAGCTAGAGTTTCTTCCTCTTGAAAACTTCCTATCCTCATTCATTTAACCTTTTCTAATTATTATTATTCATCTACCTTATCTACGGCTCCTTCCTCACTTAACCTCTATTCAGGGTCCATCATTATTTCTATATTTCTTTCCTCATCATTAGTGGCATAGTCCACTATGGATATTATATGTCCATGTTCTTCTTCCCATGATTCCTCTCCATCAAGGGATTATTTTGGAGTATCAAAACCTAATGATGGTCTTTCCTATAGTTTATAATTATTGAAGGAGTCTAGAATAACTTTATAATTTATTTGGTAAGTGATCATGGGTGGAATGATAGGTAAGGGAGATGATAAAATAAATGAGGGAATTAAAGTATTAGTGACTAATACTATAGGTGGTGGTGAAGAAATTGAGAATGTAACAATAGTGGTGGAAGGAATAATGGATGGAAATGAACCTAGTTGAGGGGATGGAGTGGATTAGAGAGATGAGAAGGAATCTTGTGAAACTCTAAGAGACTTACCTATGTAGGTGTTGTAAGTGGAAGAATAGGTTTCATAGAAAATGTACTCTTTTGTTTATCTTGAGGATGTGCATTCCTCTCTCCTGTAGTGGTTGTGCCCAAGATGATGGTATTATTTGGATGTGTGGAGGCAAGATGGGGACTAGGGAGACATCTAAGAATTTATTTTCTAATTTAGAGGTTTTATTCCCTTTGACTAATGGACTTTCCTTCTTGTAAGTTGGTTTCTTATCCTATAGGGGAGGGAGGTTGGTCTTATCCTATTGGGTCATGTGGATATGTTAGGTGTCACTTGTGACTCCAAGATCATTCTACTTGCCCCACCATTTAATTTACCTATTCCTTGGTAATATCAAGGTCATAAATAATGTCTTAGGAAACTATCATTTATATTTTATTCTCTTTCATCCTAGTCCATACTCTGATTCATGTGATGTATTCATAAAAATAACATTACGACCATACTCTTGGTGACAATATGGAACATGGTCACCCCTTATTTTCCTTAAGGTTTTGAAGATAGTCCCTGACTTTTCCTTTAGGGCCCCATTCCCTAAATTGGTCCATCTTTAAATTGTAATGTGGTCTAATTTTCCTAACTTGGTTGAAGTGTGCCCTCACCATATATTGAAGATTCTAAATGATTAAAGGGGTATTTTAGTAATAGGCCTGATCTTTAAGGCCAAGATATTCATATATAATATTGTATAGTTGGTGTGACACCTCTTGATCTATAATCTTGTCTAATATGTGGTATGGTTAAAATAGAAGAGGTGCTCTTGTTATACAAATTTGGATTATGGTACAATCTGGATAGTAATAATAATCCCCCATTTTATCTATGATTAATCTAAAATTATTAGATATTTTATACATATGAGTTCCACTAATGGCTTTGTAAACCTAATGTTAGATATACTCATAAATATTTGTGATCTCATTCTTGTGTGTATAGAAAAACATAAAATAATATTCCTCACAAATTTTGTTATCAACATATTTTGTTGATGGTTACCATAATTTACCATGGGCTCTATAGAATATTCTAAGGAATAGATCTAATAGGTAGGACAACATATAAATGTTTCCATCATCTAGCCCTTGTTTATATATGTACTATTGACATAGAAGATTGCACCCTTGGTAGGAGGCCGAGCTCCTGCCTTGCTCATGCAACAATGGAAACTCCCCTCTCACCTATGGGACTAATAAAGCTAGAGGGGAGAGTCTCTAGATGAGGGATAGCTCCCTCTGATGTATCTCTCAAGTCCTGGTTTCTCCTACTACTAAAAAGTACAAAAAGGGGGGGATGAAAAGGGAGAAGGAGATGCTGAAAATAGAACCTAAGCCTAAAAAATGCAAAAGGTGATACACCAAAAAAATTTGATCTACTCCACCTGAACATACACTTTCCACCGAGAACTAGCTCCCATACACTTCATCTGACATGAGAAAACCTTCTACATCAGTGGGTCAAGGGTCCATAGAGATACAGGCAGGAAATAACTACTAGAGGTGTTCTGAGACACACTACAGCAGCCTATCCACTTCACCTATACTCCTCTAGGGACACTTCTAACAGACCTGTAAAAGGAAACTCAAAAATGCACTAGACATGTTGAAATCATTCTACAAAAGCATTAAGAAAATGACTTAACATAGAATCAAGGCATAGACACATACTAAAGATGAAAACTTCAGAATGGAGGTAAAAATGCTAAGTTTTGATTCAAGGTAAAATTTTGGTAGAGCTCTGCCTTACAAGCCCAAGAGATTTTTGGGTAGAGTTTTGCCTTAAGGCTGGGAGTCGATCCTTTCTCAAATGAGAAATTTTTACAATATATAGAAAGAGGAAGAGAACTTGGCACTTCTTGGGAAAGATTTTGGCACCCTTTTCTACCAGTGACCCATGTGTGTTTTGAACCTTGGGAAGAGGAAACCACTATTACTGATGTCATTCTTCTAGAAGAGGCCTACTAGAACCATGCTATACAATCACCAAAATTGACTTTAGCATTCAAGCATTAATGTAAGAACATGGCCATGCCTCTTTTCTATAAATAGACTACAGTTTATCCCCTCTTAAATGCCAACTTAGAGAAAAAAAGGCCACACCACTCATCTGGAAATAACTCACCTTCCCTTTGCCACTTGAATTGCTTTGTCTTTTCTGCTCCTTGTCTTCTTCTTACTCTTTCAGTCATCGGGGGTGATCTTCTAGTGGGTCGCTACATTCCTTGGGCTCTTTCCATGGTTGGTGCTTAGATAGTTCAAAAACAAATGACTACCTCACTATGTTAAAATTAATGTTTGCATGGCCGTCACCCAACGACTAGTTCATCTCCTTGAAAATGATGGATTTTGGGATGTCACCGTCCTTGGCAAAATGTCATCGAGTCTTTTCTATGGGCTTTTGTGTTTCAAGGTTTTCCCCATGGACAAAAAGTCTATAGGAATTGGCCGCTTTGTCTTTTCCCTATGTTGGCAACCTTTTTGAATTGAGCTTACCCTAAATTCCTTCGGGCCTTTTGTTCAAAGGAATTCCTTTAGGCAAAAAGTCTGAAAGAATTTGGCCTCAAACAAAAATCTGAACTTACCCTTTGGCTGCCTTTCCTTTGAAGTGTTTGCCCTCCACAAGGGCTTTTAGACTTAGAAACTACCCTCCGCAAGGGCTTCTAAACCCAGCATTGCCCTTTAGCTTTGGGACACACCCTTGAACCAAGCTATTGAACCAACCCATTAAACCAAAATTGGTTCAACGATTGAATTGGTTCATCAGTTTAACATCACACACTAAGCTGATTGAACCAAGATTTTGAACTTGTTAATGCATTGAACCAAATTATTGAACTGACACATTGAACCAATGCATTAAATCAATCTGTTGAACTAGTTTAATGGTTCAACACTACACGTTGATGAACTGATGCCACTGAACCGACTGAGTGAGCTAAATGATTGAACCCACTGATTGAACCAAGGCATTAAACTAAAAATGTTGAACCTGATGAATGAACTAAATCCATTTGAACCAAGTGATGAACCAACATTGAACCTAAAGCTCGATGAACTCAAGTGGTTGAACCAAGTGCCAATTGAACCAATGAAGCATTGAACTTAGTGGTTGAACCAAGCCAAAGCATTAAACCAATTCATGAACCAAGGCTGATGAACTTATGTAACCTGAAATTGATTAGCTCTAAATAGCAAGGGAAGAAGGGGTCTAATTTTAGCCTGTTGGGCAAAAATGGTCAACAAATTGGTGACTCTGCTAGGGAAGCATGCCTACTATGCTTAAAGACCAATTGCCTTGTAGTCCATTGGGCATAGAGTCAAATGCAGCTTGAATAGAGATCAGTAATAGCCCTAAAAGATAGAAGAATCAAACATGAAGCTTTTATCCCACACACATAGAGGGAAATAAACAAGGCTAAAAACACTACTTGTGCAAACTGCACTTAGGGAAAATAGGAAAGGAAACTAAAAACAAACTACTATGTATAACTAACTAGGAATGATTACCTCCCTTTTGGATCAAAAGGAAAACTTCTTAAGTCCCTTTCCTGGCAAGAAGACTTATGGTGCCAGATAAGTGGCTGAATGAAATAGAGAATTGGTGACCTGCTCCTTTTGCCTATCACCTAGATTGGCTCGTATCTGAGTAGGTCAAATTCAAACATGCTTCCAATGTATACATACTCTGCTTGTTCTTGGAAGCTTGTTGAATGTTGGTCCTTCATGTTGGTTTATATCACCAAGAAATCAATGGTTGTTGGCTCATCACCATAAGCCTTTTGATCTGTATAGTTCCTCTGCAATGCATCATGGTTTGACCCATTTCCTTCTGCTTCATTATAGATTCTATCAAACTCATCCTCTGCTTCCTCTTGGCCTTCTTGAAGAAGGGTGATAGTTGTGATGTCTAAAATGGAATCACAAAATGATTGTTCATCCCATAGAATGTCACCTCTCTGTCAAAGCTTTCTTCTTCAAAGGCTTCCTCAAGGAAGACATACCTCTCCTTTTCCTACTTGATGATTAGGGTATCTAGATGTTTAAAGGTATCCTCCTAATCCTCCTCCAACTTAGGCTCCTCAGTGTAGTCATCCTCCTCATAGAAGCAATAGGGAAGTTCATCAAAAAAAGGGGGAGAGAGCTCACCATGCTTATGTTCCTCCTTGTATTGCTAGAACATTGACATATATGGAAGACCTGTGTCTTCTCCATTGCTGATGAGGTCTTCATAAGGAGCATCAATGATGATTTCTTCTTTGTTATCACTCATGATAGCCTCTTGGGAAATTGCAAATTGGATCTTCTGCTTCTCACTCACCTCTTGTAGAATAGGTTCCTCCTTGAGAAGGGATGAAATGGGAAGTTGATGATTGAACTCGTGTGGAAGAGGAGGCAGTCCTTGAGCTAGAATGGAATGTTTATCCTCTTTCCATTTGGTCAGCACTTCATCAATATTAGGTGTGGACTGATATCTCTCTTGGAAATGTGTAGGTGGGGTGTGTTTAGACATGGAATGTGCCATTGGATCTAAAATGTCCATCACACGTTGGCTAAGGAATCTCTCTAGATTCCAACTTTGCAATTCTCCTAGCCATATCCTCTTGGAATCACCTTTCTTGGGAGTCACTAGCATCATCATGAGTAGGGGCAACCTCATCTTCTTTAAGGTTTTGAGAAAAACCTTGCTTCTCCTCCTTCTTGCCCCATGATTCTACTATTCTCCCCTAGTTTAGGATCTTGAATTTGGAATTTTACTCTTGTGAACAGGCAACAACTTTGTTTTCTCCAAGGTCTTAGGGCTCCTCCATAAGGTCTAGAAGTTCAAACTCTCTTTCATGAAGTAGACTCATCCTAGCCTCTAAATCTTTAATTTGTTTGGCTAGATTATCCTAAAAGAGTCTTTCTTAGAGGTCACCAGCATCATCCTCTTCACGGCTCTGGGCTAGTTCCTAGCATTCCTTCCTCTAACTCAGAATCTACACATCATGTTGAAAGACTTGGGGAGGTTGAGGAATGCTAGGAAGAGACTGTTGATGCACCAAAAGAGTCCCTAGAAGAGGGATGCACTAGCTCATGGTATTTTCCCTAATGGAATATTCTTAATATAAGGAATTAAGAAGATTGACATCCATGGGGGGTTGCTCTAATGCCCTTTGATGTTGGAAAGCTAGGCACACAGGATTGAGAGCAGATGTATCAGATGAGCTAGAGTGAGCAAGTGCTATCTAATAGTAAGGATTTGGTGCACAAGAGGGGGATTTCTTCAGAATATGAGGGGGCACATAAGGCTAACTACCTTAAATAAATGGATTTCTCCATTTTTCTACCTCCTCCTCCATGGATTGCAAGGCTTGAGCTTGTCTAAACAAACACTCCTCTCTATACATCAGCTCCTATTTATATCTATACCACTCTTCTAGTCTGTCAATCTCTAAGGCCACTTCCCTTATCATTACAGGGCAATTAGGAGAGCTACTTGAGGGGATTGCATGAAAATTCTAAGTTTGATCGAAGTTATATGAAGGAATACAAGGTCCATGATTTTGTTCAAAGGAATTATACATACAAAAAAGTGATTTATGATGGCACTAGGCTACTTAACCAGTTGATTCAACTCAGAGTCACCATTGGTGTTAACGTAAAAGCCTCCAAAGGCTGGTTGGTTGAAAAACACACCAAAAAATTCTTCAACTCTTTGGACAAAACCTATCCTAATGAGTCCTACCTGGCATGCCAAAAATTGTTGATGCAAAATATTTCACCCTTGGTAGGAGGCTAAGCTCCTACCTTCCTCACGCAACAATGGAAACTCCCTTCTCGCCTATGGGACCAGCGAAGCTGGAGGGGAGAGTCTCTAGATGAGGGCTAGATCCCTTTAATGTATCTTTCAGGTCCTAGTTTCTCCTACTGATAAAAAATGAAAAAAGGGGGGGATGAAAAGGGAGAAGGAGATGCTAAAAATAGAACCTAAGCCTAAAAAAAGTAAAACATGATATACTAGAAAAGTTTGATCTAATCCACTTGAACATACACTTTCCACTAAGAACCAGCTCCCATACACTTCATCTGACATGAGAAAAACTTTTGCATCAGTGGGTTAGGGGTCCATGGAGATATAGGGAGGAAATAACTACTAAAGGCATTCTGAGACACACTACAATAACCTATCCACTTCACCTATACTCCTCTAGGGATACTTCTGACAAACCTATAAAAGGAAACTCAAAAATGCACTAGACATGCTAAAATCATTCTGCAAAATCATTAAGAAAATGACTTAACATATAATCAAGGCATAGACACATACTAAAGATGCAAAATTAAGAATGGAGGTAAAAATTCTATGTTTCAATTCAAGGTAAAATTATGGTAGAGCTCTACCTTACAAGCTCGAGAGATTTTTGGGCAGAGTTTTTCCTTAAGGCTGGGAGTCGATCCTTTCTCAAATGAGAAATTTTAACAATATATAAAAAGAGGAAGAGAACTTGGCACTTTTTAGGAAAGATTTTGGTACCCTTTTCTACAAGTGACCCATGTGCATTCTAAACCTTGGGAAGAGGAAGCCACTATTACTGATGTCATTCCTCTAGAAGAGGCCTACTAGAACCATATTGTACAATCACTAAAATTGACTTTGGCATTCAAGCATTAATTTAAGAACATGGCCATGCCTCTTTTCTACAAATAGACTATAGTTTGTCCCCTCTTAAATGCCAACTTAGAGAAAAATAGGCCACACTACTCATCTGGTAATAACTCACCTTCCCTTTGCCACTTGAATTGCTTTGTCTTTTTTGCTCCTTGTCTTCTTCTTGCTCTTTCAGCCCTTGGGGGTGATCTTCTGGCAAGTCACTACATTCTTTGTGCTCTTTCCATGGTTGGTGCTTAGACAATTCAAAAACAAATAACTAACTCATTGTGTTAAAATTGATGTTCATGTAGCCATCACCCAATGGTTAGTTCATCTCCTTGAAAATGACAGCTTTCAGGACGTCACCATCCTTAGCAAAATGTCATCGAGTCTTTTTTGTGGGCTTCTATGTTTCAAGCTTTTCCCCATAGACAAAAAGTCTATGAGAATTGGCCACTTTATCTTTTCCCTACACTGGCGGCCTTTTTGAACTAAGCTTCCCCCAAATTCCTTCTGGCCTTTTATCTGAAGGAATTCCTTCTAACAAAAAGTTTGAAAGAATTCGGCCTCAAACAAAAATCCAAACTTACCCTTCGACTGCCTTTATTTTTAAGTGTTTGCCCTCTGCAAGGGATTTTAGACTTAGAAACTACCCTCCACAAGGGCTTCTAAACCTAGCATTTCCCTTCGGCTTTGGGACACACCCTAGAACCAAGCTGTTGAACCAACCCATTAAACCAAAATTGGTTCAATGGTTTAATCGGTTTAATAGTTCAACACCACATGTTGAGCTGATTGAACCAAGATTTTAAAATTGCCAATGAACCAAAATACATTGAACTAAAAGATTAAACTGATGTGTTGAACTAATGCATTGAACCAATGTGTTGAACTAGTTCACTGAACCAATTTAATGGTTCAACACTGCATGCCGATGAACTGATGTCACTGAACCAACTGAGTGAGCCAAATGATTGAACCTACTAATTGGACCAAGGAATTGAACCAAAAACATTGAACCCATTAAATGAACTTAAGATATTTGAACCAAGTGATGAGCCAATATTGAACCTAAACCTTGATGAACTCAAGTGGTTGAACCAAGTGCTGATTGAACCAATGAAGTGTTGAACTTAGTGGTTGAACCAAGCCGAAGTGTTGAACCAATTCATGAACCAAGGCTGATGAGCTTATGCAACCTAAAATTGACTAGATTTGAATAGCAAGGGAAGAAGGGGACTGATTTTGGCCTGTTAGGCAAAAATGGTTAACATGTACATTTGGGATTTTAGTCTACCATTAATGATCTCCCCTAAGGTCATTATTTTTTTAAAAGTCAAGAACACATCCAACAATGGGAACTATTCAAATTGTATATATGTAATGATATAAAAACCATATAATATGTTCAAAACAATCATGGTTATTCTCATATCAAGCCTAAGTTTCATGGTAATATTAGAAGAAAAGGTCCCTTTAGGATTTATTCTTTGGCCTTTCACTAGCCATTGTTTCAATTTTCCCTCTATAGTGTTGTGCTCAAACCATACATTGGCTAAAAATTTATTATAGGTGACCTTAGGCACTAAGAACTTGATTTTTCTCTCAAATTACCTTCCAAACATATATGCAATTGGATTCTTCCCATTTTTAAGGTCTAAATAGTTCCCAAAACAAGTACCATTGAAAACAATCATAGATCAAATTGATACAAGGCATTACCTCTGGTTTAGTTACCACTTGGTAAAGTCTAATGTTATTAATTAGAATCATGTCATTTATGTACTAATTATCCTCTTGGTATATTCAATTATATGAAGAGTATAGTGTTTTAAATGCTAATTCATTCTAGAGAGATGAATAGTATGGGAACTTAAAATCAAGGGTACTATTGTCAAACATTATGTCAATGTAGCCAGTGTATCCAAAAATGGAGTATACAAAAATAAACTATATGTGTGTTGATTTTTGAGAAGATATTTCAATGATCTAAACTACATAATTTCATTATAAAACTATCTAAACTCTCTTCACAAATTGGCTAATAAAACTAGGGCTTTTGGTTGCTTAAGAGATCAAAATGATAATGTTCACTTATAGATTAATGGTGAAGTGACATTCCTTTACTTATATTTTATATATATTACCCAAATTTTATGATTTTAATTCCTAATTCATATGAATTCAATGCAATTAACTAATTTTGGTTTTATTCCCATTTTAAATTTAAATGTGCTGGTCAGCTTTGGTGAGTTTGTGTTTTCCATATGGTAACTTTTAATGAACTTTGTATGTCCAGTCACTTATTTAATATTAGTGTCATTTATTGCTTACTAATTCATGATTTTATATCTACGATATTTATTTAAATTTTGGTCATGCATCTCCTCGATCATGACACTTGTCTGCTTCTCATTTACCTAGGGCTTTAGATTTATAATCCTGATTTATATGCTTCATGGCCATGATTTAAAATAATTGAGCCATGTGGAGTGGTATTAGGACTAAGAGAACTCAAAGGCTCATGACATTAACTATTTAAACCTTTAAATTATGTACATTCTTGGGAAGGATCTATGTAAAGTGATATTTCCACATGGAATGATCTTGCCACTACAGAGACTTAGAGACTCGAAGCCATAGAACCATTAAGGTATTAAATTGGTTTTGGACTTTTATGGTTCTAAGTTAATGAAATTATGCTAGTTTTAAAACTCTCTGAGCTCAAAATTTTGGGTCCATTATACTATGTGTACTTGGGGCCATTATACTTTGTTTTAACCCTTTGTGGTTATGATTCAATTAAATTATGCCACTTGTCAAGCTCTTAGAATTATATAACCTTAGGACCATTAGTTTAATAACTTTGATTTTAACTCATTTGATGCTAATATCATGAAATTATACTATGTGGCATTTTATTGGTTCTCAAAAAATTTGAATACTTAGAAATTTCTCTGAAGTGAACTTTGTTCTGATTAAACATGGTTCTACCACTTAGATGTCATGTGGTGACCCGAATCTCTATAAAGTATAGAAATTTTGTCAAATTATGATAATTTATAAGTAATGTATTAGTGCCATCTACAGGGTCTAAAATATTAGAAACTTTTGGACACTTATATTCTTTTTTAAATATTGAAGGGATCTAAGTAATGTGGTTCTAACACATGTCCTGATATTGAATAATAAAGGTAGGACCCTAATGTGAATACTTATAAGTCCTTGTCAATAGTCATACTAACATGTGAAAATCATAGAAACACTAGGTTGAGACACATTAATTTTTTTAGTCCATAAAAATCATAATGTTTATTTTTGAGAATAATTATAAAAACCTAAGGTTATAAAAACAAATCAAAATCAATGTTCAAACTTTGATCTATAAAATTTTTAGTTACTATAAATTTAGACATTGAGGACAACCATAGAATTTTTCATATTAAAACCAATATTATGAATCTCTAATTCTTATAGGACCTTTATAAAATATATTCAAATAATAGTGGGTCCCTATTTGATTTCAGAAAAATGGGTGTGTTTGTTAGGGCACAACAAGTTCTAGTATAATTTCATGGAATAGTAAAAAATAAAGTAAAATATCTTTGTCTTCTACTAAATCTAGGTATAAATATTGAAATCATGCTACCAAGGATGAAATTTGGCTTTGAATACTTCTTGCAAATTTTGGCCACCTTCAAACTTTGCCTACTCTAATTTTTAGTGATAATCAAAGTTACATTACCCTAGTAACGAATCTAGTATTTCATGCAAGGTTTAAGAACAATGAGATAAAATATCCATTTTAGCACGAACTTATTGAAGTAAGTCAAATCATTATCTCTTTATGTCTTATTCAAGATCAAATGGTTGATAGTTTCATAAAGCCATTATGTAAAGACAAACTTGTAATGTTTTGTAACATGTTAGGATTGAAGGAATTTCTCACCAAGGGGGAGAGATAGTTATGTTTCTTCCCTTATTTCTTGTTATTAAAACCCATAAATAAATTTTCATGGGGAGTGTCAGGATTAACATTTATTTGAGTATTTTTGGTCCTAAGGTTTATTCATGTGTTGATAATTTGTATTTATGTGAATTATTAATTCACATAAATCTAGATTCTATGCAGTTTCACTCACCTCTTTTCCCTCCTTCATATTTTGGGAATTGCTTGCACAAGTAACTCCTCCCCTATATGCCACACACTTCCATTCATTTATAAGGGAATATGACACTTGACACACACCTAAGGTGCCTAGGTAAGGTCATGATGGAATTACTTGTAACCCACACTCCCTTTTTATTACTCTATTTAAATATACCTCTCCTCCTCTTTTATTCACAATAGAATTGAATCTATCTCTATTCTTATAATATTAATATTGATTCTAAGAGTTTTATTGTGAATATTTTGTGGACAATCCTCCTAATTTATCATGTGTTTTTTTGATAAGTTGTTTCCCTCTTTAATATTATTTTAGTCCTTTTGGTTTGCTCCTTGAGAGATAATTTTAACTTATTTTTTTATAAGTTTATGTATTTTAATGTTAGTAATGGATTATTTTGGGATAAATAATTCAAACATGAATCCTCTGTTAACATTATAACATCTTGAAACAACATATACCAACATCCTTTATCCAAGAAACCATCACAAAAATATATTATAAGGGAAAGTAACCTTGGTATATAATATAAAACAATATTAAATCATGTATCATATAAATATATATCCAACATACTTCCATTAGCCCATTATAAATTTATATACTATAGCTTCATGCCAATTATCTCACACCAATTTTATTAAAACATCATCCATTTAACAAACCATGTTATGAGGCATTTATTTGGAAGAAAATAATTATAGTTTAATACATATTTCATCCTAACAAGAAGTTCCATTCAGTTTATAATTTCATTGTGGTTTACATAGCATACCCTCCCATTGGAATGTTTATAGAACAAATTATCATAATCATATATGATAACTCTATCACAAATGTTTGAGGGATATAGATCAAAGTTACATAATTTGGAATGAGTATTCATTATTATGAGATTTAATTTTTGGTAATGGCATATAACCAAGACTTCACCACATGAAGAAAACATGATTCCTTTTCCCTTGAAAAAATAATAACATTAATTCAATGAAAGATTATATTCAATGATTCAAATCATAAATATATCAATGACCTCTCATACAAATTTAAGAGTGATCAAATAAAAATACTATTGGATAGTTGTCATGATGATGTCATGGTGGTGTCATGGAGGTACCCTAGTGAGTGGATTAAGTGCCTTGATATTCTAAGTGATTGATAAAGTGTGCAATATGCTTATTCTAGTGTGTTTTATGTATGGTTGGATGATCTTCAGTAGTGACATAGCTTGAGTGAATTAGGGATGAGTATGGAGGTTTGAACATGTGAAAGGGGCCCTATAATATGTGAGCCATTCTTTAAGATCTTGTGTGCATAAGTGTAATTCATCTGGATTATCATAATTCTCATCTAAACATTTTGGGTCCAGTGACAAAAAATATGAGTAGCAAATTTGATGACATCACCATTACCACATAGGAGTGAGTCAAGGGGAGTTGGCCTTATGGTTGTGATCACTGTAGTCCCTAGTTGTTATATATTAGATCTCAATTCATGCATTAAAACATAGTTAAAATTATGAGGGTGCAAATTTGTCTTCTCAGTCATAATTCACTATTTTCCCATACTTTTCCAATTTTTCAAAGTGGTCAAAAAGATCTAAGTAATTATGTTGATGACACTAAGATTCACACATGTAGACATTTCAGGAGAAGGTGATCATATGGGTTTGTTGAGTTTTTGACCTAGTTGATTTTTGATAATTTATAAATCATGAAATGTAGTGTGTCAAAAGATATATATGTGTAATGTTGGGTTCTCAAATAGATTGACTATGTTTTCCCATACTTAGCCAATTTTAGAGTGTGGCAGAATGAACCGAGTGAGCATTTTAATGGTGATATATCTTGCATGTGTGAAGGTGTCAAGATAATCTGATCATATGGGTTTGTTTAATTTTTAGCATAGATCATTTGTGCTAAGTTTTATTTCATGCACTAAAGTGTGAAAAAATTTATGGATGATCAAAGTTGGCCTCTCAAGTAGATTTGGACATGGTTGGATCTATGATAAAAGTTGATGAAAAGGCACTTTAATGGTGTTATATCTCACACGTGAGAGTTCTAAGAGCAGTGTGGCACATGGTTAGATTCTCCTAAGGAGATCATCTGGTCCAAATTTGAGATCCTATAGGTAAGCAAAAAAGAATCTATTTAGGTGAATAAATGGCTACTCATGCATATTGATAGGGTCCCCATACTTAGTCATTTTTGGAAGAGTTAAAGCTCAAACAAGATCAATAGTATGCAAGTGATCCATGGAGTCAAGAGGAAATGAGATGAGGATAGGTGCATGACATTTAACATCCAAGTAAAGGTATAATATATTTATCCAATGGCTAGTATATGATCATATAGTTTGATCAATGATGAGATTTCATCATTATTGACCTTGTTGATCCATAGAGATCGAAAGAGCATATCAAGTCAACATTTCAAGATTACATGAGCTGAGGTCAAAATGATAGAGGTTTGATGGTTGAGATTTGGTGCCTATGTGTTAAAAATTGATGGAGTGCATTTGATCTAACATTGAGATGATAGGAGATGTGAGAAACTTTTTAAAGGTTTAACTATGACCATTGCTATTTGAATATTTAAATTTGTAAAGGAAAGACCAGTGTCTAGTTTTTAGACCACAGCTTTTGATATAAGTTGAATTTACTATTGAAGTAAACATAAAATATGAAGATAAATCCAAGGTACATATGGAAATATGGATTATAATATTTGAAACTATATATTGATAGAGTTATTAAGCTCCAAAGTTAACTATTTTTTTATATGGTTTGTAAGTAACCCGAGAAGGATATTCAAGCTCATGTAGTTATTGTTTCAATTTTTAATGATGATTGGCTATTGGGGAGTTTTTAAGACTCTATGAGGATAATATATTTGCATTTTGAAGGTTTGTCCAATCATATGAAGCACGAACAAAGGTTTTGAAGTTGACTATGTTTTCATTAATAATTATTGTGTGTACAGAGAAGTGTTTGAGCTAATTGGGCTTTATCAGAAGAGTGTCTTGGTGACTATGATATTTTGAGGATGTACTAAGGGACATAGGGAGTGGATATATGTAATTTCAAATGTTCCTATGTGATTAATTTGATTTAAAATGTATCAAAAATGTGAATGGGTCTCCACATGACCTATAAGTGACTTAGGCCTATTTTGAAAGGGGGTTGTGCTTAAGTGTGACCCATATGAGATGCCTTAAGGGTGAAGACATGTTTTATGTCTGACATGAAATATTATGATCTTATTTATTCATTATACATATATATTAGAACCAAATGTGTTGGGTTTTAGATTTGTAAGAGAGAGATAAAGGAGAGACTGAAGAGAGGCTTGTGTGTGCTTTGTGGAGTGAAAGATAAGTAGTGTTCCTATTGGTGGAGATAATGAGAAGAGTAGTTGTTTGAATATGTGTATGACCTATAGGTCATGTTCCTAATATAAATATATTGCTTTTGCATTTTGTGGATAAGCAAAAAGATTGGAGTGTAGAGATAAAGACAATCTAAGATAATAAGGAAAGAGTTTGTGACTTGTCTATATGAGAGGCATGTTTGAGATAGAGATCTTATGGAGTGGTCAAATAATCAAGAGGTCTATCATTAGGTGTTGTAAACATCAATTATAAGGTGGAAGTGTTATTCTCAAGGAGCATCTAAAAGACTTGATCATCTTTAGGGGTAGTTGTTCCTTGTGAAACAAGGTTTCACTAAAAAACCTTTAATCTAAAGGACTTTATCAAGGTTGTAGGTCAAAAAGACATGGATAAAGGTTCATAAATGTTACATTTTGAGTTTCCCTTATTAAATTTTTCATTAATTTTCCTTAGGCAAGAGTCAACTTATTTTTTTCCCCTTATTGGTCATACCTTTGTTTATTAAGTCGACTCTTTAATTTTAAAAGTTCATCCGCCTATCATCTTTTGTGTGTGAAATTTATAAAGAATTGAAAATTTCAACTTAAACCATTCTTAGAGTTCAAGAGTTTAATGGTTTAATAGTTTCAATGATTTAATGTTTCTTAAAGTGAACTATTTTTCCCTTTATGTATTTCAATTATGACTTTAAACCTTCTTGTTAAACTTGAACCATTTTTTGAGGTTCAAGAGTTCAACGGTTCAAGAATTAAATACTTGATGTTTTATAAGGATTCATGTTCACTCAGTTCCCTTATATAAATTAATGTATCATTGAACCTACCACTTGAACCTCATAACAGAGTTTAATAGTTTAATTGTTTATTATTTCAAAGTTCAAAGTTTCTTGAAAAGTTGTGTGACTATTGGTTGGTCTGTGTAGTTCATCTCATATCTTTGAACCTCAAAGTTGAACCACATTTCCAAAATTTCAATGGTTCAATGGTTTAGTGACTATACTCTCATCTCACCCTGAGGCTTTCTCTAAGTCAAAATTAGCAGGAGATTTAGAGGAGAATATATCCAAAACTCATTATAAAGCAGAAATTTTTAAATTTTCATGAGGTTATAGATAATTATTACTCATCAAAATCATAAATAAAAAAATGATTTCCTTTAATGCATATGTTAGAGTTCATGTCTTATCAAGAATTTTTATCACATATTATTTTAGTTTAATTATTTGGCCTGGTTAAATGTCTGTATGAAGAGAGAACAAGCCAAATTTGGCAAAAAAACATACTAGGTGATGCAAAGGAGAATAACATAGGTGGTATAAGATTTTGTTGCTCAAATTTGTAGTGATTTTAGATACATTTAAGGTGAGTTTTAATCTTACTATAAGCTATTTCCATTACTTGGTTGGAAAGAAGAATCCTTTTGAGTTTACATCATTATTTAAGAAGTTCAAAACATTTTTTTTCATTATATCCTCCAACTTGTAGCCATGAAATTTGTATGTCTTGGTTATGAGCATGGTCCTAGTCTCATCTATTCTCTTCCTAAAATTGGGGACACCTCTCTAGTTCAATATGACTTAGAATATTTTAAGGAAAGGGCTAGAAATCTTGTCTCAAATCCTATGATGCAAACGTTAGTAGAAAGTGGCTTGGGTAAAGCTGTAGCCTTTTCCATGCCTGTACAATGCCCTAAATTAGTTCTAGAATACATGAATGGATATGAACCTCAAAATAGGTGCATCAAAACTTTAGATGGTATGTTTTACTTCATATCAATAGACAAATCCTAATGTCTGTGATGAGAATTCCACCCAAGGAACCATATTCTAACATCAATATTACTTCTTCCTATGGTTATTTTTCACTAAAGAAAGAAATTTACAAGAGTGTGATCATAAGGAATTGGTTATTGAAATTCTAAAAAGGGGGTTCAAGACTACCTAGACCATTAACAAGAAATCACATGATTCTGGAAGTAAAAGATATTATAGAGTTACTACATAGGCTAAAAGGCAATGCTCAGGTATATTATTGGGAAGATTGGATGTACTTTTTCATATAGGTGATCTTCCAAGGAGAGTAATATTTGGATTGGGTATAAATTGTAGCTAAATGTTTGCATCTGGGTCTAATTAATTATTTGGGGAATAAGAATTTTTATATGTCTTTGTACCTCTGATATTGCCTAGCATCGACAAGATAATGGGTAGGGATACCTCATGCACACTTGGTTGAAGACAACAAAATTTATGACTATTACTCAAAATTACAAATGCATAATTTCTATGATAATTATAGGAGAGTTAATGTTGTTTTTACTAGGAGAATGACTTATGAATTAGCAAACAACATCAATAGGAGGTTGTCTGATGAGGTTATGTAGTTTATCAACATTTATGGTAGTTTATTTATTTACTTCTCCAAGTTCACTTATATCAGAGTTGGAGGTTTTGATGGTGAACCTTTGAGGTTACTCAGATATGTTTTAAACCATTTTGTGTTGATATAAGTCTAAAAACAATTAGCACATGTGGATAAAAAATTCTTAATAAAAAAAATTTGGCATATCTCTTCCTATCAAACTTGGACATTATTCATGCCAGTTAGTATCTGATGCTTTGAATTTAGAATTGGATCTTAAAAAATTCAATTTGTATTACTTTATAGCTAGATCCCAATTTGATAGCAAAGGTTTTTCCAAGGATAACTTGGATCTTAGAATAGGGTTTTCACATATTCCTCAATTAGAGGATTATTGGGAGGATTGTTCAGATGAATTCGAGGTCAAAAGAAGACTATGGTCCAGGTTCTCCCTAGGACAAATAATTACCCTTAATTTAACTATGAACATTTTTAGAATTTTTGATAATGAAAAATAGGTGACTGATCCACAATTTGAATAGATATAATAATCACCTATTCTAGAAATTGACTGGGATAAAAATGAAGAAGATAGGATCAAGGTTAAGACCCTCTCGGTGATAAAAAGAACCATGAAATGGTTGAGGGAACAAAAACTAGAGGGAACTCAAAATAAAGTTTCCTAATAATGTACATCAATAGTTGAGTCACCATCCCTAATAAGCTCCTCTAACCAACTTATTTCTATCTATGATTTAGGTAATTCCAAGTCAAAAACTAGAAGGGATCCTATCATCAAAGAATCTAAGAAGGACCTTACAACTACTCTGCCTCCTTGTGCCACTAGATTAAGGACTAAAATCAAGAGAAAGAGTTAGATTTCTAAAAAAATAATTGTGTATTTAAATTTTGAAGAGTTTTTAAGATAAGTAATAGGTGATAAAGAATCTGATTCACCAATGGCAGAGGAGGTTAGTGCAAATCAACATATAGAGATTGCTTATAATTCTACCAACTTGATGATTATTTCAAATGTGCCTTATGATCAACCAAATCTTGGTAAAAAAGTCTGAGACTCTGCACCCAAGTGGCTGGAAATCTCAATTAGTAACAAAAGGAAAATAGTACCATTTTCTTTTCCATTGGAGGACATGGTGAGTAAGTGTTTAGGAAAAACTCCTAAATCTAAGAAACTAAAAATAACATCCAGGGTAGACTTCGACCCTAACATAGGGAACTAGAGTGTAGAAATAGCTTGTCCAATAACTAATGAGGAAGTTCAAGATCCTACAATTGAGGATTTTACAATTGAAAAGATAGATCTTGGGACTGCATCATGTTTCATGGATGTGCATCACCTTGAAACATCCACTAAAAGGATAGTCAACAGAACCTAGAAAGATGAGAAAGGTAAAAGGGAGTTGAAATAGACCTTGCAGTCAATGGTAGAGTACATTAACACAATTCATAATCTAGATCCATAACCTATTAACCA
Organism: Torreya grandis; assembly: GCA_037957365.1. NCBI lineage: Eukaryota > Viridiplantae > Streptophyta > Pinopsida > Cupressales > Taxaceae > Torreya > Torreya grandis. The sequence goes on from JARHVA010004393.1 coordinate 1,039,545, forward strand.
ACTACCCCTATCTTTCGATCCAAAATCACCTATTAATCAAAATATGTTGGACCAGATACACAAAAACAAAATGGTTGCTAGGGTATTTGATGATTGGTTGGATGGCATCATCCAAAAAGGTATGGAATACATTCATAAATTTAAGAATGTATATGATCTAACCACAATTACTATTTAAGACTTAAAGATATAAAATATTATGTGGATAAAAGATGGAGGCAAGTGGATGAGTGCGATGAACTAAATTGATGAGATAGAAAAGTATGGGATAGCAAAGTTTTTGTCAGAAAATAATTTGATAGGTCTAGATGAAGATGTACTATATGTAAGTAAGAAAAACATTGAATGGAGGAATTCAGTATCCTGACAAGGGCGAATTGAACTCACAAAAATGATCAAATAAATAACTAAATTCACTCAATCATTACAGCATGATCTTAGTGTATTGATATAAAATACATAAAGGATGATGGAAAACTAGAAAAAGACATCAATACTGTGATTCAATCCTTCATGGAAAATATCAACATCATTAAATAAAGTGATAACTTATTAACCAAAAATTTCTCTTAGATTTCAAAGGTAGAGTCACTTCTTTGTCACTGCATCGACACACTCCCGAAACACATGAAAAAGATGGGAAAATTTTGGAGGGAAGAAAACATCTAGAAGGCAAGGGTAAAACATATTAGTATTCCAAATATCTCAAGAATCTAGGAGTTTGTTATAGCATTCCAAGAGTGGAAAGCTTAATGTGCCTACCCAACTAAACATGAAAAATATAGAGATTCTAATCTGTCACTTCAACAATGATCTTACTTACATAATTTATTTTATTCATTTATTTAGTTGTTTTTTATTTAAAACTTGATCTTTAAATGAATTTGTAAAAAAAATAAATCTTGTATGGGTCAAATTTACTTGAACTCTAGTTTAGTTTGAAATATTGGTTAATTAGGAAAATTATATATATATATATATATATATATATATATATATATTCAATTGTTAAAAATGGAGAGAGAGAGAGAGAGAGAGAGAGAGAGAGAGAGAGAGAGAGAGAGAGAGAGAGAGAGAGAGAGAGAGAGAGAGAGAGAGAGGAGAAGGAGATAAGATTTTTTAGAATTGAACTGCTATTGTTTACAATATATATGATGTTTGTTTGAAACATTTTTCATTTGTGAATGAAAAGGAGAATCAATTATTGCATACTTAAATCTATGCATTTGATTATTTGAAATTGGGTTTTCTATGTGAAATCTTCTTTCATATTGTAATTACTCTTTCATTAGACAATTCATTGTATATGTTTTATCATTTATTGGTATTGAAGATAAAATATGTGTATTCTATTACCCGTTGTTGTTATAAAAAAGGATATCACATTCATAACATGATTATGTATGGATGTTAGTTAGCCTTTAAGTAATTTCTAGTTAAAAGTGTATCATGATGATTAGAATAATTTGAATTCATTGCAAATCTTAAACAGAACTGTACCTTAATTTAGAGGGGAACTATTCTTGATAGTTCACCCATTTATTATTTAACTTATTTGTTCTTGAAAGAATGGTATTGAGTCAAAATAAAACATTTTTAGATAAGGAGAAATCTGTTAGCCAACAATTTTTGGTGACTCCATTGGGGGACAAAATTTAAATCTTTACTAAAAGATTAGTCACCTTAATATGAGGCAACAATGGTGCTTCCACATGAAAATATAATTTCTATTTTACAACCTACACTTGGTTTTCAAGATGAGCAGGAAGATATAATTGGTTAGTTAAATACTCTTGCTTGGTGTACTCATTGGAATATTGATTATTATAGGAGGGAAAGTAGAGTATTAGAAAAAGAAGAAGAATTGGCTGATAATATGAGAATATTATTACTTAGTCAAAGGAGGCAAGCAAAAAATGCAACAAGGAATCAAACCCCCTAATGTGTGAAGAGATTAAGAATATCATAGAAGTTAATAGTTATAATATCATAAGATATATTCCAGAAGATATGCAAGGTCTTTGAGAAGAGAGGGAATTGAGGATTTTACTTTTCAAACATTACAAAGCCTAAATTTTCCTTATATTCCTACCTACGTTAGAAAAGCTAGAAGTAGACCTCTTATCCCTCCTAAACCCTCTACATCCTCTATTTGTCAAGCCTTAACTCTTTCTAGTGCTATATTTCTTTCTACCATAAGTTTTCTTCCAATGGCCCAACCTTAGGGAGCAGCCATAAGACCTCTAAATTTAGGGTCCAACCTGAATCCTTTGCCTAAAAATACAAGGGAAAATTTATCCAAATTTAATAGAGATGGAAGAGAATCACTAGAAGAGAATCTAAGTGCCTTTATAGCAGCATGTGGTATGTTAGGCATGCAACATCAAGATGTAGCCATAAGGCTTTTCATGTAAACTCTAACTGATATTGCAACACAATGGTTGTATCATCTAATAGATTCCTCAATCACAAACTGGAATGATTGTTGAAAATATTGTCATTGATGTCAAAGTTCTAGTATTATTAGTGATAAAGGCCCCATTGCATTTAATATTGTTTATCTTGGCTAATGTGAGTTAATATTTATTTAATATTAATGAATATATTTTTGGTTGCATATGAGATAAAATAAGGGGTCATGGAGAAGTCGAAGAACCACGGGATAAAGACAAAAGAAGGATGGGATGGATTTTCCCATGAAGAGTCATCTTGGGGAATACAAAGAGTCACCAAGTGAAGACAAAAGAGGAAGGGTGAATTTATCATGAAGGGACACTTTGAGGAATATGAAAAGTCACCAAAGATAAAGACAAAAGTGGGAAGGATGTTTTTGGTCATGAAGGGTCACCACATGACTTTTCAAAGGCTTGAATATGAAGGGTCATCCAAGATTGGCACTATTTTCCATGAGGATTGAAGGGTCATAAAGGGGGAAGGCCAAAGGTCATTTGGAAAGCTATAAATAAAGGCTTGAGTAGCCATTTGTAATATGGAAGTGTGAGGTTAATTTGTATTTGTTATATCTAGCTTAGAAGAGAAAAGGTGAGAGAGAGGAAAGAGATGTTGTATTGAACTATCATTTATTGATATAACAACATTGAGAGATAGGGGTGTGGTATACACAAAGTGGTTGATGCCCATGTGGATTGGTGCTCACGAATGATAGCTAGGTTAGTGCTCGGCAAAAGGGGTTTGAAGCTCTTGTGGGTTGGTGCTCACAAATTGTAGCTGAGGTTGGTACTCGGCAAAGGGGTATGGTGCTCCTGTGGATTTTTTTCTCACCAATATACTTGAGATTGTTCTCCATGGTTTTTCCCACATTGGGTTTCCACATTATATCTAGTGTCTCTTACTTTCTTGTGTGATGTTTATTATTTGAGTTTTATTGTGTATCTTGAATGTTTGATTAAGGGAAAGTTTTATAAGATAAATATACTGATTCACCTCCCTCTCAGTATATTTTGTTTTTAACAATTAGTATCAGAGTAGGTTCCTTTTTGAAAAGTTTTACAGCTTGAAGGTAGATCAAGAAAGCACAAGATGGCCATACATAAAGGTGCCTCTACAAGCAAAAGAATAGTTGATCAAGAAGAAGAAGAGGATGAAGCTGAAGTGAATATGGAAGGAGAACGCATGTGTGCATTAGAAGAATTGAAAATTATTGAAAATAAAAATCAAAGATTAAAGCATCAAATCAAGAAAAATGAAAAGGAGTCAAAGGAGATAATTGAAGATCTAACAACACAGTTGGAAATATCAAGAAAAGAATGTGAATGGTATGTTATTAAAATTGCCTCTTTAAAAGAAGAGATTGAGAAAGTAGTCAATAATAAAATAGTCAATGATTCAAAATTTGAGAATAACACTAATATGCTGAATAAGATATTAGAAAGCCAAAAGGTAATATCAGATAAGACAGGTATCAGTTTTGAAAAAAAGAAGAGATATGTTAAAGCTCTTATAAATATAGAGGACAAAGAAAGCTAGGAGGAACAAAGCTATAAAAGGCAATTAGGCTAGAGATTCACAAATAGGTCCTATTTTTATGGTTACTATTTTTATTGTAATGGATATGGTCATAACAAATTAGAATGTAGAAAAAGAGCTAACAATCTCAAAAATAAGTTAAAGGAAGGTCATATAAAGTCAAGCAAAAGTTATAACCCTTTTGCCCCTCTATCAAGCTTTGATGAAGAGACCATAATTTGTTGCAAGTGTAACAACTTTGGACACATATCTCAGTATTGTAGAAGCGTGTTCAAGTCAGTCAAGAAGGACCAGAGTTTTAGGGCTCCATTCATCAAGAAAAAGGTTTAGACATGGTAGAAGAAACAATCTAAAGGTTTTATGTTGGTCCAGAGAGTTTTGCATGCAAGAAATAAAGAAAATCCGTGGTTTATTGATAGTAGATGTTCAAGGCACATGACAGGAGACAAGAGAAAGTTCATAACCCTGAAGAAGATCAATGGTGGCACAGTGATATTTGGGGACAACACTACTACTAGAATTGCTGGACAAGGTACACTAAATTTAGATAATGGTAGAACTAAAACTGAAAATGTTTTATATGTAGAAGGTCTTAAGCATAATCTTTTAAGTGTAAGTCAAATGTGTGATTAGGGGAACACACTAATTTTTTATGTAAAAGGTTATGAAATTAGAAGAAAAGATTCAGATGTATTGATTGCAGATGCTCAGAGAACATGTAATAACTTATATATGCTATCAAACATCAAAGGTCAAAAATGTTATTTGAGTTAGATTGAAGAAAGTTGGCTATGGCACAGGAGAATGGAGCACATAAATTTTGACAATCTTGTCAAAATTAGCAAAAAGCAAGCAGTCGGGAATCTGCCAATGATCACAAAGCCATCTAACACCCTTTGTGGACCTTGTCAGCATGGGAAGCAGGCTAGAAGGTGATTCAAAACAAAAGAGTACTCTACCACTTAGATGCTAGGGCTTGTTCACACTAATCTATGTGGACCTATGAGGACTCAAAGTACTCAAGGTGATAAATATTTCATGTTGCTTATTGATGATTTTTCACGTATGACTTGGATAATGTTTTTAAAGAAAAAATCAGAAGCTTTTAGACAGTTCAAAGCATTAGTTGAGAATGAAACTAATCTAAAGATTAAGTGTCTAAGATCAGATCAAGGAGGAGAATTCATGTTAGATCAATTTATTGATTTTTGTGAAGATCATGGAATAAAGAGACAATATTCAGCAGTAAGAACTCCACAACAAAATGGAGTAGTTGAACAGAAAAATAGAATAGTTCAAGAGATGGTGAGAACAATGCTAAATGAATCCAAGATAGCAAATAAATATTGGAGGGAGTTAGTTGGTATAGTAGTGCATATTCAGAATAGAGCTTTATTAAGAGTCAATAGTGACAAAACTCCTTATGAGCTATGGAAAGACAAACTAGCAACAGTTGATTATTTTAGAGTTTTCGGTATCAAATGCTTCATAAAGAGAACTGATGAAAAACTTGGTAAGTTTGAATCCAGAATAGATGAAGGTATATTTCTTGGTTATTCTTGCAAAAGTAAGCTTATAAAGGTTATAACAAAAGAACCAAGAAAATTGTTGAAAGTGCAAGTGTCAGGATAGAAGAAGATGGAACACAAAAGATCAGTGATCCTGTAGACATTCCTAAAATCATTGAAGAGGAAGGCTTTGAAGAATCAGATGAAGATGAGGAAAAAGAGAAAAAGGGAACCAAGACTCCATCCAAATATGTTCAAAAAAATCATAATGAAAGTGACATCATCAGGGATATAAAAGAAGGAATTCCCACTAGAAGAATGATGGTAAGTGAATCTGAACAAGTTAATTTCTCTTTGTTATCTAAAATTCAGCCTAGAATTTTTTTAGAAGCCAGACATGATGAGCATTGGGTTAAGGCTATGGATGAAGAATTAGATCAAATAGAAAAGAATGATACTTGGGAATTAGTGCCTACACCAAAAGATCATAATGTGATCGAAACAAAATGGGTTTATAGAAATAAGCTGAATAAAAATGGAGAAGTAAACAGAAATAAAGCAAGATTAGTATGTAAAGGATATGCTCAGATTGAGGGAATAGATTTTGAAGAAAATTTTGCACTAGTAGCAAGGTTAGAGGCTATTAGTATGTTTCTTGCATATGCAGTATTTAAAAATTTCAAAGTATTTTAGATGGATGTCAAATCTACCTTCCTAAATGGAAATCTTGAAGGAGAGGTCTACATTGAGTAGCCTGAGGGGTTTATTCTCTCGAATATTAGTAATCATGTATGCAGATTAAAGAAAGCATTGCATGGATTAAAACAAACTCCCAGAGCTTGGTATGCAAGACTTGATAAGTACCTGCAAGATCAAGGATTCAAGAGTGGATTTGCTGATAGTAATCTTTACATCAAAATAGAAGGCGAGCATTAATTGATTATTGTGGTTTATGTTGATGATATCATTTTTGGAGGAAATATTGAAAAGATGACAAAATAATTTTTTGATAGAATGCAAAAAGAATTTGAGATGTCTATGCTTGGAGAATTATCATTTTTCTTAGGATTACAAATATTTCAATCAAATAAAGGAATTTTTATATCTCAAAGTAAATATGCTAAGGAAATGTTGAAGAAATTTGGTTTTGAGAATTGTGTACCAGTTGGCACACCTATGTGTATAAGAAATAAGGTGAGCAAGGATGAAGATTCACCAGTTATAGATCAATCTTTGTATAGATCTATGATTGGTAGACTTTTATATTTGACAACATCGAGACTAGACATCATGCATGTAGTAGGTATGGTTGCAAGATATCAATCATCTCCAGGAGATAGTCATGTTCAGTTGGTGAAAACAATATTTAGATATATCAAAGGGACATTAGATTATGGATTATGGTATCCCAAAAGTAAAGATTTCACTTTAGTTACTTATACAGATTCAGATTAGGTAGGGTTCTTAGATGATAGAAAGAGTACAAGTGGAGGAGCTTTCTTTCTTGGTGATAGCTTAGTATCATGGCTAAGCAAGCAACATAACTCAGTATCACTTTCTACAGCTAAAATAGAATATATTGTAGCAGTATTGTGTTGTACTCAAGTGCTTTGGATGAAGAAAACTTTGGAAGATATCAAGGTAAAGTATGATGAACCTATTTCCATTTTTTGTGATAACACAAGTGCTATAAATATTTCAAAAAATCTAGTAATGCATTCAAGAACAAAACATATCCCCATTAGATATCACTTTTTGAGAGAGCAAGTTATAGATCAATAGGTTAAGTTAGAATATATTAGTACTACAAAGCAGATTGCAGATATTTTCACAAAGGCACTACCAAAAGACACATTTGAGTATCTGTGAGAGAAGTTGGGGGTAACTTCCCTTACTTCTTGCCATTGAGGTTCAGCATCAGTTGAGGGGGAAATAAGTGTTAGCTCTAGGTAGGCCCTTTGTAATTGATGTCAAAGGGTGAGAATAATAGGTACAAATATAGGTGTAGACAATAGGTACAAGGAATAGGTACAAGTTGCTACATTAAGGGGGAGTTACGGTATGCTTTCATATGATAGTATGTGTAGGTGATAGGATGTGGTAGTTTCAAGATTGAGGTTGCCATCAATGACAAAGGAGGAGATTGTTCAAAATATTGTCATTGATGTCAAAGGTCTAGTATTATTGGTGATATAGGCCCCATTGCATTTAATATTGTTTATCTTAGTTAATGTGAGTTAATATTTATTTAATATTAATGAATATATTTTTGGTTGCAGATGAGACAAAAGAAGGGCCCATGGAGTAGTCAAAGAGCCACGGTATAAAGACAAAAGAAGGATGGGATGCATTTTCGCATGAAGAGTCATCTTGGGGAATATAGAGAGTCACCAAGTGAAGACAAAAGAGGAAGCATGAAGGGACACTTTGAGGAATACAAAAAGTCACCAAAGATAAAGACAAAAGTGGGAAGGATGTTTTTGGTCATGAAGGGTCACCACATGACTTTTCAAAGGCTTGAATTGAAGGGTCATCCAAGATTGGTGCCATTTTCCATGAGGATTGAAGGGTCACAAAGGGGGAAGGCCAAAGGTCATTTGGAAAGCTATAAATAAAGGCTTGAGTAGCCATTTGTAATATGGAAGTGTGAGGTTAATTTGTATTTGTTATATCTAGCTTAGAAGAGCAAAGGTGAGAGAGAGGAAAGAAATTTTGTATTAAACTATCATTTGTTGATATAGTAACATTGAGAGATAGGTGTGTGGTATACACAAAGTGGTTGATGCTCATGTGGGTTGGTGCTCACGAATGATAGCTAGGTTGGTGCTCAATAAAGGGGTTTGAAGCTCCTATGGGTTGGTGCTCATGAATTGTAGCTGAGGTTTGTACTTGGCAAAGGGGTATGGTGCTCTTGTGGGTTTGATCTCACTAATATACTTGAGATTATTCTCCATGGTTTTTCCCACATTGGGTTTCCATGTAATATTTGGTGTCTCTCTCTTTCTTGTGTGTTGTTTATTATTTGAGTTTTATTGCATATCTTGAATGTTTGATTAAGGAAAAGTTTTACAAGATAAATATAATGATTCACCCCCCCTCTTAGTATTTTTCATGCTTAACAATGATATGAAAACTATGTTTCAAAATAGGCTCAAAAGTGTAGAAGATGAACATTCCCTTCTTGCTCAATTGACTCAGCTCAAGGAGATACATGAACCCATGAGGGAATTTATAGCTAAATTCAATAGAATTATACATAAGATTCCTATTACTAAAAGGCTAACTACTAAGAATTATAAATGTTTCTTTATTAATTCTATGCCTCTTGATATAAGTTTTCATCTCAGAAGAGGTGTAATTATTGATTTATCAACCACACAATCATTGGCAATTGGGTTAAAGGATGATCTTATTATGGCTGGAAAATAAAAGAAAGCAGTCCAAGTACCTAATGCTCAACCCTCATCCTCTACATATCTTGTGGTTTAAAGACTAGTCAATGATATGATTGCCCTAAAAAGATAATTAACTAGGTTTGGTACTTCATTCCAACAACCATATCAAGATATTAGTAGGAGAAATTTTAATCAATAGGCAAATTCTGGAAAGACATTACGATTTACATCAGCACAACCAAGGTTGACTATTGAAGATCTTCCTAGAAGAGATAACACATGTGCCTTTCATTTAACTATTGATCATGATGAAAATTCTTGTCCGAAGATTCTTAGATATGCTCAAACGACTGCTACTCATGATGTGTTAGGGGAAATTACTGAAATACATTTCCTAGAATATGAGTCAGATTCAAAAAGAGGAAGTGAAATATTGGTTACTCTTAAAGATCCTTCATGTGTTGTGCTTACCAAAATTCAAAAGAATCTAAGATTTTATAATACTTAAGAAGTGCCTGTTAAAGGTAAGGAACCTCTTATTAGAACCTCTGATGCTAATTTGAAGACCCAAGAAAATAAATTTTACATAAAAATGATTGTGAGACTTCTTTTGATATTTTAGAATTTTATAAGTCTATAAAGATTCAAATATCCCCTACTGAATACCTCAGGTTGAAACCCAAAGAACTTGATAAATTGGTTAAATATGTCAAAAATGGCCCTACACAAGTTAAACCTGAGAGTTAATTAAATGTTAATATTGAGTCTCCCACTGCCCAATTATTTACTTCTCCACCTGAATCACCCATGCATACTCCTAGAATGACCCTTAATTTATCTAATAATACCCCTTATATGGCTGATATGAAGCCCAACCCATTTTATGTTTCTTTGTTCATAAATGGTCATAAACTCAACAATTGTATCATAGACTCAGGTGCTTCTAATAATATAATGCCTTCTTTTGTATCCAAAGCCTTAGGCATATCCCTTACAAAAACATTTTGTAGATGTTACTCCATAGATGGAAAATATATTTCTTTGCTCAGACAAATTAAAGATGCACGAGTTGCTCTTGCAACCTATCCTAATAAAAAAGTGAAGTTGACTATCTTGGTAGCAGATATCCCTCCTAGTTATGGGTTGTTTTTGAGCAAGACTTTTTGCAAAGATTTGGGTGGAAAAATTAAATTAGATTGGTTAGAAGCTATAATTCTATTGGGAAAATAGAAAGTTAAGCTTGAATCTGAACCTAAATGCAAGTTTACTATATACCTTCTGATGATCCTAAATCTCAGATTCTATTTGAAAAATGTGAATTTGGTAATTATTTTCTCTCCTCTGAAGACTTAAAGGAAGAATATGTCCCAAAGTCTATTCATTCAAATGATCTATGGACCATGGAATTTGATGGCAATTGTGTTATCGATGGTTCAGGAGTAGGGGTTGTGTTGATCTTACCTAAAGGTGAAACTTTTCCTTACTCTTTCAAGCTAGAATTTAAAAACACTAATAACACTGTAGAATATGAGGCTTTATTGCTTGGGTTAAATGAAGTTAAAGGAAAGGGTGTAAAGATGTTCAAGGTAAGAGGAGATGCTGAATTAATTATCAAACAAGTGAGAGGCATTTTTTTAGTTAAAAATGATAGATTGAGACATTAAAAAAATAGAGTGTGAGATGAGATAGAGTATTTTGATGCCTTTTCTATTGAAGCAATTCCTAGAGACTAGAACACATGGGTAGATTATCTAGCAGTATCAACTTCTCTTCTTCTCCCACACCCTAATTTCAAAATGGATTAATATAGAATATAAATAGTCTATCATCCTAATGTCTTAGATAATGCTAAAAATTGGTAAGTTTTTGAGAGTAATAAACAGATCAAAAAATTCTTGGAGAATGTTTAGATGTTTTCAGGGACTTATTTTGAAGTTTCTAAAATAGAATGTAAAGAATTTAGTCCTGATCTAGGGATCAATTCAAAAGATGATGTAATTTAGTTAGAAGGAAACAAAATCCCTAATGGATTAGTCTCTCTAGAACATTTGTTCACTAGACAAGATGAATATATTAAAGTCAAACTTGCCTATAATCCTAACAAAGTGGAGGATTATGAGAAAATCAACATTGGGAGTGAGACTGATCCCAAATGGATCTCCATTGGTAAGTGTTGTTCGCTGGAGGAGAAAAATGAATTAATTAATCTATTTATTAAGTATAACGATGTCTTTGTTTGGTGGTATGATGATCTTAAAGATTTTATGTGTGGGAAGTTTTAACATCATATTCCTTTGAAAGTAAATGCAACTCCATTCAAGTAGAAGCTAAGAAATTATAACCTAAAAGTTGTTGAGGCTATCTTTAAGGATATTGACAAGATGTTGAAGGCTAGGATTATTTATCCAATTCATCACTCCACTTGGGTGGTAAACATTATTTGAGTATGCAAAAATAACGGAGAGATAAGAATTTGTGTTGACTTCAAGAATTTGAACCAAGCTAGTTTAAAAGATAATTATCCCTTGCCTATGATGGATCACATCTTACAAACTATTTCTTGGTCAGAAATGATGTCCATGTTGGATGGGTTCTTACGTTATAACTAGATAAGTGTGGCTACAACTGACCAACATAAAACTGCTTTCACTACACTTCAAGGAATTTTGCTTATAACTGTATGCCTTTGGTTTGATTAATACTGGTGCAAATTTTTATGGGTGATGGATTAATCCTTTAAAGATCTGAAAGATAGAATTATTGTTATTTATCTTGATGATTTAACTATTTTCACTAGAAAAGGGGAGGATCATCTGAAGGATCTAGAGACCATTTTATAAAGGTGTCAAAGTCATGGGATATCTCTTAACCCTAAGAAGTTAGTTTTCTATGTTACAGAAGGGAAGTTATTGGGACACCTAGTTTTAAAGGATAGAATCAAGATTGACCCAAAAAGAGTTAGAGAAATACAATAGCTAAGTCTTCCTTCTAATGGGTACGGAGTTAAGTCTTTATTTGGTCAGATTAATTTTCTCAGAAGGTTCATTCCTGATTTCATTAAAAAACATATTATGGAATGATGAGTGAAAAACAAGCATTTAAATGGAATGAAGCTACTAAGAAAGCATTTGAAGATATTAAAGAGGTGATTGCACAAACACCTACTTTGGTAAATCCTAATTTCCAAAAAGATTTTGGTATTTACTGTTATGCTTTAGAACATACCATGTTTGGTATCTTGTTACAAAAAAATGAATTAAATGTAGAAGCCCCAATAGCCTTTATGAGTGTTCCTCTCAAAAAGAATGAAATTAAATATTATCTGGCTGAGAAACAAGATTTCATTGTAGTAAAGGCTGTTAAACAATTTAGATATTATATACTTCATTCTTATTTAGTTGTATTTGTTCCTAGTTTATCTATGAAAAGTATTCTGACTCAAAAAGATGTTGGGATAAACAATAGAGCAACATGGGTTGCTAAAATTCAAGAATATGACCTAGAGATTAGGCAAATAAAATTAGTTAGAGGTCAAGGTTTGTGTAAATTGATAGCTGAAAGTAAGGAAGAAGAAGAAAAAAAACTTCCTATTGTCTTATTGGTGAGCTTACAAGATCCATGGTTTCTAAACATGGCACACTATCTTACTTATGAAGACTATCCCAATCACTTATCCCCAAAGGAGAAAAGGAATTTGAGGTTAAAATCAACAAAATATGTCATTTGGGGTGATGTCCTATACAAAAAAGGACTAGATAAAACCTTTCTGAGGTGTGTAGATAAGGAAAAACAATACAAACTGTTGGAAGTTTTTCATAATGAAGCCTAGGGTGGACATTTCTCTTCTTCATTCACAACATTAAAAATCCATATAAATTGTTATTATTGGCTAGGTATGTTCAAAGATGCATATAAATGGGTGGCTAACTGTAAAGAATGCAAAATGTTTTTAGGAAGACCACAACTTACAACATTGCCCCTGAGGCCTATCACTATTGAAGAACCTTTCAAACAATGGGGATTAGACTTCATTGGGCCTCTTTCACCTCCTTCAAGTGCTGGTCATAGACATATTTTAACAATAATGAACTATTTTATGAAATGGGTTGAAGTAGCCCCTATGAAGATAACCACTTTAGAAGTGATATGTAATTTTCTCAAAGAAAATATACTAGTACATTTTGGTGTTCCTCAGAATATTGTGGTAGATACTACTACCAATTTTTCTTCAATGGAACTTACTTCATTCTAATATGAGCATAGTATCTCTCTTTCTCACTCATCAGATTATTATCCTCAAGGGAATGGACAAGTGGAGTCCAGTAATAAAAATTTGATAGCCATCATGAATAAATTAGTGAGTTATAACCCCAAAGATTGGCATAATAAACTATATGAAACACTCTGGGCTGACAGGGTAACCCCAAAAAGAGCAATAGGAATGACACCTTTTAAGCTAGTTTATGGGATAGGAGCATAGTTATCATTACCTTTGGAATTATATGTAGCTACATTAAAAAATGTTATTGAAGATCAATACTTTAAAGATTCTTTAGAGAAAATAATTATGTACTTAACTAAGATTGAGGAGGATGGTTGATTAGATTATTGCTGATCAAACTAGGGTTAAAAAGATTTTTTATCAAAAAACTAGTAAAAAGTTTATGGAAGGAGATGAAGTATTGCTATGGGATAGAAGAAGAGAACCTAAAGGAGCACATGTCAAATTTGATTCACTTTGGAAAGGGTCTTTAAAAATTCATCAGGTACTTGGTCCTAATTCTTTTAAATTGTAATATCTGGATGGAGTTATTTTACCCCTATCTTATAATGGATAGGATCTTAAGTTATATCGACTATGAAATAGGTGTCCGCTATTTTGTACATAGTCTTTCCTTTCTTGTTACATGGTGTGTTTTCCTTTCCCAGTTTTGGTTTATCTTACTTATTTTATTCCATCTCTATGTCTTAGTTTATGCATAAATAGAGTTTCTGAGTTCTCTATATTTTGCCATAAAATGTAGTCCCCAGTCAGAGCCAATGTTACCTTTTGAGTCACCCTTATTCAATTTTTCATGAATTTTCCTCAGGCAACATTCAACTTATTTTTTTCCCCTTATTGGTCATACCTTTATTTATTAAGTTCGCTCTTTATTTTTAAAATTTCACCCACCTATCATCTTTTGTGTGTGAAATTTATAAAGAATTGAACCTTTGAACTTGAACCATTCTCAAAGTTCAAGAGTTCAATGGTTCAATAGATTCAATGATTCAATGTTTTTCAAAGTGAACCGTTCATCCCTTTGTGTATTTCAATTATGACTTTGAACCTTCTAATTGCATTTGAACCCCTTTTTGAGGTTTAAGATTTCAACAGTTCAAGAATTCAATATTTGATGTTTTGTAAGGAGTCATGCTCACTAAGTTCCCTTTTATAAATTATGTATCATTGAACCTACCACTTGAACCTCATAATGGAGTTCAATGGTTCATTATTTCAAAGTTTAAAGTTTCTTGAAAATTCATGTGACTATTGGTCAGTCTATGTAGCTCATCTCATATCTTTGAACCTTGAAGTTGAACCATATTTCCAAAAGTTCAATGGTTCAATGGTTTAGTGACTATACTCTCATCTCGCCTTGAGGCTTTCTCTAAGTCAAAATTAGTGGGAGATTTAGAGGAGAATATATTTGAAACTCATTATAAAGTGGAAAGTTTTAAATTTTTTCATGGTTATAGATAATCATTACTCATCAAAATCACACGTAAAAAAATGCTTGCCATTAATGCATATGTTAGAGTTCATGTCTTATCAAGCATTTTTAGCACTTATTATTTTAATTTAATTATTCAATCTGGTTAAATGTCTGTATCAAGAGAGAACAAGTCAAATTTAGCAAACAAACATACTGGGTGATGCAAAGGAAAATAACACAGGTGGTATAAGATTTTTGTTGCTCAGATTTGTAGTGATTTTAGATACATTTAAGGTGAGTTTTACTCTTACTATAAGCTATTTCCATTACTTGGTTGGAAAGAAAAAACCTTTTGAGTTTATGGAATTGTTCAAGAAGTTCAAAACATTTTTTTTCATTATATCCTCCAACCTGTAGCCATGAAATCTACATGTTTTGGTTATGAGCATGGTCCTGGTCTCATTTTTTCTCTTCCTAAAATTAAGGACACCTCTCTAGTTCAATATGACTTAGAATATTTTGAGGAAAGGGTTAGAAATCTTGTGTCAAATCCTATGATGCAAATTTTAGTAGAAAGTGGCTTGGTTAAAGCTACAACCTTTCCCATGGCTGTATAATGCCCTAAATTAGTTTTAGAATGCATGAATAGATATGAACCTCAAAACAAGTGCATCAGAACTAAAGATGGTAATATTTTACTTCATATCAATAGATAAACCCTAATGTATGTGATGTGAATTTTACCTAAGGAACCATATTTTAACCTCAATATTACTTCTTCCTATGGTTATTTTTCACTAAATAAAGCAATTTACAAGAACGTGATCACAAGGAATTGGTTATTAAAATTCCAAAAAGGGGGTTCAAGACTGCCCAAACCATTAACAAGAAATCACATGATTATGAAAGTAAAAGATATTATTGGGAAGACTAGATGTACTTTTTCATACAGGTGATCCTCCAAGGAGAGCAATATTTGGATTGGGTGGAAATTGCATTTGAATGTTTATATCTAGGTCTAAGTAATTGTTTGGGGAATAAGAATTTTTATGTCTTCATACCTCTTCTATTGCCTAGCATCTACAATACAATGGGTAGGGCTACCTCATGTGCCCTTTGTTGAAGATATAAAAATTTGACTATTACTCACAATTACAAATGCATAATTTCTATGAGAATTATAGGAGGGTTAATGATGTTTTTACTAGGAGAATGACTTATGAATTAACAAACAACATCAATACAAAGTTGTCTGATGAGGCTATGCAACTGATCAACATTTACGATAGTTTTTTTATTTAGTTTTCTAAGTTCACTTATATCAGAGTTGGGGGTTTGAATGGTGAACCTTTGAGGTTACCCAGATTTGTTTTAGACCATTTTATATTAATAGAAGTCTGTAGACAATTAGGACATGTGGATTAAAAACTCTTGATGAAAAAGAAATCCGGCATATCTTTTCCTATTAAACTTGGATGTTATTCATGTAATTTAGTATCTGATGCTTTGAATTTAGAATTGGATCTTAAAAAATTCAATTTTTAGTACTTCATGGCTAGATCCGAATTTGACAGCAAAAGTTTTGCTAGGGATAACTTGGATCTTGGAACAGGGTTTTCACATATTCCTCAATTAGAGGATATTGGGAGGATTGTTCAGATGAATTCAAGGTAAGAAGAAGACTATGGTCCAGGTTCTCCCTAGGAAAAATAATTACCCTTAATTTAAATATAGACATTTCTAGAATTTTTGAGAATGAAAAATAGGCGACTGATCCATAATATGAATAGATAAAACAATCACCTATTCCATAAATTGACTGGGATAAAAATGAAGAAGATAGGATCAAGGTTAAGACCCTCTTGGTGATAATAAGAACTAAGAAATGTTTGAGGGAAAAAAACTAGAGGGAACTCAAAATAAATTTTCCCAGCAATTTACATCAATAGTTGAGTCACCATCCCTAATAAGCTCCTCTAACTAGCTTATTGTTATCTATGATGTAGGTACTTCCAAGTTGAAAACTAGAAGGGATACTATCATCAAAGAGTCTAAGAAGGCCCTTACAACTAATCTACCTCCTTGTGCCACCAAATCAAGGACTAAAAGTAAGAGAAATAGTTAGCTTTCTAACAAAATAATTGTGGATTTAAATTCTGAAGAGGATTCAAGAGAAGAAATACGTGATAAAGAATCTGATTCAACAATGGTGGAAGAGGTTAGTGCAAATCAACAGACCTAGATTTCTTCTTATTCTATTGACCTGATGATTATTTCAAATGTGCCTTCTAATCAATAAAATCTTGGTAAAGAAGTCTCGCCCTCTATACCCAAGTGGCTGAAAAGCTCAATCAGCAACAAAAGGAAAATAGTACCATTTTCTTTGCCATTTGAGGACATGGTAAGTGTTTAGTAAAAACTCCTATATCTAAGAAACTAAAAACAACATCCAAGGTAGATGTTGAACCTAACATAAGGAATTAGAGTACAAAAATAGTCTAGCCAAGAACTAATGAGGAAGTTCAAGATCTTATAGTTTAGGATTTTACAATTGAAAAGATAGATCTAAGGATTGCATCATGTGTCATAGATGTGCATCACCTTGAATTATCCACCAAAAGGATAGTCACCAAAACTTGGAAAGCTAAGAAAGATAAAAGGGAGTTAAAATAGACCTTGCAATCAATTGTAGATTACATTGATGCCATTCATAATCTAGATCCACAACCTATTGCCGAACTACCCCTATCTTTTGATCCAAAATCACTTGTCAATCAAAAGATGCTAGACCAGATACATAGAAATAAAATGGTTGCCAAGGTATTTGATGATTGGATAGATGGCATCATCTAAAAAGGTATGGAATACATTCATAAATTGAAGAATGTATATGATCTAACCATAATTACTATTGAAGACTTAAAGACACAAAATGCTCTGTGTATAAAAGATGAAGGAAAATGGATGAGTGCGATGAACCAAATTGATGAGGTACAAAAGTATGGGATAGAAAATTTTTTTTCAAAAAAGAATTTGATAGGTCTGGATGAAGATGTACTATATGTAAGTAATAAAAACATTGAAAGGAGGAATTCAATATCCTGACAAAGGTGAATTGAACTCACAAAAATGATCAAAGAAATAAATAAATTTACTCAATCATTATAGCATGATCTACAATATATTGATGTAAAATACATAAAAGATGATGGAAAAATAGAAAAGGACATCAATATTATGATTCAATCCTTTAAGGAAAAGATCAATTGTTAAGCATGAGATATATTGAGAGGGGGTGAATCAGTATATCATATATCTTATAAATTTTTCCCTTAACCAAATTTTACTTAATCAAATATTCAAGATATGCAATAAATTTGAAACAATAAACACCACACAAGATAGAGAGAGACACCAAATGTAACATGGAAACCCAATTTGGGAAAAAACCATGGAGAACAATCTTAAGTATATGAATGAGCACCAACCCAAATAATATTTACAAGCACCAAATTGTAGGAGCACCAACCCCTTTGTTGAGCACTAACCCATCAACAATTCATGAGCACCAACCCATAAGAGCACCAACCCCTTTGCCAAGCACCAACCCAACAATAATTCATGAGCACTAATCCATAGGAGCACCAACCCCTTTGCTGAGCACCAACCCACAGGAGGACCAACCCCTTTGCTGAGCACCAACCCACAGGAGCACTAACCCCTTTGTGTATACCACACAACTATCTCTCAATGTTGTTATCTCAACAAATGATAGTTCATTACAACATCTCTTTCCTCTCTCTCACCTTTGCTCTTTTAAGCTAGATATAACAAATATAAATCATATTCATCTCTCATAATTGCTCTTCTAAGATAGATACTACAATATCAAATCAACCTCTCTCACTCATTTTACAAATGGCTTCTCAAGCCTTTATTTATATCTTTCCAAATGACCTTTGGCCTTCCCCCTTTTGTGACCCTTCAATCCTCATGGAAAATGGTGCCAAACTTGTATGACCCTTCATATCCTTGCCTTTAAAAATTCATGTGGTGACCCTTCATGAGAAAAAACGTCCTTTCCTCTTTTGTCCTTATCTTGGTGACTTTTCATATTCCTCAAAGTGTCCCTTCATGAGAAATTGTGCCCTTCCTCTTTTGTCTTCACTTGGTGACTCTTGGAATTCCCCAAGATGACTCTTCATGGAAAAATGCATCCCATCCTTCTTTTCTCTTTACCCCATGTCTCTTTGACTTCTCCATGGTCCCTTCTTTTGTCTCATATCCAACCAAAAATATATTCATTAATATTAAATAAATATTAAATCACATTAGCCAAGATATATCTATTACAAACAACATTAAATGCAATGGGGCCTTTATCACCAATAATGTTAGACCTTTGACATCAATGACAATATTTCCAACAATCTCCCCCTTTGTCATTGATGGAAACCTCAATCTTGAAAATGCCACATCCTATCACCTGCACATACTATCATTTGAAAACATACAGTAACTCACCCTTACTTTAGCAACTTATACCTATTCTCTATACTTGTTTCTGCACCTGTACCTGTACCTATTATTCTCCCCCTTTGACATCAATATAAAAGGGCCTACTTGGAGCTAACACTTAGCTCCCCCTCAACTAATGCTGAACATCAATGGCAGGAAGTAATAGAAATTACTCCCAACTCCTCTTGTAGATCTTTGAATGTATCCTTTGATCATGCCTTTGAGAAGATATCTGATAATACATACACATTGTTCCCTGTCCTTTGAGCATCTACAATCAACTCATTTGAATATTTTCTTCTAATCTCATAACCTTCTTTATGAAACTTTAATGTATATCCTTGATCACATATTTGACTAACACTCAATAGATTATGCTTAAGACCTTTTACATATAAAACATGCTTAGTCTTAGTTCCACCATAATCCAAACTCAAAGTACCTTTTTCAGCTATCCTAGTAGTGGTTTTATCTTTAAATCTCACTGTACCACCATTGATCTTCTTCAGAGTTATGAAATTACTTTTATCTCTTGTCATATTCCTTGAACATCTGCTATCAATGAGCTATGGCTGATCTTTATTTCTTACATGCAAAGTTGTTTACACCAACATAGAATCTTTAGGTTGTTTCTTCTACCATGAACATGTCTAAACCTTCTTCTTGATGAATGGAGCTTTGAAACTCTGATCCTTTTTGACTGACTTGAACACACTTCTACAATACCAAGCTATGTGTCCAAAGTTATTACACTTGTAGCATACTATGGTCTCTTCATCAAAGCTTGATAGAGGAGCAAAAGAGTTATGGCTTCTGCTTGACTCTACTTGACTTTTCTTCTCCTTCTTTCTGAAATTGTTAGCTCTTTTTCTACGTTCTAATTTCTTGTGACCATATCCATTATAATAAAAATAATAGCTATAAAAATAAGACTTGTCTGTATATCTCTGACTTGATTGTCTTTTATAGCTTTGTTCCTTCTAGCCTTCTCTATTTGAAATGTCCTCTGTATTCTTCATTTCTCCCCTTTTTATTTCCTCTTTTTCAAGAGCTTCAACATAGCTCTTTTTCTTTTCAAATCTGATCCCTATCTTATCTGAATTTGCTTTTTGACTTTCTAATATCTTATTCAGCATGTTAGTGTTATCCTCAAATTTTGAATCACTAACTACTTTATCATTGACTGCTTTCTTAATAACTTCTTTTAAAGAGGAAATTTCAATAACACATATTTCACATTCTTTTCTTACTATTTCCAACTATGTTATGAGATCTTCTTCATTATTTTTGGCTTCTTAAAATTGTGCTTGTCGATCTTCAATCATTTCCTTTGACTCTTGTTCATTTTTCTTGATCTAGCACTTTAATCTTTGATTCTTCTTCTCAACAACTTTTAACTCTTCTAGGGCACAAATGAGTTCTCCTTCCATATTGACTTCAACTTCCTCCTCTTCTTCTTCTTGATCATCTTCATGTATGGCCATGAATAGAATCTCTTCTTCTTCTGAATCACTGACTCCACTATCTTCGACTGAGCTAGGATCCTTATACTATAGGCTCTTCTTCTTGAATCCCTTCTTGGATTTGACTTTGAAATTCTTCTTGTATGTAGTTTTTTCTTCTTCATCATCATTACCCTTATTTGGGCATCTAGCTAAAAAATGTCAAATCTTTCCACAATTAAAACATTTAAAAGGTAATTGTCCTTGATATTTACATGTTCCTCTTTTTGGCTTGCGAATGAAAAGTGCTCCATTGTCATCTTCATCATCACTAAAACTATCACTTGATTCTTGAATCTTACATTTCTCTTTCTTTGATGTCTTGAAAGCCACTTCTTTGAGTGTTTATCTTGTTATGACCACATCTCATATGCCATGAGTATACCATGAAGCTCATCCATCTTTAACTTGGCTAAATTCTTCATCTCCTCGATTGCCAAAACCTTTACATCATATCTCATTGGTAGAGATTCGAAAACCTTTTGTACCACCATTGACTCTTCGAATGTTTCTCCAAGACATTGAATTTGATTTACAATTTGATCAACTTGTAAAAGATAACTTGCTATATCTTCTTTTTCTTCCATCTTCAAACTTTCAAACTATCTTCTAAAAGTCTAAAGTTTAGCTTGCTGAACCTTTCCATTACCTTTGTAAATATTCTCAAGTTTTACCCAAGTTTCATGAGTAGATTTACATTTCATAACTTTAACAAATTTAGATTCACATAAACCACATAAAATAGCATTTAAAACTTTAACATTACATTCACTTGAATTTTTTATACTAGATTAATTGTAGATGTCTGTGGCTCTTCATATTCTTCCACCACTGCTTTCCATATGTCGAATCCAAGGGCCATCAAATAAGTATTCATTCTTATGCTCCAAAAAGCATAATTCATCCCATCAAACAAAGGTGCCTTATTTGTAGAAAATCCTTCCTATGACCCAGCCATTGTACTTTCCTGATCTACCTTTAAGCTGTAAAAAGTTTCAAAAAGGAATCTACTTTGATACTAATTATTAATCATGAGATATACTAAGAGTGGGGGTGAATCAGTATATCATATATCTTATAAATCTTTCCCTTAACCAAATTCCACTTAATCAAACATTCAAGATATGAAATAAAACTCAAACATAAACACCACACAAGATAGAGAGAGACACCGGATATAATGTGGAAACCCAATGTGTAAAAAACCATGAAGAACAATCTCAAGTATATGAATGAGCACCAACCCAGACAATATTCACAAGCACCAACTTGTAAGAGCACCAATCCCTTTGCTAAGCACCAACCTAGCAACTATTCATGACCACCAACCCATAAGAGCACCAACCCACAAGAGCACCAACCCTTTTACTAAGCACCAACCCAGAAAAAATTCATGAGCACCAACCCACAAGAGCACTAACCCATTTGCCAAGCACCAACCCAACAATAATTCATGAGCACCAACCCATAGGAGCACCAACCCCTTTGTGTATACCGCACAACTATCTCTCAGTGTTTCTATCTCAACAAATGATAGTTCATTACAACATCTCTTTCCTCTCTCTCACCTTTTCTCTTCTAAGCTAGATATAACAAATATAAATCCTATTCATCTCTCATAATTGCTCTTCTAAGCTCGATATTACAATATCAAATCAACCTCTCTCACTCATTTTACAAATGGCTTCTCAAGCCTTTCTTTATAGATTTCCAAATGACCTTTGGCCTTCCCCCTTTTGTGATCCTTTAATTCTCATGGAAAATCATGCCAAAATTGTATGATCCTTCATATCCTTGCCTTTAAAAAGTCATGTGGTGGCCCTTCATGAGCAAAAACGTCCTTCCCTCCTTTGTCCTTATCTTGGTGACTTTTCATATTCCTCAAAGTGTCCCTTCCTCTTTTGTCTTCACTTGGTGACTCTTGGAATTCCCCAAGATGACTCTTCATGGGAAAATGCATCCCATCCTTCTTTTGTCTTGACCCCATGGCTCTTTGACTTCTCCATGGGCCCTTCTTTTGTCTCATATGCAACCAAAAATATATTCATTAATATTAAATAAATATTAACTCACATTAGCCAAGATATATCTATTACAAACAACATTAAATGTAATGGGGACTTTATCACCAATAATGCTAGACCTTTGACATCAATGAAAATATTTTCAACATTAATATCATTAAAAAAAGTGATAACTTATTAACCAAAAATTTCTCTCAAATTTCAAAGGTAGGATCACTTCTTTGTCACTGCATTGACACACTCCTGAAACACATGGAAAATATGGAAAGAATTAGGAGGGAAGAAAACATATGGAAGGCAAGGGTAAAGCACATCAGTATTTCAAATCTCTTGAAAATCTAGGAGTTTGTTACAACATTTCAGGAGTGCAAAGCTCAACATATCTACCCAACTGAGCATGACAAATCTAGAGATTCTAATCTATCACTTCAACCATGAACTTACTTACAAAGTTTCTTTTATTCAATTATTTAGTTAGTTTTCTATTTAAAAATTGATCTTTAAATGAATTTGTAAAAAAGCTAATCCTCGTATGGGTCAAAGTTGCTTTAACTCTGGTTTAGTTTGAAAGATTGGTTAATTAGGGAAACTATACATATATTTTTAATTGTTAAAAATGGAAAGAGAGAGATAATAGAGGAGGAGGTAAGATTTTTCAAAACTAAACTACTATTGTTTACAATATATATGATGTTTGTCTGAAACATTTTTTATTTGTGAATGAAAAGGAGAATCAATTACTGCAAACTTAGATCTATTTATTTGAGTATTTGAAATTGGGTTTTCTATGTGGAATCTTCTTTCATATGGTAATTACTCTTTCATTAGATAATTCATTGTATGTGTTTTATGATTTATTGGTTCAAATATATTAATATATATATATATATATATATATATATATATATGTTTATCTATTTGATTGTTATTAAAGATAGAATCTATGTATTCTATTAGCCACTCTTGTTATAGAAAAGGATATCACATTCATAACGTGATTATGTATGGATGTTAGTTAGCCTTTAAATATTTTCTAGTTAAAAGTGTATCATGATGATTAGAATAATTTGAATTCATTGAAAATCTTAAAGGGAGCTATACCTTAATTTAGAGGGGAACTATTATTGATAGTTCACCCATTTGTTGTTTAACTTATTTGTTCTTAAAAGAGGAAGGGTATTGAGTCAAAACAAAACATTTTTAGATAAGGACAAATCTATTAGCCAACACTAATGAAAAGGACTTGATCAGTCTATTATTTATGATCTTCTTATAGGATAGTAGTCCATGTGTTTTTCATGCTTTAGAGTGGGTTTTATTCCCCAAGAGGGTTTTCCATGTAGACCTTGTTTTGTGTATGTGATCTTGCTTATGTTCATTAATTCATTGCTATGAATGATATATATATTTCATGAATTCTTCTGATTGAATTCTTAAGTAATTGAAAGGGTTTGGAAATTGTATTGGATTATTTTCCATCACTGATTCACCCCCACTCTTAGTGGGTTTTACCTATAATAATTGATATCAGAGTGAGGTCCTTTGGTAAAATATTGATAGTTTGAAGGTGATCCAAGGTACAATGGATAATAAAAATATGCAAGATGGTTTCTTTACTAATTAAGCACTGATGTTCAATGTATCTAATTATGCATTTTGGAGTTCTAGGATAAAGACATACATTATGTATTTAGGGTTTGATGTTTGGAAATCTATTGTGAATGGTTATGATGTTCCTTCTATTCCTCCATCTATTATCAAAAAGTTATTTGAGAACAACTCTAAGGCAATGAAGAGACTATCATAGGTTTAGTAACAAGGATAAATGGTAATTTGTTCTTAGAATTTTTTTGAATGCTGCTGAGCGCGCGCATGGAAATTTTGAATGTTGGGCACACAGATGCACGAGTGCAAACACACTTCCTAGACCAGGTTGCCATTGATCCAGTGGCTGGCATGGCTATGAATGGGGATAGGATCCTGTTCGCTCACTCTTTGGTGGAAGGGGGTTCTGCTCTAGTCACAAATTTAGCAAAAGGTTCCCCTGCTTTTGGTTCTGTCCCTGGGTTTAAGGGAAGAACTTATGCAGATGTGGCTACTTTTGAAGCTGAGATATATGATGCGAAACTTCAATCTTCTACTGGGAGATTAAGCAATTCACCTGTAAGTGCCTTAAATCCTGTCAGGGTTAATCTAGATCTAGATACTGTTGAAGCAATCTTTGATCAGGCAGAGCACTTTTCAAAGTTTGTGGCTATTTGTAGATTTCGTGGCTTCTGGCCATCTCTTACAGATTTACATGGCTGGATCTCCCAGACCTGGCTGCCATTAATCGATGGAAATGTTGAAATTTATCCTTGTGGTAAAGGTTTTTTTATAGCTTTATTCCACATTTGTGAGGACAGGAAGACTATTCTGTCCAACAAAAAAAAAATTGGCAGGGTAAATACCCTCTTTTCACCAAACGGTGGCATATGGATTTCAATCCTATTACGAAAACCTTCAATAAGATCCCTGTCTGGGTTTGGCTCCCTAATTTACCAATGCATCTATGGCATGAATCAGTGTTTAAAACCATTAGAAATGCTATAGGGGAGTTTTTATTTGAGGATGCTGAAACTAAGAGGTATTACCGATCGACCTGTGCTCACCTTATGGTTGAGGTGGATGTTTATAAGGGCCTTCCTGAGGTGATTTGTCTGGACTCCCCTAGGGGTTCTTGGATGTAAATGTTAGATTTTGAAGGATTACCTTTTCGATGCAGAAAGTGTCTCCTAACGGGGCATGTTGTTGCCTGGTGTACTACAGGGAAATCTAGATCTAGAAGATCACCTTCTTGGTGGTCTAAAGCTGATCATGATCATTATATTACAAAACAACCTAAGGAAGCTTCGATTGATTCAAAAAATGAGAAAGAAAAGAGTATCCAATCTGTATCGATGGATCAAGAGACTCTACTGGAGACAGATCCTATTGAAGGTTTGGTGGAGATTGGATTATGTGATCTCTCTGAACCGATTATTGAGGAGGTGGTGGTTCCTCCACCTGTTTCGAAGGACTCTCCTAGGAGCCAGTTGTTGGCTGGTTCTCTTGAGGATTTTGATGAGGCTTTGTCGCCCTCTAGACTTTATGGATCTTGGCCTTCTGAGGACTGGGTTGATGAGGTAGCTAAGGTAGAGGATGGTTGGATAGCTGTAAAGAGGAAAAAAGCTAAGCCTCTGGTCCCCCCTCTAGACATGAAACTTTGATCTTGTAAAAAAATAAAAAATAGTTACTGTTTGTCCAGCACTTGATTGTTGTTTTTAGATTCTTGGTTCATCTGGTCTAGCTTTTACAGGTTCCAGGTTATTTCGTATCCTAGGTGTGCTTAAGTTTTATATCTCATCTGATGTATAGGGTTTCGAGGCCCCTTCAAAACCTATTTTTACCTTAATCTAAAACTCTAAGGCAATGAATACCATCACTTATGGTTTTACAAAAACTAAGTTCACTAAAGTAATTCATTGCACATATTCTAAGTAAATAAGGGATAAATTGAAGACTATTTTTGAAGGAGATTCAAAGGTTAATATTACTAAGTTACAGACTAATAGAAGGAAATTTGAAAGTCTCAACATGAATGAAGAAGATATCATGGCATATTTTTTGTAGAAAGTTGATGAGGTTAAACAACATCAAAGGTCTTAAAGAGAATCTTGAAGAGACTATTGTTGTTCAAAATGTTTTAAGGTCCCTATCCCCCAAGTTTGATCCAAAAGTATCTACTATTGAAGAGAGTCATGATCTTACTCAATTGAAGATGGATCAATTGCATGGCACCCTTATTACCTATGAGATGAGGAAGAATGATGATATACCTCTAAAGAAGGAAACATATTTTAAGACTAAAATGTATAAAAACAAGAAGTTCTAAGGTAAGAAACTCAAGGAGGATGACATTCCTAATATTTATGATGATGAATTAATTACTTTGATTTAAATAAAATTGAGAACTAGCTGACGAAAGTATAAAAGTAAACTACCCCTCAAATGTTGTAATTGTGGTGAGATAGGACATTTTGATAATAAGTTCCCTCATAAGAATAATAAGGATGATGTTGAATGGCATGATCAAGGTCATGATGGTGATAAGAGATCTTTCAAGTTTGATAAAATAAAAAACAATTTCAGAAGGTTTGATAATAAGAAGTAATTTAAGAACAAGAAGAGTCTATACACCAAATAAGATTATATCTCACCAGATGAGAGTGAAGATACTGAATCAAAATATAATCATGAAGATGATTATTTTACTAAAGATGAAGCTTTGTTTATGGCTAAGGAAGGAAGTTGTTCACAATAAAAGGGGTCTACTTGGAGTGATGTAAATGATTATGGAGATGAGGTGGACTATGAGACTACATTGTCTAATGCTCATGAAGAATTGAAGATTGAGAATAATATCAATAAGAAGAACTATAAGTATCATATGAATAAGGAGGATAAAAAATATGAGGAGTTATGGGAAATTCCTAGTTGCACACCATGGTAGAGTATTGTGGTGTAGATGAAGTCTCTATCTATACTTCTTAAGAGACTTATTTTAGTGGAGAAGAAAATTTTTATGCTTAAAGATGAGAATGCCAATTAGAGAAGGGATTTGGTTAAGGGGGAGAAACAAGTTCATGAGTCTATTTTAGAGGTTTGTAAAGGAGCTATAGTTTATAGGGTCAGAATGAAGGTTCCAAAATGGAAAATGGGTTTTTTGTTTTGTGAAGGTAATATTTATACATATAAAGTTCTATCGATCTTATTCTAACATGCTACATGTGGTTTTATGATCTAAAGGTTTTTTGAAGTTAATTTGGATATTTTTTTTAACTCTCAAATTTCTTAGTTTATGCTTAAGATCTTGTAGGTACTAAAACGGGTCATGAAAGTCAAGGTTCCCAATGGTATGGAAGCTCGATTCTTGGTCCAAATTCATGTAATGATTTTCTCCAAGTGTACAATAAGTTTTAGAAGTGGATGTGGACTGTAAGGTGTTGTGTTGACTTTGTTTGTTTTGAGATTCTAGGGTTTTGGGCTCTACTAGAAATTGGTCTACCTTATGAGTTGAGTTGTAAATATTATTAATATATTTAATGGACCAAATGGGTGGTAAATTCAAGCTTCATAGATATTTGAAGGTTTTTGGTTCACTAGTTATTCAAGTTTTTATCATAATGGAGGGCTAATTAAATAGTTGGTTTGTGAAGGAAGTATGTTGTATAGGATGAGCTTATTATTGAAAATTAGTATGATCAAGGGGGAATTTTAGAGTGATCTATATATAAATTCTTAGGTCTTAAAGATGTATCTACAAAATTATGTGGGTTTTGCATGTTCTAGGTAGGGCTATAAGGAGTCTAGATAAACATAGTCTTAAAGATGTGCTCTTTGTTTAGTTTCTCCAAAAGAGAAAGGAATGTGTGTTTCAAGGTGAGTTCTCAAGTTTTTTTAGTGCATATTTCCTATTTGGTGAGTGGAATGATTATCTATTAATGGTCATAGAATTTTCTTAAGAGAGAAGGATGGTAAGCCTACATGGTGGTTTTGAATGGTGTGTGGAGATCTAAAGATGCTCAAGTGGTGTAATTATTCAAATATATTAAGGGGAGTCCCTCTAAATTTATCTTGGTAAACTACATCATATTTTATTATTTTGTTTGTTTGTATTAATTAGTTGTTGTGCTTATGAAGAAGAGTGTTGGCATGGAGCAAGAAGAAGTTGTCAAGACTAGAAGAGGTTGGCTCAAGGTAAGGGGGAGTTTGTATCATCTTTTTAAGATGGTTCTTTCCTATTTGATAATATTTTTAGGTCTTAAATTTTAGATTGTGCCCACTTTATCATTGTGTTAAAGGGGGAGAAATTTTCTATTGGGGAAAAAGTTCCTATTTGTGGGAGTGCTTTGAAGAGAGAGAATGTGAGCTAAATATTTATATATTAATGGGTGTTGACATCAATGACAAAGGGGGATATTTTTGGATAATTTTAATGATGATGTCATGGTGGTGTATGGAGGCTCCCTGGTGAGTGGATGAAGTGCTTTGATAGTCTAAGTGACAATGACAAATGTGAAATATGCTTATTCTAGTATGTTTTATGTATGGTTGGATGATCTTTAGTATTGACATAACTTAAGTAGATCAGGGATGAATATGGATATTTTAGCATGTAAAAGGGGTCCTATAAGATGTGATCCATGATTTGAGATATTATGTGCATAAGTGTAATTCATTTGGTTAATCATAATTCTCATCTAGACAATTTGGGTCCAATGGTATAAAAATGAGTAGGCAATTTGATGACATCACCATTACCACAGGGGAGTGATTCAAGGGGATCTGGACATACGGTTATGATCACTATAGTCCATATTTATTATGGGATATATCAAAAGTTATTCATTAAAGCATGGTCAAAATTATGTGGGTGCAAAGTTTGCTTCTCAGTTAGAATTCACTATTTTCCCATAATTAGCCAAATTTACAAAGTGGTCAAAAAGAGATGAGTAAGCATGTTGATGAGGTCAAAATTACCACATGTGGATTTTTTAGTAGAAGGTGATCATATAGGTTTATTGAATTTTTGACCTAGTTTATTTATGTTAATTTCTAGATCATGTGATATAACACATTAGAATATATAGATGAGCAAATTTGGGCTCTCAAATAGACTGACTGTGTTTTACCATAGCCAATTTTGGAGTGTGGTAGAAAGAATTGAGTGATAATTTTGATAGTGTTATATCTTACACATGTGAAGGTGTCAATATAACTTGATCATATGAATTTGTTCATTTTTTATCATAGATCATTTACACTAAGTTTGATTTCATACACTAAAGTGTGGTAAAAGTTATGGACATTCAAAATTGGCCTCTCAAACAAATTTGGACATGGTTGGCTATGTGATAAAAGTTGATTAGAAGGTACTTTAATGGCATTATATCTTGCACACATGAGTGTTTTAGGATAGTTTTGGCACATGGTTAGATTATCCTAAGCAAAGAGACCATCTAGTCTAAATTTTAGATCTTGTGGGTAAGCACATATGAATCTATTCAGGTGCAAAAATGGAGACTCATGCATATTGACAAGGTCCCCATACTTGATCATTTTTGGAAGTGTTAAAGCTTAAGCAAGATCAACAGTGTGTGAGTGCTTGAAGGAGTCAGGAGGCAATGAGACGAAGATAGGTACACAAAATTTAATTTTTGAGCAAAGGTATAGGATCTTGATCTAATGGCTAGAAGATGATCATACAGTTTGATCAACAGTGAGCATTGATCATTATTGACCTTGTTCATTCATAGAGATTGATGAAGCATATTGAGTCAACATTTTAAGATTACATGAGATGAAGTCAAAGTGATAGAGGTTTAATAATTGAGCCTTGGTTCTTATGTATTATAGATCTATCAAGATTGATAGAGCATATTTGATTTGATGCTAAGATGACATGAGATGCGAACAAAGTTTTTGAGGTTTAACTATGACCATTGTTATTTGAATATTTGAATTTGTGAAAGAAAGACCAATGTCTAGTTTTTGGACCATAACTTTTGATAAAAGTTGAATTTGCTATTATAGTAAACATAAAATATGTAGAATAATATAAATCACATCTAGAAATATGGATTAGAAGATCTAAATGTATATATTGATAGAGTTATTGAGCTCCAAATTTGACTATGTTTCTATATAAGTTCTACAAGTGGATTGAGAAGGATATTTGAGCTCATATTGTTATTTCATTTTTTAATGGTGAATTAGATATTAGGGAGTTTTTTAGAATCCATGAAGATGCTCTGCATGCATTTTGAATGTTTGTCCATTGATATGAAGCATGAACAAACATTTTGAAGTTGACTATGTTTTCATTAATAATGATTGTGTGTACAAAGAAGTCTTTGAGGTAAATGGGCTTGAGAAATATAGTGTCTTGGCAACTGTGACCTTTTGAGGATGTCCTAAGGGACATAGAGAGTGGACATATGTAATTGTAAATGGTCTTATGTTCTTTATTTTAATGGAGATGTATCAAAACTTTGATTGGGTCTCCACGTGACCTATTAGTGACTTAGGCCTATTGTGAAAGGGGGTAGTGCTTAAGTGTGACCCATATGAGATGCCTTAAGGGTGAAAGCACGTTTTATGTCTAACATGAAATATTATGATCATGTTTATTCATGATTTCTCTATATATATTAGAACCAAATGTGTTGGGTTTAGACTTGTAAGAGAAAAATAAGGGAGAGATTAAAGAGAGGCTTGTGTGTACTTTATGCAACAAAGATAGGTAGTGTTGCGATTAGTGGAATTAATCAAAAGAATAGTTGGTTGAATATGTTTATGACCTATAATTCGTGTTATTAATATTAGGATAGTGATCTTGCATTTTATGGATATTCAAAGAGGTTGGAGTGTGTGGATAAGGATAGTTTGAGGGAATAAGGAAAGAGTTTGTGACTTGCCTATATGAGAGACCTATTTGAGATAGAGAGTTTATGGAGTGGTTGGATAATCAAGAGGTCCATCATTAGGTGTTGAAAACATCATTTATAATGTGGAAGTGTTATTTTTAAGGAGGGTATAAAGGACTTGATCTTCATTAAGGTCAATTGCTCCTTGTGAAATAAGGCTCCACTAAAAGACCTTTGATCTAAAGGACTTGATCAAGGTTGTAGGTCAAAATGACATGGCTAAAGGTTCTTGACTAAAAGGACTTGGTCAGTATCTTATTTTTGATCTTCTCATAGGATAAAAATCCATGTGTTTTTCATTCGTGAGAGTGGGTTTTATTCCCCAAGAGGGTTTCCCACGTAGACCTTGTTTTATGTATGTGATCTTGCTTATGTTCATTGATTCAATTTTATGAATTATATGTATGTTTAATGAATGCCTATGATTCAATTCTTAAGTAATTGAAAGTGTTTGGAAATTGTATTGGATTATTTTCCACCACTAATTCACCCCCACTCTTAGTGGGTTGTACCTTCAATAATTGGTATCAAATCAAGGTCCTTTGGTAAATGGTTGAAGGTGATCCAAGGTACAATAGCTAGTCAAAATATGCAAGATGGTTTCTCAACTATGAAAGTACTGATGTTTAATGGATCCAATTATACAATTTGAAGTGTGAGGATGAGGACATATAAAATGTCATTAGGGTTTGACGTTTGGCAATTTATTGTGAATGGTTATGATGTTCCTACTATTACTCTATCTAGTGTTAAGAAGTTGTTTGAGAACAAATCCAAGGTAATGAATTCCATAATTTGTGGTTTTACAAAAAACAAGTTCACCAAAGTAATTCATTGCACATCTTCCAAGGAAATATGGGATAAATTGAAGACTATTTTTTAAAGAGATTTAAAGGTTAAGCTTGTTAAGTTATAAATTCACAAAAGGAAATTTGAAAGTCTCAAGATGAATGAAGAAGATACTATGGCATCCTTTCTATAAAAAATTGATGAGGTTGTGAACATCATCAGAGGTCTTGGAGAGAATATTGAAGAGAATATGGTTTTTTAGTATAAATTTGATGAGGTTATGAACATCATCAGAGGTCTTGGGGAGAATATTGAAGAGACTACTATTGTTCAAAAGGTTTTAAGGTACCTATCCCCCAAGTTTGATCTGAAAGTATCTACTATTGAAGAGAGTCATGATCTTACTCAATTGAAGATGGATCAATTGTATGGCATCCTTACTACCTATGAGATGAGGAATAATGATGATATACCTCTAAATAAGGAAGCATATTTTAAGACTAAAATGTAGATGAAGAAGAAGTTCCAAGGTAAGAAACTCAAGGAGGTTGACATTCCCGATATTTATGGGGATGAACTAATTTCTTTGATTTCAAGAAAATTGAGAACTAGCTGAGGAAAGTATAAAGGTAAGCTACCCCTAAAATACTTCAATTATGGTGAGATAGGTCATTTTACGAATAAGTGACCTCATAAGTATAATAATGATGATTTTGAAAATCATGATCAAGGTCCTGATGATGATAAGAGATATTTCAAGTCTGATAAAAGCAAAAAGGGTTTTATAAGGTTTGATAACAAGAAGAAGTACCTCAAGAACAAGAAAAGTCTATACACCAAAGAATATTCTATCTCATGAAATGAGAGTGATGATAGTGACTCAAAATATGATCATGAAGATGATGGTTTTACTAAAGATAAAGCTCTATTCATGGTTGAGGAAGGAAGTTGTTCATAATAAAAATAGTCTACTTGGAGTGATTTAGATGATGATGAAGATGAGGTGGACTATGAGACCACATTGGTTAATTTTCATGAAGAACTAAAGATTAAGAAGAAGATCAATAAGAAATATAAGTATTAAATGACCAAGAAGGAGAAGGAATATGAGGTGTTGTGGGAAATTCTTGGTTATACACCATGGTATAGCTTTGTGGTGTAGATGAGGTCTCTATCTATACTTCTTAATATACTAATTTTAGTGGAAAAGCAAGTTTTTATGCTCAAAGATGATAATTCCAATCAGAGAAGGGATTTGGTTAAGGGGGAGCAATAAGTTCATGAGCATATTATAGAGGTCTGTAAAGGAGTTATAGTCTACAAGGTTAGAATGAAGGTTCCAAGATGGAAAATGAGGTTTTGTTTTTTTTCCAAGTTAATATTTCTACATATAAAGTTTCTTTGATCTTATTATATCATGATCCAGGTGGTTTTGTGATCTAAAGGTTTGTTGAAATTAATTTAGATATTTTTGTTAATTCTTGGGTTTCCCAATTTGTGCTTAAGAACTTGGAGGTCCTAATATGGATTATGGAAGTCAAGGTCCCTAATGGTATGGAAGCTCAAATGTTGTTTCAAATACATGTAATGGTTTTCTCCATGTGTATAAGAATTTTTAGAAGTGGATGTTGACTAGAAGGTGTTGTGTTGACTCTATTTTTTTTTAGATTTTAGGGTTTTGGGATCTATTAGAAAATTGGTCTACCTTATGAGTTGAGTTCTAAGGATTATTAATTTTTTTAATGGATCAAATGGGTGGTAAAATCAATCTTCATAGATATTATAAGGGTTGTGGTTCACTAGTTATTCAAGTTTTTGTCATAATTGAGGGTTACTTAGATAGTTGGTTTGTGAAGGAAGTATGTTGTAGAAGATGAGCTTGTTTTTTCAAATTGGTGTACTCAAGTGGGAATATTATAGTGATATAAATATAAATTTTGAGGTCTTGAAGATGTATCTACAAAAATATGTTGGTTTTGCAATTTATAGGTAGGGCTATAAGGAGTCTAAACAGGTATAGTCTTAAAGATGTGATCTTTGTTTAGTTTCTCCAAAAGAGCAAGGCATGTGTGTCTCAAGGTGGGTTCTCAAGATGGTTTATTTAATATTTATTATTTGGTGAGTGGAATGATGATTTTTTAATGGTCATGGAATTGTTTTAAGAGAGAAGGTTGGTAAATTTGCATGGTGGTTATGAATGGTGTATGGAGATTTGAAGATGCTCAAGTGGAGAAATTGTTTTAAAATATTAGGTGGAATCCCTCTAGATGTCTCTTGGTAAATTACATCAGATTTTATTCTTTTATGTGTTCCATCTTCATTAGTTTTTGTGCTTGTGAAGAAGAGTGTTGACATGGAGCAAGAGGAAGTTGTCATGATAAGAAGAGGTGGGATAAAGGTAATGGGGAGTTTATATCATCCTTTTAAGAGGTCCTTTCTTATTTGATAATATTTTTAGGTCCTCAAGTTCAGATTTTATCCACTTTGTCCTTGTGTCAAAGGGGGAGAAAGTTCCTATTAGGGAAAACGTTCTTATTTGTGGGAGTGTTTTAAAGAGAGAGAATGTGAGCTAAATATTGATATATTGATGGGTGTTGATGTCAATGACAAAGGGGGATATTTTTGGAGAGTTATCATGATGATGTCATGGTGGTGTATGTAGGTTCCCTAGTGAGTGGATGAAGTATCTTGATAGTCTAAGTGATAATGAAAAAGTGTGTAATATGCTTATTCTAGTGTGCTTTATGTATGGTTGGATGATCTTTAGTATTGACATAGATTAAACAGATTAAGGATGAGTATGGATGTTTGAAAATGTGTAAGGGGTCATATAATATGTGATCCATACTTTGAGATCTTGTGTGCATAAGTGGAATTCATCTAGTTAATCATAATTCTGATCTAAACACTTTGGGTCCAATCATAGAAAAATGAGTAAGTATTTTAATGACATCACCATTACCACGTGGGATTGATTCAAGGGGATATTGACATATGGTTGAGATCACTATAGTCCCTAGTTTTTATGTGCTTGATCTAAAGTCATGTGTCAAAGAATGGTCAAAATTATGAGGGTGTAAAGTTGGCTTCTTAGTCAAAATTCATTATTTTCCCATAATTAGCCAAATTTACAAAGTGGTCAGAAAGAGTTGAGTAAGCATGTTGATGAGGTCAACATTTACACATGTGGATTATTCAAGACAAGGTTGCGCATTAAAGTATGGTAAAAGTTATTGATGATCAAAGTTGGCATCTCAGATAGATTTGGACATGATTGGATTTATGATAGAAGTTGATTAGAAGGAAATTTAATGGCATTATATCTTGTGTGTGTGAGTGTTTTAGGAGAATTTTGGTTCATGGTTGTATTATCCTAAGGAGATCATATTGTCCAAATTTGAGATCCTATGGGTAATTACAAAAGAAGTTATTCAAGTGAAAAAATGGCTACACATGCATATTGACAAGGTCCACATACTTGATCATTTTTAGAAGTGTTAAAGTCTGAGAAAGATCGATAGTGTTTGAGTGCTCTAAAGAGTCATGAGGAAATGAGATGAAGATAGGTGCATAAAATTTAATGTTTGAGAAAAGGTACAAGATCTTGATCTAATGGCTAATAGATGATCATAAAGTTTGATCAACTATGAGCATTGGTTGTTATTGACCTTGTTGATCTATAGAGATTGATAGAACGTATTGAGTCAACATTTGAAGAATACAAGAGATGAGGTCAAAGTGATAGAGGTTTAATAATTTATCTTTGGTACATCTATGTTAAATATCGATCAATATTGATGGAGCATATATTATCTGATGCTAAGATGGCATGAGATGCAAGCAAAGTTTCTAAGGTTTAACTATGATTGTTTCTATTTGAATATTTGAATTTGTGAAAGAAAGACTAGTGTATAGTTTTTGGACCATAGCTTTTGATAGAAGTTGAATTTACTATTGTACTAAAAATAAAATATGTAAAAGAATCCAAATATCATCTATAAATATGTATTAGAAGATTTTAAATTATATAGTGATAGATTTATTGAGCTCTAAAGTTGATTGTGTTTCTATATATGTTTTATAAGTGACTCGAGAATGATATTCAAGCTCATATAGTTATTCTTTTGTTGTTTAATAGTGAGTTGGTTATTGGAGAGTTTTTTAGAATCCACAAAGATTTTTACATGAATTTTTAAGGTTTATCCAATCATATTAAACATGAATAGAGGTTTTGAAGTTGACTATGTTTTCATTAATAACGACTGTGTATATAAAGAAGTGTTTGAGCTAATTGGGATTTAGTAGAAGAGTGTCTTGGTGACTGTGATATTTTGAATATGTCCTAAGGGACATAGGGAGAGGATTTATGTAATTTTAAATGGTCTTATGTTCTTAATTTGATCAAAAATGTATCAAAAAGGTGAACAGGTCTTGGGGATAGTGCTTAAGTGTGACCCATATGAGATGCTTTACGGGTGAAGGGAATATTGTGGTTGACATGAAATATTGTGATCCTATCTATTCATGCTTAATCTATATATATTAGAACCAAATGTGTTGGATTATAGACTTATAAGAGAGAGATAAGGGAGAGATTGAAGAAAGGCTTATGTGTGCTTTATGAGTGAAGGATAGCTAATTTGCCTATTGGTGGAGTTAATGAGAAGAATAGTTGATTGATTATGTGTATTATCTATAGGTCATGTTCCTAATATTAGGATAGTGTTCATGAATTTATTGGATATGTAAAGAGGTTGGAGTGTGCAGATAAGAAAAATTTGAGAGAATAAGGAAAGAGTTTGACTTACCTATATGAGAGGTATGTTTGAGATAGAGAGTTTATGGAGTGGTAAGATAATCAAGAGGTCCATCATCAGGTGTTGTAAACATTAGTTATAAGGTGGAAGTGTTCTTCTCAAGGAGGGTATAAAGGACTTGATCTTCCTTAGGGGTAGTTTCCCTTGTGAAATAAGGTTTCACTAAAATACCTTTGATCTAATGGACTTGATTAAGGTTATAGGTCAAAATGACATGGATAAAGGTTCTTGATAAAAAGGACTTGATCAATCTCTTATTTTTATCTTATTATAGGATATTATTCCATGTGTTTTTTTTGCTTGAGAGTGGGTTTTATTCCCCAAGAGGGTTTCTCATGTAGACCATGTTTTATGTATGTGATCTTCCTTATGTTCATTGATTCACTTTTATGAATGATATGTATGTCTCATGAATTCTTTTGATTGAAAGATTAAGTAATTAAAAGGGTTTGGAAATTATATTGGATTATTTTCCACCACTAATTTACCCCCACTCTTAGTGGGTTATACCTCTAATAATTGGTATCAGAGTGAGGTCCTTTGGTAAAAGTTTGATAGTTTGAATGTGATCCAAGGTAAAATGGCTAGTCAAAATATGTAAGGTGGTTTCTCTACTAAACAAGCACCAATGTTCAATGGATCTAATTATGCTTTTTGGAGTGCTAAGATGAGGATATACATTATGTCTTTAGGGTTTGATGTTTGGAAATCTATTGTGAATGGTTATGATGTTCCTTCTATTCCTCCATCTATTGTCGAGAAGCTATTTAAGAATAAATCAAAGGCAATGAATGCCATCACTTCCTTTTTTATAGAAACTAAGTTCACCAAATTAATTCATTACACATCTTCCAAGGAAATATGGGATAAAACTAAGACTATTTTTTAATGATATTAAAAGGTTAAGCTTGCTAATTTATAGACTCACAAAAGGCAATTCGAAAGTCTCAAGATGAACGAAGAAGATACTATGGTATATTTTCTAAAGAAATTTGATGAGGTTGTGAACATCATCAGAGGTCTTGGAGAGAATCTTGAAGAGACTATTATTGTTAAAAAGTTTTTAAGGTCCCTATCCTCTAATTTTAATCTGAAAGTATCTACTATTGAAGAGAGTTATGATCTTACTTAGTTGAAGATGGATCAATTACATGGCACCCTTACTGCCTATGAGATGAGGAATAATGATGATATACCTCCAAATAAAAAAACATATTTCAAAGTGAAATGCAAATGAATTAGAAGTTCCAAGGTAAGAAACTCAAGGAGGATGGCATTCCTAATATTTATGAGGATGAACTAATTGCTTTGATTTCAAGAATATTGAGAATTGGCTCAGGAAAGTATAAAGGTAAGATACCCATCAAATTATTCAATTGTGGTGAGATAGGATATTTTTATAATAAGTACCCTCATAAATATAAGAAGGATGATGTTGAAGAGGATGATCAAGGTCATGATGATGATAAGAGATATTTCAAGTCTGATAAAAGCAAAAAGGGTTTCAAAACGTTTGATAATAAAAATAAGTAATTAAATAACAAGAAGATTTTGTACATGAAAGAATATTATATCTCATAAAATGAGAGTGAATATAGTGACTCAAACTATGATCATGAAGATGATGGTTCTACTGAAGATGAAGCTCTATTCATGACTGAGGAAGGAAGTTACAACAAAAGGGGTCTACTTGGAGTGATTTAGATGATGATGAAGATGAGGTGGACTATGAGACTTCATTGGTTAATTCTCATGAAGAACTAAAGATTGAGAATAAGATCAATAAGAAGAAATATGAGTATCAAATGACCAAGGAGGAGAAGGAATATGAGGAGTTGTGGGCAATTCCTAGTTACACACCATGGTAGAACTTTATGGTGTAGATGAGGTCTCTATATATACTTCTTAATACAATAATTTTAGTGGAAAATCAAGTTTTTACGATCAAAGGTGATAATGCCAATCAGATAAGGGCTTTGGTTAAGGGGGAGAAACAATTTCATGAGCTTATTTTAGAGGTTTGTAAAGGAGCTATAGTCGATAGGGTCAGAATGAAGGTTCCAAGATGGAAAAGTAGGTTTTGTGTTTTGTCAAGGTAATATTTTTACATAGAAAGATATATTGATCTTATTATAGCATGCTCTAGGCATTTTTGTGATCTAAAGGTTTGTTGAAGTCAATTTAGATATTTTTGTTAACTCTTAGGTTTCCTAGTCTGTGCTTAAGAGCTTATATATCCTAAAATGGGCTATGGAAGTAAAGGTTACCAATGGTATTGAAGCTGAAATATTAGTCAAAATGCATGTAATGGTTGTATCCAAGTGTATAAGAATTTTTAGAATTGGAAGTTGATTGGAAGTTGTTGTGTAGACTCTGTTTGTTTTGAGATTCTAGGATTTTGGGCTCTGCTAGAAAAGTGGTCTACCTTATGAGTTAAGGTCTAAGGATTATTAATTTTTTTAATCAACCAAATGGTTGGTAAAATTAATCTCCATATATATTTGAAGGTTTCTGGTTCACTAGTTATTCAAGTTTTTGTCATAATTGAGGGCTAATTGGATAGTTGGTTTGTGAAGGAAGTATGCTATAGAGGATGAGCTTGTTGTTACAAATTGGTGTGTTCAATGGGATATATGAGATTTATCTAAATATAATGTTGGAGGTCTTGAAGAAGTATTTACAAAAATATGTGGGTTTTGCAAGTTCTAGGTAGGGCTACAAGGAGTCTAGATAGGCATAGTCTTAAAGATGTGCTCTTTGTTTTGTTTCTCCAAACGAACAAGGCATGTGTGTTTCAAGGTGAGTTATCAAGATGGTTTAGTGCATATTTCATATTTGGTGAGTGGAATGATGTTTAGTTAATGGTCATGGAATTGTCTTAAGAGAGAAGGCTGGTAAGCCTACATTGTGGTTCTGAATGGTGTGTGGAGATCTAAAGATGCTCAAGTGGTACAATTGTTCAAAAATGTTAGGGGGAGTCCTTCTATATGTTTCTTGGTAAATTACATAAAATTTTATTGTTTTGTGTTTTGTCTTCATTAGTTTTTATGCTTGTTGAGAAAAGTGTTGGCATGGAGCAAGAGGAAGTTGTCAAGACAAGAAGAGGTTGGCTCAAGGTAAAGGGGAGTTTGTATCATCTTTTTTAAGATGGTCCTTTCCTATTTGATAATATTTTTAGGTCTCAAGTTTATATTGTGACCACTTTGTCATTATGTCAAAGGGGGAGAATGTTTTGATTGGAGGAAAAGTTATTATTTGTGGGAGTGCTTTAAATAGAGCGAATGTGAGATAAATATTTTTATATTGATGGGTGTTGACATATATTTTTAGAGAGTTATCATGATGATGTCATGGTTTTGTATGTAATTTCCATAGTGAGTGGATGAATTTCCTTGGTAGTCTAAGTGATAATGACAAAGTGTGTAATATGCTTATTCTAGTGTGATTTATGTATGGTTGGATAATCTTTAGTATTGATATAGCTTAAGTAGATCAGGGATGAGTATAGATATTTGAGCATGTGTAAGGGGTCCTATAAGATGTGATCCATGTTTTTGAGAGCTTGTGTGCATAAGTGTAATTGATATGGTTAATCATAATTCTCATCTACACACTTTGGGTCTAATGGTAGTAAAATGAGTAGGCATCTTGATGACATCACCATTACCACATGGGAGTGATTCAAGGGGATCTGGGCATGTGCTTATGATAACTATAGTCCCTAGTTTTTATGTTATAGATCTTAAGTCATTCATTGAAGCATATTAAAAATTATGAAGGTGAAAATTTTGATTCTTGATCGAAATTCATTGTTTTCCCATAATTAGATAAATTTTCAAAATAGTTAGAAAGAACTAAGCATGTTGATGAGGTTAGCATTCACACATGTGGATGTTTCAAGAAAAGGTGATCATATGGGTTTGTTTAATTTTTGACCTAGTTTATTTTTGCTAATTTCTAGATCATGTGATGTAATGCATCAAAATATATAGATGTGCAAAGTTAGGTTCTCAAATAGATTGACTATGTTTTCCCATAGCCAATTTTGTAATATGGCAGAAAGAGCCTAGTGAGCATTTTGATAGTGCTATATCTTGCACATATAAGGGTTTCAATATAATCTTATCATATGGTTTTATTTATTTATTATTATCAATCATTTACGCTATGTTTTATTTCCTACACTAAACTATGATAAAAGTTAGGGATGATCAAAGTTGGCCTCTCATCTAGATTTTGACATGGTTGGATCTGTGATAGAAGTTGATTAGAAGTCACTTTAATGGTGTTATATCTTGCACACATGAGTGTTTTAGTATAATTATGGCACATGATTATATTCTCCTAAGGAAGGAAATAATTTGGTCCAAATTTGAGATCCTATGGCTAAGCATAGAAGAAGTTATTCAAGTGTAAAAATGGCTACTCATGCATATTGACAAGGTCCCCATACTTGATTATTCTTGGAAGTGTTAAATCTTGAGCAAGATCAATTGTGTGTGATTTCTCCAAGGAGTTAGAAGGTAATGAGATGAAGATAGGTGCACAAAATTTAACATCTAAGTAAAGTTTTAGGATCTTGATTCAATGGCTAGTAGATGATCATATAGTTTGATCA
This sequence comes from Torreya grandis, assembly GCA_037957365.1. Lineage (NCBI taxonomy): Eukaryota > Viridiplantae > Streptophyta > Pinopsida > Cupressales > Taxaceae > Torreya > Torreya grandis. The sequence goes on from JARHVA010004393.1 coordinate 1,080,906, forward strand.
ATAGTGAGCATTGATCATTATTGACCTTGTTGATTCATAGATATTGATGGAGCATATCGAGTCAACATTTTATGTTTATATGAGATGAGGTAAAAGTGATATAGGTTTAATAATTGACCCTTAGTGCCTATATATTATAGATTGATCAATATTAGTGGAGCATATTTGATCTAATGTTGAGATGACATGTGATGTGAGTAAAGTTTCTAAGGTTTAACTATGACCATTGCTATTTGAATATTTAAATTTGTGAAAGAAAGATAAATGTCTAGTTTTTGGACCATAGCTTTTGATAGAAGTCAAATTTGCTATTATAGTAAAAATAAAATATGTAGAAGAATCCAAGTCACATCTAGAAATATGGTTTAGACGATGAGAAATTATATATTGATAGAGTTATTTAGCTCCAAAGTTGACTATGTTTTTGTATATGTTCTGCAAGTGACCTGAGAAGGATATTCAAGCTCATATAGTTGTTTCATTATTTAATGGTGAGTTAGATATTGGGGATATTTTTAGAATCCATGAGGATGTTATTCATGCATTTTGAAGGTTTGTATAATCATATCAAGCATGAATAGAGGTTTTAAAGTTGACTATGTCTTCATTAATAATGATTGTGTATATAATGAGCTAATTGGGATTTAGCAAAAGAGTGTCTTGGTGACTATGATATTTTGAGGATGTCCTAAGGGACATAGGAGTGGATCTATGTAATTGTAAATAGTCGTATGTTCTTAATTTGATCATAGATGTATAAAAAAGGTGAAGAGGTCTCCACATGACCTATAAGTGACTTAGGGTTATTGTGAAAGGTGATAGTTCTTAAGTGTGATCCATATGAGATGCCTTAAGGGTGAACACCTATTTTATGGCTGATATGAAATATTATGATCCTATTTATTCATGATTTCTCTATATATAGTAAAACCAAATGTGTTAGGTTTTAGACATGTACAAGAGAGATAAGGGAGAGATTGAAGAGAGACTTATGTGTGCTTTGTAGAGTGAAGGATAGGTAGTGTGCCTATTGGTGGAGTTAATGAGAATAATAGTTGGTTGACTATGTGTATGACCTATAGGTCACATTCCTAATATCAGGATAGTGCTCTTGCATTTTGTGGATATGTAAAGAGGTTGGAGTGTGCAGATAAGGATAGTTTTAGAGAATAAGGAAAGAGTTTGTGACTTGCCTATATGATATGCCTATTTGAGAAAGAGAATCTATAGAGTATTCAGATAATCAAGAGGTCCATCATCAAGTTTTACAAACATTAGTTATAAGGTGGAAGTGTTCTTCTCAAGGAGGGTCTAAAGGAATTTATCTTCCTTAGGGGTAGTTTCTCCTTATGAAACAAGGTTTTATTAAAAGACCTTTGATTTGAAAGACTTGATCAAGGTTGTAGGTCAAAAGGATATGGCTAAAGGTTCCTAATCAAAATGACTTGATCAGTCTCTTATTTGTGATCTTCCTATAAGATAGTAGTCTATGTGTTTTTCATGCTTGAGTGTGGGTTTTATTCCTAAAGAGGGTTTCCCATGTAGACCTTGTTTTGTGTATGTCATCTTTCTTATGTCCATTGATTCACTGTTATGAAAGATATGTATGTTTCATGAATGCTTGTGATTAAATGCTTAAGTAATTGAAAGGGTTTGGAAACTATATTGGATTATTTTCTACCACTGATTCACCCCCACTCTCAATGGGTTATACCTCTAATAATTGGTATTAAAGTGAGGTCCTTTGGTAAAATATTGACAGTTTGAAGGTGATCTAAGGTATAATGGCTAGTCAAAATATGCAAGGTGGTTTATATACTAAGAAAGAACCTATGTTCAATAGATCCAATTATGCATTTTAGTGTGCTAGAATGAGGACATACATTATATCTTTAGGGTTTGATGTTTGGAAATATGTTGTGAATGGTTATGATGTTCATGTTATTCCTCCATTTATTGTCAAGAAGTTGTTTAAGAAAAAATCTAAGGCAATGAATGCCATCACTTGTGGTTTTATAGAAAATAATTTCACCAAAGTAATTAATTGCACATAATCCAAGGAAATATGTGATAAATTTAAGACTATTTTTGAAGGATATTCAAAGGTTAAGCTTGTGAAAGTCTCAAGATAAATGAAGAAGATACTATGGCATTTTTTCTACATAAATTTGATGAGGTTATGAACATCATCAAAGTTATTCAAGATAATCTTTAAGAGACTACTATTGTTCAAAAAAATTTAAGGTCCCTATCCCCCATGTTTGATTTGATAGTATCTATTATTAAAGAGAGTCATGATCTTACTCAGTTGAAGATGGATCAATTACATGGCACCCTTACTACCTATGATATGAATAAGAATGATGATATACCTCCAAATAAGGAAGCATATTTCAATAGTGAAATTCAGATGAAGTAGAAGTTCCAAGGTAAAAAACTCAAGGAGGATGGCATTCTTAATATTTATGAGGATGAACTAATTACTTTGATTTCAATAATATTGAGAACTAGATTAGGAAATTATAAGGGTAAGCTACCCCTCAAATGATTCAATTATGGTGAGATAGGACATTTTGCTAATAGGTTCCCTCATAAATACAAGAAGGATGATGTTGAATATTATGATCAGGGTCATGATGATGATAAGAGATCTTTCAAGTTTGATAAAAGCAAAAAGGGTTTCAGAAGGTTTGATAATAAAAAGAAGTAATTCAATAACAAGAAGAGTCTATTCACCAAATAATATTATAGCTCATCAAATGAGAGAAAAGCTAGTGACTCAAAATATGATCATGAAGATGATGGTTTTACTGAAGATGAAGCTCTGTTCATGGTTGAGGAAGGAAGTTACTCACAATAGAAGGGGTCTACTTGGAGTGATTTAGATGATGATGAAGATGAGGTGGACTATGAGACTTCATTGTTTGATTCTCATGAAGAAACAAATATTGAGAATAATAAAATTAATAAAAACTATGAGTATCAGATGACCAAAGAGGAGAAGGAATATGAGGAGCTATGGGCAATTCCTAGTTACACACCATGGTAGAGCTTTGTGTTTTAGATGAGGTCTATATCTATACTTCTTAAGAGACTTATTTCATTGGATAAAAACTTTTTATGATTAAATGTGATAATTCCAATCAAATAAGTGCATTAGTTAAGGTGGAGTAGTAACTTCATGAGCCTATTTCAAATGTTTGTAAAGGAGATATAGTCTGTAGGGTTAGAATGAAGGTTCTAAGATGGAAAAGGAGGATTTGAATTTTTTTAAGGTAATATTTATACATATAAAGGTATATTGATCTTATTATATACTACTCCAAGTGTTTTTATGATCTGAATTTTTGTTGAAGTCAATTTGGATATTTTTGTTAACTCTCAGGTTTCCCCGTTCATGCTTAAGAGCTTATAGGTCCTAAATGGGTTATAGTATTCAAGGTTACAAATGTTATATATGATTAAATATTGGTTAAAATTCATTTAATGGTTGTCTCTAGGTGTATAGTAAGTGTTATAAGTTGATGTTGATTGGAAGGTGTTGTGTTGACTCTCTTTGTTTTAAAATTTTAGGGTTTTGGGATCTGCTAGAAAAGTGGTCTACTTTATGAGTTGAGGTCTAAGGATTATTAATTTAATGAATGGAACAAATTGGTGTTAAAATCAAGGTTCATATCAATTTTAAGGTTTGTGGTTCACTAGTTATTCAAGTTTTTTATCATAATGGAGGGCTAATTGGATAGTTGGTTTGTAAAGGAAGTATGTTGTAGAGGATGAGCTTGTTATTACAAAATAGTTTGATCAAGGGGTAATATTAGAGTGATTTAGATATAAATTTTTAGGTTTTTAAGATGTATCTAAAAAAATATGTTGGTTTTGCAAGTTCCAAGTAGGGCTATAAGGAGTCTAAATAGGCATAGTCTTAAAGATGTGCTCTTTGTTTAGTTTCTCCAAAAGAGTATGGCATGTGTGTTTCAAGGTGAGTTTTTAAAATGGTTTAGTGCATATTTAATATTTTTTTGGTGGAATTATTCTAATTTAATGGTCATGGAATTTTCTTAAGAGAGAAGGTTGGTAAGCATGCATGGTGGTTCTGAATGGTGTGTGGAGATCTGAAGATTCTCAAGTGATGAAATTATTCAAAAATATTATTGGGAGTCCATATATATTTATCTTTGTAAATTACATCATATTATATTATTTTTTGTGTTATTTATTCATTATTTGTTGTGCTTGTGAAGAAGGCTATTGTCATGGAGCAAGAGGAAGTTGTCAAGATAGAATAGGTTGGCTCAAGGTAAGGGGGAGTTTGTATCATATTTTTAAGATGGTACTTTACTATTTGTTAATATTTTCATGTCCTCAAGTTTATATTTTTCCCATTTTTTCAATGTGTCAAAGGGGGAGAAAGTTATAACTAGGGGAAAGTTCCTATTTGTGGGAGTGCTTCGAAGAGAGAGAATGTGAGCTAAATATTGCTATATTGATGGATGTTGACATAAATGATAAATGGGGATATTTTTGGAGAATTATAATTATGATGTCATGGTGGTGTATGGATATTCCCTAGTGAGTGGATGAAGTGCCTTGATAGTCTAAGTGGCAATGGCAAAGCGTGTAATATGCTTATTCTAGTGTGTTTTATGTATGGTTGGTTGATATATAGTATTGATATAGCTTAAGTTGATCAAGGATGAGTATGGATGTTTAAAAATGTGTAAGGGGTCCTATAATATGTGATCAATGATTTGAGATCTTAAGTGTATAAGTGGAATTCATCTGGTTAATCATAATTCTCATCTAGACACTTTGGGTCTAATGGCAAAAAAATGAGTAGGTAGCTTGATGACATCACCATTACAAGATGGGAGTGATTCAAGGGGATCTGGGCATATGGTTGTGATAATTATAGTCCATAGTTTTTATTTACTAGATCTCAAGTCATGCATTGAAGCACAATAAAAATTATGAGGGTGCAAAGTTGGCTTCTCGATCAAAATTCACTATTTTCCCTTAATTAGACAAATTTTCAAAATGGTCAGAAAGAGCTGAGTAAGCATGTTGGTGAGGTTAGAATTCACACATGTGGATGTCTCAAGATAAGGTGATCATATGGTTTTATTGAATTTTTTACCTAGTTTATTTGTGATAATTTGTTGATCATGTAATGTAGCACATCAAAAGATATAGATGTGAAAATTTAGGCTCTCAAACATATTGACTATCTTTTCCCATAGCCAATTTTATAGTGTGGAAGAAAGAGTCAAGTGATAATTTTTATAGTGTTATATCTTGTACATGTGAAGGTTTCAATATAATCTAATCATATGGTTTTGTTCATTTTTAGCATAGATCATTTATGCTAAGCTTGAGTTCATGCAATGAAGTGTGGTAAAAGTTATGGATGATCAAAGTTGGCCTGTTAGACAAATTTTGACATGGTTGGCTCTATGATAGAAGTTTATTAGAAGTCACTTTAATGTAATTATATCTTTCATACATGAGTGTTCCAAGAGCATTGTGGCACATGGTTGGATTCTCTCAAGGAAGGATATCATCTTGTCCAAATTTGAGATCTTATGGGTAAGCATAGAAGAAGTTATTCAGGTGTAAAAGTGGTTGCTCATGCATATTGAAAAGGTCCCCATACATGATCATTTTTTAAAGAGTTAAATCTTGAGAAATATCAATGGTGTGTGAGTGATCCAAGGAGTTAGGAGGCAATGAGATGAAGATAGGTCCATAAAATTTAATGTTTGAGGAAAGGTACATGATCTTGATCTAACAACTAACACATGATCATATAGTTTAATCAATAATGAACACTGATCATTATTGACCTTGTTCATCCATAGATATTTATGGAGCATATAGAATCAACATTTTATGATTACATAAGATGAGGTCAAAGTTATAGAGTTTTAATAATTGAGCCTTGGTGCCTATGTGTTAAAGATTGATCAAGATCAACTAAGCATATTTGATCTGATTTTAAGATGACATGAGATGCAAGAAAAATTTCTAAGGTTTATCTATGACCATTTATATTTGAATATTTGACATTATGAAAGATAGACCAATGTCTAGTTTTTGTACCATATCTTTCGATCAAGGTTGTAGGTCAAAAGAACTTGGTCAAAGGTTCTTGATCAAAAGAACTTGATCAATCTCTTGTTTATGATATTCTTATAGGATATTATTCCATGTGTTTTTTAGGATTGAGGATGGGTATTATTCCCCAATATGGTTTCCCACATAGACCTTGTATTGTGTATATGATCTTGCATATGTTCATTGATTCACTATTATGAAGGATCTATATGTTTCATGAATGCTTGTGATTGAATGCTTAAGTAATTAAAAGGGTTTGAAAATTGTATTATATTATTTTACACCACTAACTCACCCACCCCACCTCTTATTGGGTTTTACCTCTAATAAATACATCAATGAAATAAGATAGCTTATAAAATACATTATGTGAAATTGAAGTTGCCTACCTAATGTTTTTTATTCAAATATTTATAATTAATATATAATAAATAAATAAGTGGTTACCAAAAAAATCACATGTAAGACTTATATCCTCTTATAAATAACAATAACTAATATAAGACTCCCTTAGGTATGGGATACAATTATTAAATGATAATGATTCCCTAAATAAAATAGTCCAACCTTATAGAAAATTGTTAACTTATACAACTAAAAAATCAAATGACTATACATACTTACATTATTGATTCATATAATTATAAGCTTTATATAAGAGAAAACTCAATGAATTCTAAGGCCATTAAACTTAGACAAGACATATAACCATTTATGGCACCAAAAACATTCTTAACAAGGCACAATAGTTAATAAGAATTATAGGTTTCATCCCAACAGCTACCAATATCTCAAATTATAAAGGAGTTTGCCAAACAACTTGCATTTTCTTCAATAAGTACAAAGTAAAGATTGGTTTTCACCTATCATACTAAGGTGAAAATATAATTTATGCATCAATAATGATAAAAATAGGGTTTATCTAAAAGATAAAACATGATATTAAACAATAACATAAAATAACCCAAGTGCAATACCATTAACAATTGTTGATATAAATTAACTCTTTAGGCTACCAATTTGGGTCAAATTCACTCAATATGTTATATTTGATAACTTATTCTCATTCAAAAAGGAGTTCTAAAAAACCCCAACTCAACACTAACATTGGATATTACACCACAACTTATTCTTAACATATAAACTATAACAAATTAAAACACAATTGAATAATTTTATCCACAAGTATATGTCTAATGACATGCACTAAAATATTTATTTGAGGTCAAATTTCATTAATAACTAAGTAACATAGTACTAACATTTCCATCTCATGTAGTGGAAAACTTGAAACTAACCCTATGTCTTAACCATATTGGAAGGCTCATATCCAAAGCATATAATGCAATACAAGATACATGATTCTTTTACAAGTGAATAATGTAAAATATAAAATTGATAGTGAACACTTAGTACCATAATCACAATGGACCATTTAACAAAACTCAATAAACACATAAGATATCTTTACAATAACTATTTAAATAATAAGATATTCAATTATCTCACAAGTTCAAGTTCCACTAAAATTAGTCATCTAACTAGTATAAACCCCAAAGAAGGAAATGAGATCCATAACCATACAATGTTTTTGTGATTAACCTAGATAAAAACATGGATCAGTGGATAATAATTGTGATATAGTACACTAAAACTACCTTTTAAAATGTAACTCTAAATTTCATTATGTTTCCAAAATCATGGATGTAAATGAGGTTCAATAATAGATAAGTAACACTCAAGAAAATATAAACAAAGAATTTAAACTTCAATAGTAATCAAACTCTAGAGGTTTAGGATCTTCCAAAAACTTCACCTGAACTATAATGTGTCAAAAAGAAAAGTCAACACAGGGATGGAAAAGTATATTCCCTTTCTAGATAAATAATATAATACATTAAATCAGATGCAAATAAAGTAATCTTAGGAAATTTTTATCATATAAACATTCATACAAACTTTCCTCAAAATAAAATCATTCAACTAAACTAAAAACATACTTATCATATAAACATGATACAATTTTATCTTTCAAAGAATATTAATCAATAAATAACCATATATTCAACTTACCCTTGAATACAACTTATTCCCAATCTATTTATGAGAGTGAAAATTACCACCTTTTAAATGTTCTTGATCACTACATAATATACACAAACTAAAAAACTTTATGCAATAATTATAACATTTCATCTTACAATTAATATGGAACACTTTCCTCATTATTCAAAATTTAAGCATGAAAACACATATTTTTTAAGAGTTTGTCATGATTATATAAACAAGAATATGTCTTTTGAAGATTATATGGTATAAAGGTAGTATTATTTGTCCCTACAAAAATATACATAAAGTAGAAATAAACATTAATACATGATCCATACAACAACCTATTAATAAAAACATGTGTATTTAGTAGAAAGGATAACTATCATGCATAAAACATCCTTTTAAAATACACAAGGGATAACATGATTATCTCTACTAATAAACATGATAATATCTACCAAAAAACCATATATTTCAAGGTAAAAGTAACAATTGAGTGCCACAACAATTTCAAGATGAAACAACACTTTATTACAAGATGTTATTTAATTCCAAATATTTTAACATTCTTCTTTACATACTAACACCAATATAATGGTTCAAATTTATTGTAACTCAACATAGTCAAGGAATATAAATAATGTTACTTATCCATTCAAGCCCAAATTACAACTAAAAATAAATAAGAATCTCTTTACATCAATCAACGTGCAATTATACAACTTAACCACTATGGAATATTCATAATAGCAAGCCATAACCTTTTTCTTATCAATTATCTTGATCTCCATTTACTATATGATTCATGTGTTTTTACATATAAAACTATGCATTCATAATATATATTATTTATGAAATACCACTTAGTTATATAAAATATAAATTTTCCCTAGCAAATTCAGATAATGCAATAGAACAATAATGACCTAACTCAAATTAGAGATACAAAGTAATAGTCATATTCAAGATATAAACATTATTATGCATAAAAATCTAAGTCTTGCATAATCATTTAATAAGGATGACATATTTAAGTACTCAGATCATAATTACACAATCAATACTATATTCCATTTATTGTATAAATCTTATGCTATCCAATGTTAACATCATTTCATTCATAAAACCTAAAATGACTTTCTTCTAATTTAATTTCATCATCCAAGATTAAATACATAGTCAGAAAACATAGGATGTAGAAAAGAATGAATTTAAGGTTTATGAAAATACCCCTACCCCAAAATTTAACCATTTAAAATTAGATAAACCAAATTCAACAATTTATCAAAATAAATCGACATTCAATAATTATTAGGAAAACCATAATCACCCATTATCGATCAAAATCCTTCTTCAACCCTTGGATTTTTCTATATTATTATGTCTAGAGGAAGATTGATCCTAAACTGGGGCATCTAAACATATAAGTATACCATAACATAATGATATGAGTTCATATGATAAGTAATGCCTTGGGTAAAACTTACTAATTAAGCACAATATTTAAAACATAGCAATATATCAAGAAGGAACTAATATTTCTTTCCATATGCTTTCCTATAATGATTATTCTATTAAATGCCTCCATTGTGCCACAAGTATCCTCTTTATGTAAACATTTCCATTCTCTCACTTTCTATTTAATACCCCATGCAATATTTTTTTGTAGGGTTTCAATTAGGCACTTAAAGCACTTCTAAAAAGGATTTTATTAATTTCCACAATAAAATTCAAACAAAATTGTAGTTTTAGTCCTTGATTTCCCTCAAATACAGATGCCACCATTTTTCACATACCTTAAAATCTCACCATTCCTTCAACAAGTAGTTCATAATTTTTTCTAATATCTAAGTAAAAGAGATAAAATGCCTTAAGAGAGCCAAGGGTGAAAATAACCAATAACTATAATTAAACTTTCAATTAAAACCTTTCCAAATGATTAGATATAACGTAATTATCACCTCAAAGTTATACCATAAATTTTATCATCATTACAATTAAATATTTTAATTTAACCAATATAAATATTTTATCAATCATGGCCATGCCCCTTGGTTTATCTTATTTTACTAATAAAATAATCATTACTTTGAATTTTAATACAATAAATAATGGGTTTTAGAAACAAGAATTATATAAGGTTGAATCACTAAGGAACAAAAAAGTGCAATTAGCTTAGTGAAAATGATGGCCTTAGATAATAACAAGCATCCTAGTCACAAGATTATACTATATCAACAACATGTTAATTCCTTAAAAATAATTTTACATTATTAATAAATAAGAAATCCATAATAATACACATTGCATTACTTTAATAAAGTTCCAATAATGAAAATAATGATAAATCAAATAATGATTGACTCAATGACTTCCACAAGGGTCTAGCCAACTAAGGCATCCTCATGACTTAAACTAAATCCAAGATATTTTCAAATAAAAAACCCATCTAAAAAAAATCCAATTCTTAGCCCAAGGCTTTGATGGATTCCACTTACGATAGTTATGAATTAATACAACTTGATATCAATAATCAACATATCCATGTTACTTACCATATGTGAAAGATATCATAGTAATGTGACTATCAATTTATTATCAACAATTTGATAAATAAAATTATGATCAATGTGAATAATTGACTATGAATCATTGATGACCACATGGAAAATAATCTGTTGGTTCCCAGTTTTACACCTCATATGCTTGGCTTTGCACACTTATAGAAAATAGTAAACAAATATAAAAAACCCATTAATATGTCATTATGGTTAGGGAAGGGTTTAGCATCAACAAAGAACTGAACACAGACAATTACTGAGAGACACCTCCAAAGGGTATGGTTAACTCCCTATTGCATTTGGCTCTACCTAAACCAAGGTGAGAAAACCTATGGGGTAACTTACTCACATGGAGGGATTTCGCACTTCAATATCCATGGGGATTTTTTGTACATAAGAGAAATATGACCAAAGTATAACCAAGTTTACACACTTCACCTATAAGGGTTGTCACACAAAATGCACAAATGATTTAAGTCATACACAAGCTACTAGAGATAAATGAAATGATGGCCACAATCTTTATTTTATTGAATATTCAATAATTAAAATTGGATAGGAAACTATATCTTTAATATTTCAAGTACAAAACTACAAATACATTCCAAATATGTAAGATCCCATGTATTTGTCATGAAATTAAAATTTATGATATGAAAATGGTATGTTAAGCATAGGGTAAGACAAGGTGGGTAGATTTTAAAAAAAGATATGGATAGGTGTCATATGAGAGAGGAGAAATTCACTGAACTATCATGTTACTTCCACAAACAAACATTTTAGAATCTTCAAAACAAATGGAATGAAACAATACTTTGTCATTCCTTGAAATAATCACAAGCAAAGGTACAAGTAATCATTCAAGATCTCTTTCTCACTAAATCCATGGGCTTAGGAATACCACTAAAAAGACAACTAATAATTCATTCTAAATTCTATAACTCAAAGGATTTTATAATATCAACACATTTCCTAGATGAATACCATAAAATGAAAGTGTGAGAGCACCAATATATTAATAATTTAGAATAATGCATTAGATTTTAATAACAAGACAAAGCAACAAAACACAAAGATATTCCATTATCCATCTGAATCTCACATACATAGAGCATGTGGTATAAATTATACAACATGTACACTATGTATATAATCTTTGTAATAATGGAACATCTCAATATGATCTAAAATCTTGTCAGTGATTTTACATAGGAAACCAATTTGACACCAAAGTGATTACACATGAAGAACTTCTCTAGAGCGATAACTCTTTTCTAATTTTTTTTTTGATTAATCAAATTTTGTAAAGGAACAAACCTTAGTTACTTATACAATTTTCAAATCAATACATGGCATATCCCAATTAGATGCTCCAACTAGAAAAAATCATTCACAGGCCTAGAGCTCATCAGTTACAATATAAATGATTCCTAAGATAATACACATGCTCTGATGAAAGTGACATGATTGATATCTTACCCTGGTGGGATGCTCTCCATATGCCACGTAAATCACACTCTAACAAGGGACAAAACAAACCTTTATCCACTTGTGTAACCAATCTAAAATGTCCCTTTCTCTAAATAATAAAGAATATTCCTATGAGGGACATGACACTAACAAGAAAAGTACAATGATTAAACAAAAGGGAGAGAAAGAGAAAGAGAAAGGAGAAGAAAAAGAAAGAATTTTTATACTAGTTAGGAAGAAATAGAAATGGATTGGTCATGTTTCAAAATCAACATTGATGATCAAGCCTTGTGCCAACTTGTTCTTGTATGAAAAAAACTTCTCGATCATAGTGGCAAGAACTTTTTTATCTAGGCCCACTTGGTATTTGAATTTGACATCATATTATTCTAACCAATTGGTAGTCCTTTAGAGTGCCTTCTACTTCTTCTTGACTAATATCAATAGCTTGGTATAAAAACCAATTGGATTTGTGGACGTTGAGACCAGTCTAGGAGCATTACAAGGTGGTATTAATGGAATGTTGACTCGATGGAGCTTGATAGGAGTCAGGTGTGAACCTAATATTATCTACTCTATATCCTCAAACTATCCAACTTGAGTTTCTTCCTTTTAGCTTCTTTCTCTCCCTCTTTTCCTGGTTCAACTTATTTTAGGACCTCAATAACTATTTCAAATTTCTATTGGGACCCCAGTACCAATCTATTAATGCCACTCTCTTGTCCAACAGGTTGAGGAGGTGGTCTTGCTTATAGATTATATTGTACAACTATTTGGGAAATTTGGGAGGAGGATATGATGTCTTCCTTGTTACCCTCAGGTGGATCTTCACCAATCATGGCCTCTATTTTTGTACCAACCTAAATTACTTATTTATTCATGTCAGAGGGAAAAGGGGTACTCACTCTCAGGATTGATCCCCTGTCTCCTTTAGCTCAAGCCTTAGATTTTTCAACCTCTTAAACCTCCACCTTCTCACTACTATTAGGGAATTTCTCTTCTAGCCTTGACTCATTTTTTATTTTCTCCCTAAGCCCTTGCATTCTTGTTGTCTCACCCTCCACCTCTTGTCCTAATGGTTGGGTGAACATATCCTAGACAAATGCTTCTATGTTCAAGGAGATAATTTTTTTCTTAAGTGGAGCTTGGGATTACATGGCCACTTCAAGACATACTTATGTCACATCTTTGAAGGATAAAGGGTCATATGAGGCCAATACATTTTCCTCATCACCTTTGTCTTCTCCTACTAAGGGTGTTTATGGTTCATACAATCCCATTATTGGAAATTTGACAAGAGTTTATAGCCTTTCCCTTAGATTTATTTGTCATGTCCTCACTAGGGGAGGAGTTAACACCTTTGGAAACTTTAATATCTCTAAAATAGGCATATCATCATTCAAATCTTCTTAATCACTCATATACCTTAGCAAATGGGCATATGAGGAATTTTCTCATTGGGATTTTGTAGCTTCACATTGAGAGGGTACATCTAAATGTATGACCTCTTTCCTTTTGTTAGGGATTACAGGTGGAGGTTACATCACCTTCTTCACCCTTTTAATTTTTAGTTTCTTTACTTGTTTCTCCCCTCCCTTTTTCCTTGTGTACATTTTTGGGGGTGGAAAGGGCTCTGGTGATTTTTTAGGCTGAGGGGATAATGCAATGGTTGTTCTAGCTAATGAGGCAGGAGTTCCCTCAATAGTGATCAAAATTGGAGAAGCACTTGAAGTTACACCTCCCTCATGGCAATCTAAGTCCCATTTTTTAGCAAGGTTGGTCAATTTTGTGAAAGATAGTCTGGACATGGACTATGCTATTGTAATCTCATCAATATTGACCGGCCTAGTAAAATTAGTATCACATGTTGGCTTCTTCCCTTTGTCATTGGCCTATACTTGAGGGCTTGTTAAATTTCTAGTATAAAGGGGAAGAATCACCTTAATATCCCACATATTTATAATCTCCTTGAGGGTAGGGGTGTCATGTACACTGAGGTCCACACCTTGAGACTTTAACCACTCTAATGTCTTTTTCATTATAGGATATCACCTCCATGTAGTTGTATCATTCTTTAGGACTATGAAGTCTACTTGAGCTATATGTTGCATATTTATATTCTCTTCAATGTATGTTAATGGCATTGTATCCTTGTTATCCACCATGTCCTTGGGGATGGGGATGATGTCATATGCAATAATATCTTGAACAATAATCCTTAGGTAATCAATTTTCCTCACTTGCTCCTCTATTGTGAATCTTGACCATATGTCCTCATAGTGTGCTTGGTGCATAAATACACCTATAGAAATGTTAACCAACCACCTTATGTCATAGTTTGACTGAGGAGGAATTTTATCCATTTAAAAGCACCCCATTTCTTATTTCAACCCCTTTGCTCTTGTTAGAGTAGGACATGCATAATATCATATCTATATAGGGAACTTGAAGGGGTTGTTAATCTTATTATCCATAATAATTTCATGTGGGGGAACCATTTTTATACACAATTCCATGAGTGCAACCTTGTCATCAACATACTTGGGTAGCTTGTGAAGTGCCCTTACAAATCTGCTTACTTAAATATATGTGAACGTGTGGATTTGAATATACATTTCACCAAACCTATCGATCACCTCCTTGGCCATCTTGGTCATTCTATTTAATCTCATCAAAGGGTAGAAGACACCTATCATGCCATTGAAAAATCAATTATAGACCTTGGCCTAGTTGTTTCTAAAACCTTCAAAAGTCATTTCAAGATACATCTCATAAATTATGAGACCAGAGGAATTCCTAGTGAGCCTAGGGAAATATCTATTATGTACTAAGTTATACATGAGGTAGGAAGACATGTAAAATGTACCATTAAATGATTCCCTAGAAGAGATGGCCATTCATAAATACATTATTTAGCTATGTAGGTTGTTACTCAAAATTAAGGCCTAGTCTAGCTACTTCTCACCTTTTAGCACACAAATAAGGATGGAAATCATCCACATCTCAAAATTCTCTACCATGGGTACCCTAAAAACTCTAGCATCCATGGTAATGACATATCATGGTATCTCCTTGAACTCTATTAACTTAAGATTCCTAGTTAATCTAAAAACTTTAGTTCTCTTTTTGGTGAGCCAACAAGTATTTATAATATCCCAAATGAGGTTATCATTCTTGTCAGCATACACCTAACACTCTTACATGGTTAAAATAATTGCCTTAGGTTGTGGTGGTATCTTGAGCATGACACTAAGATATTAAGGGGTGAATGAGAAGATAGTTGATTGTATTTGATCAAGTATAGTTCTTATATCTTCATGATACACCTTTGTATATGCAATGACTAGCTCTGGGTATGGGGTTACTAGTGGAAAAGCTATTGTAGGAACTATATAACTAATACCCAAAATGGATACCACCTTAGGGGGATTAGTTCTCTACAAAAGATTTGATAGGGTAGAAAAATCTAAACCTTATGATGGGGAATCAAGAACAACAGCTCTGATTCCACTTGTTAGGATCTTGCTCCTCAATAAGAGCACAATATGATTACATTATATTAGCAACTAAACATGCAAATTTAACCAGAAGCAATAAGTAACTAGAATTCACAAATGACACAGAATATTAGAGACAACACAAACTATATTAATACTCATCTAGAAAATAATACAATGAAGGGACGCCACACTCTTCCACACCTTTCAGGCTTCCCACACCAAGTGTATAGTAATTCTTCTCAAGAGTTCACTTTCCTACCAAAAATGGTCCCAACACACAATTCACACATAGAATTGGTGTTCACCTCCAACCAGTCAATAATAACCTTGCAAATACACAAGTACTCAAAGTACTTCAAGTAGATCTCCCATAAGCTTGCAACAACCTGCAACTCAACAGACCTTACTTACACATGTATATCTCCTATGAGCTTGCAACAACCTGCAACTCAAATGATCTTACTTACACATGTAGATCTCCTATGAGCTTGCAACAACCTTCAACTCAAATGATCTTACAATAGAAGGATCTTCCTTGCCTTCCTCTATTAGCTCTTTGTGGAACTAGGAGGAACACACACTTTGTTCTCTTCACTAGCACACTTTACAATACATGCCAATGGGTCTATAAATAGATCCCACACTTAAACAATAACTTAGACTTCTAATTTAGACACGCAGCTCAAGACTCAAAATAGCCTTTACATGCAAACACTTGGTTCAATGAACTAAATATTCATGCAATGAACAGTTATGGAACCGCATAGGCAACTGACGTCGGTCCCTGTCTGCCTGGAGGTAACCAACATCAGTTGACCTCCTACCGATGCCGGTTGCCCTTCTATTTAACCCTGACTGACGTCAGTCATACTGCCGATCCTAGTATCCCTAAAAATCAACAACCTCCATGTCTACAATAGTTGAAGCTTTTAGCTCCACAACCTAACAATCTCCCACTTGGAGATAAACATCTGCAACTATACCTATACTTGTACATCATCTAGTTTGTTCCCTTAGCTTTGTATCCCTATTTAAGATCACTCTTGAAGACCAACCACCACAAATCTTGTGGTGCACCTCCTATCATCCAAATCACCTACCACATCTGCATCTATAAACCATGTAGAAAATAACTTGACCCTACATAGCATGTGCACCTATTGCTGGTCCCTCTAAGAATCCACTGAATTGCCCTCCAGTGCTTCTTTCCCAAATTGGCTCCAAACTTGTGATAGCTCCCACTGCTTGAGAAATCTCTAGTCTAGTACATACCATGCACTTAACCTCATTATGGGAATCAAGACACTGTTCATAGAACTTTCCAACCATCAGCGTGCTAATTGGTTTCACACAATAATCTAAAGACAAAGTCAACCTATGACCTTTCATGTCCCTAAAACACACTCATGCCAAAGAATCTTCCTGCTCCTAGATTCCTCATCACACACCTCTGAACTAGCTTTACCTTTAGTTCAGCAACTCCCTGTATGTGTAACCCTACAACAAGCACACAATACAATAATAGGATAATGTAGCTAATATTATCCAACCTAGTAAAGAGAAACACAATGGTCAAACCTCCATTATCGTGCAGCTTACTCAAGACCATATACCCTAGCCTTCTATCTCATGTGTCCATTCCTGCTCTTCTTTATCCTAAACATCCATTATCTCTCAGTGCTTTCTTCCAGCTGGTAACTCCACCCAAAAACTCTCATTTGGTTCTTCTCCAAGGAATCACATCCTTCATCCATGCCAAGCTCCCACTATTTCTTAGATCTACCTGCTCTACTTCTTTAATAACTTCCTGATTCTTGACCATTAATGAGCAATAAGTAGTGTAAAGAAGGAAAATGATGAATTTGAGGCTTACTTACCCTTTAAGTCCTCCATATGGGTGCTTGAGACTCCTTGACAGCTTGCTGTCTGCCCAAAATCCATCTCAGTGACCGATGCCGATCACATCTCAGTCTACACCTAACCGACATCAGTTCCATGCGACTACCTCATCACCGATGTCAGTTCCCCCTAGCCGATGTTGGTGTTTATCTATTTAGAGTCACCAACGTCAGGCTGCACATAGCTAATGTCAGTCCCTGTCTAGATGCCAATGCCATTTTTCTAACCGACATCGGTCTCTGTGTTTTAATTGTGAGTGATGACCTCTACTCTTGAGCTCCTTTTGCATCAAGACCTTGTCCAAATTGACCTTGCTCTGCTCAGACTTCTTTAGACCCTTACACTGATCTCTATTCATCACCTTCTCCTTGAAAACCAAGACTTTCCTATTCTTGTCATGAACATCAGATTCCTCAAGAAATGTCACTTTCTTCTTCTGCATATATAAATCTTGATCCATGCTTTTCAAATCCAAAAGAATATGCTTTGACTCAAGAACATGCATCCCCTTCTTATTCATGTGACCAAACCTATTAAGCCACATCTTCGAATCTACAGCTGAAGTAGATAAACCAGAAGGAGAATCAGTAATACAAGTAGATAGATAAAGCATACCTACTTTCTTACCTCTTGCTACAACAAGTGCACCCTTGGTAACCTTCCAAGAGTCTGCTGTGAGGGTTACTGTGTAACCCTCATCACCCAACTTTCCAATAGAAATCAAATTCCACTTCAAGATTGGGATATGCATGACCTCCTTCAACACCCATGTGTTCCTTGTCTGTAATTTCAGCTTCACTTTCCCTTTGCCAACCATCTGACAATGCTTACCATCCCCTAAATAAATTTCTCCAAAGTCTCCCTGGACATACTCATGAAAAAATTCCCTATTTGGGGATGCATGAAAAGAGGCACCAGAATCTAAAACCCAAGATTCTACTTTATCTAAAGAACATACCAGAGCATCCTGTGCAACAATACCTACATCCCTGCTTCTTCATGTCCTTCATGATGATCTTCATCTAACCTGCAATCTCTCTTTAGATGCCCTTGCTTTCCACATTTCCAGTAGGTTATTCTGCCATACCTGGACTTGGATCTCCTTCCTATCTTGGACCTTGATCTCCCATGCTCAATCTTCTCTCTTTGCCTTCCCCTGCTTTCCACACTCAAAGCATTCCCTGATGATTCACCTGTGCTTTTCCTGTGAATTTCTTCATTCAAGATTACACTCACAACATCATCCACTTTTAAGATTTTTGAAGCAGACATAGTATTACTAACTGCCATTACCAAACTCTGACAACTTTCAGGTAATGAGCATAAGATTAAGAGAGCCTTAATTTCATCATCAAAAACAATATTGACTGAATTTAACTGGTTTACCAAACCATGGAAATCACTAAGATGACTATGAATAGATCCACCTTCCAACATTTGCAAATTAAATAATTGCTTCATAAGAAATACCTTATTTGAAGTTGAGGGTTTTTCATATAAATTTGCCAAAGATTCCATCAACTCTACCATTGTCTTAGCCTGTGATAAGTTGGAAATCACAGACGATGCATGTCATGTCCCCTTTTTAGTTGACATGTTCTAAGTTCATGGTTAGCCTATTATGCGACCCTCGTAGGCTAATAGGATGGTTAGAGGGTCTTGATGG
The DNA here is from genome assembly GCA_037957365.1 of Torreya grandis. Classification (NCBI taxonomy): domain Eukaryota; kingdom Viridiplantae; phylum Streptophyta; class Pinopsida; order Cupressales; family Taxaceae; genus Torreya; species Torreya grandis. The sequence continues at coordinate 1,100,165 of JARHVA010004393.1, forward strand.
AGATGGGCGTGGCTTCGTTTAGCAGAAATTTTCTAATTGGCTTTCGTTTGGGCTCGATTGGACATGTATTGAGGGAGATATTAATATTTGATTTATTTAATCAAATATTAATTATTTAGTCTAATTTTAAATTAGAAACCCTAATTCTAATTTAAGAAAACCCTAATTAGGGAAAACATATCTTTTGAGAGTATAAGGGTTTCTCATGGAGGCCATTGGGAAGAAGCCATTGATTATTGATTATTGATTTTGAAGAATTCTTCTGTGAAGACTGAGCTAAGGGTTCCAGGATTCCATTTGCATTGGAGAACGTCAACTCTTTAGTGTGTGCAATTCAGAGGTTGTGAAATATCAGCTGATCTATTGCCAATTTGAGAGATAGCTTCATACAGAGGTTATCATAGTATTTCAGGTCTTTTGAGAGATAACTTCATATAGAAGTTATCACAGTATTCTGGGTATTTATTTCTTTATGTTTTGATTCAAATAAATTATACAGATAGAGAAATTTTGTATTAGAGTCATATATCTTCAGATCAGAGGTCCTACAAACAAGGTGTAATTTATTGGCGGTCGTACGAAGTCGTACAGAGTCGTACAGGTTTGCACAGCTATCAACGACGGCAGTATTACCGACGACGGCAGTATTACCGATGACGGTAGTATTACCAACGATGGCTACTGATGATAGCAGTATTACCGATTATGGTAGTATTATCTACCAATGATGGCAGTATTATTGATGATGGTAGTATTAGCTATCGATAGTGGCAGTATTACCAATGATGGTGACTGTGTTTTTACACAGCAACCTGAGCCGTTCTAGATTCAAGTTTTATTTCTAGATTTGTAAAAGACCAGGGTTTCAAGACTGTATGTCATATTTTATATGTATAAGAGAGGACTGTAATTGTAATAATTTAGAAGGACAAGTGATAAAATCTGTGATTTGCTATTAAGAGACTATATTATTGTTATTCTTCTGAATTTATTCAACAGAAATTGTATCTTTGTTCATAGTTTTGTGTTGCTATATTTCCTATTTGGAGGGGATATTATAGTGGTATCAGAGCTAAATCTTGCCAGCCTGAGGGTCTATAGATCTTATGCAGCCACAAGAGTTGGGACCACACAGGTATAACACACGTAGTAGAGCCTTGCTTGAAGGTACCCAGTTGTTAGAACAGCAGTGGATAATCATGAGTGACAGATGTGAGGGCAGCCCACCTAGGGGCCATAGGTATGATGCTGATCAGGACACTAGAGAATTTCATCGTGCCATGATGACAAGCCAACAGCAGATGAATCAGACACTACAGGCACTTATGACTATGATAAGGGGGATGAACGCAACTGATGGATAGAACGGGGACCAAAGAGATGACAGGAGTGCTATGGTTAATCAAAGACCACAACAGACTCACTCCAGAATAGCTAATAGACCTACACGTCCTACATTCGTTCAAGAAGAACCAGAGGCACCAGCAGAGGAGGAGGCAGGGAATTCCCCATTTGTAGATGTTTACATGGCTGCAAATGATGAGTGGGACTTATTACCTCCTCATATTCAAGAGAGGACATCCTTTGATAATTTTGTCAATCTGAGGAGAGAGCACTACAGATTGGCTAGATAGGACAGGAGACCTAGAGTCCAATTCAGTGAGCTGAAGAAGGCTATTGGTAAGCTTTCTTTGACTACTTTTGATGGCAGCGGCAAGATGACAGCTCAAGCTTGGGTTCATAAGCTTGACACCTTTTTGGCATTGAGACCAATGTTAGAGATAGAGGCCATCAAATATGCCACTTTGCACTTGGATAGAGTAGCACATGATTGGTGGTACCATGGTATGGTAACACTTCAGCATAACCAGGTGATAGAGTACCAGGACTTTGTGGATAGATTGGTTGAGTGGTTTGACAGGAAGGATCCCAAGGTTTACTTCCAAGATCTGGCACAGTTGAGACAAATAGGTAACTTGGAGTCCTTCATTGGTGAGTTTCAGAGATTGGCAGTCATGGTGCCCAATATTTCTGAGCGTAGATTGGTAGTTCTCTTCATGGAGGGATTGACAGAGCCATTGAGAGGTTGGATCAAAGCCATTGATCCTCCTTCATTACATGTAGCTATGAAGAAGGAACATAATATGGAGATGGCCACCCCATCCAATAAATCTAATTCTAGAGGTGCTTCTTCATCTAGAGACCATAATCACTCCCACGGGGATACAGAGAGACCAGATTTTAACATAGATAAATTCGGGGTTAAAAATGATTCAAAGGCCAATCCAGCAGCACCACCTTTGGATCGTGAGGCACTTAATGATCTATGAAGGAAGAAGCTTTGCTTCTACTGCAAAGGTCCATATGATATCCATCATGATTGTCCTTTAAGGCCTAAGGGCAAGGCAAATCGTGTGATGTGGGCATATTATGAGGATTCAGATTCTGAGGATTTTGAATAGCAGAATAGTTTTGAGGGGGCAGAGGCAGAGGCTTCAGGGCCTAAGGTAGAGGTAGAGCTAGAGCTTCACATACAGGAGGCATGCATATCCTGTATTCAGTCGGATGAGTCATTCAGACTCCGTGGAGTTTTGGCAGGGTAGAAGGTTATCACCCTTCTTAATACAGGAGCCACACATACTTTCATAGATGCTAGATTTGTGGAGAAGCATGGACTCACTATAGAATATTTTGGGGGCATCAGAGTTAAGGTAGCTGATGGTCACACTCTTAGGTGTGAGCGTATGATTAGAGACCTCCCATTGCGCTTGAACAACTATGAGTTCAAGGCTGATTATTATGTGGTAGACATGGGTGATATAGACTTAGTCTTGGGTATGAAGTGGCTTCATTCCTTTGAGTAAGTTACTCTTCATCTCAAGGACATGGAGGTTTTCTTTAATGTTGATGGGAAGACACATATTCTTAAGGCAATATGGGGCAGCAGCTTCATATATATGTTTTTTCATCGAATGGAGATGCCTACGCCACCTGACATGATAGAGTGCGATGATGAGTGCACATTGGCACCAACACACGAGAGATATGAGGATGAGATTGGTCTTGAGGTGAGTATAGTTTAGGAGTTATCACATGTGGTAGAGACTCAGCTTGCTGTTACAGTCGGTTCACAGGTTGATATGACTCTTTCTAGCTTTCACAATCCAGATTTAGATATTATTTAGGTACGGAGTTTGCTTGAGTTGCTTATTGCTTTTCATTTATGGATTGGATGTTGGGGTGCTTATCCTAGTACTAGGGATGGACATGGCATGGATTTTGCATTGATTGACAGCAGGATAGATCATGACTACATTTGGGATCTAGGTGGATTGAGGGGTATATCATGCAGCGATTGCTTGAGGGCAAGCAATTTTAGGAGGGGCGGATTGTCATGTCCCCTTTTCAGTTGACATGTTCTAAGTTCATGGTTAGCCTATTATGTGACCCTCGTAGGCTAATAAGATGGTTAGAGGGTCTTGATGGAGATGGGTGTGGCTTCATTTAGCAAAAATTTTCTAGTTGGCTTTCGTTTGGGCTCGATTGGACATGTATTGAGGGAGATATTAATATTTGATTTATTTAATAAAATATTAATTATTTGGTCTAATTTTAAATTAGAAACCCTAATTATAATTTAAGAAAACCCTAATTAGGGCAAGCATATCTTTTGAGAGTATAAGGGTTTCTCATGGAGGCCATTGGGAAGAAGCCATTGATTATTGATTATTGATTTTGAAGAATTCTTCTGTGAAGACTGAGCTAAGGGTTCTAGGATTCTATTTGCATTGGAGAACGTCAACTCTTCAGTGTGTGCAATTCAGAGGTTGTGAAATAAAATCTGATCTATTGCCAATTTGAGAGATAGCTTCATATAGAGGTTATCACAGTATTTCAGGTCTTTTGAGAGATAACTTCATATAGAAGTTATCACAGTATTCTAGGTATTTATTTCTTTATGTTTTGATTCAAATAAGTTATACAGATAGAGATATTCTATATTAGAGTCATATATCTTCAGATCAAAAGTCCTACAAATAGGGTGTAATTTATTGGTAGTCGTACGAAGCCGTACAGAGCCGTACAGGTTTGCACAGCTACCGACGACGGCAGTATTACCGATGACGGCTACCGACGACGGCAGTATTACCAATGATGGCTACCGACAATGGTAGTATTACTGACGATGGAAGTATTATCTACCGACGATGGTAGCATTATCGACAACGGTAGTATTAGCTACCGACAGCGATAGTATTACTGATGATAGTGACTGTGTTTTTACATAGCAACCCGAGCCATTCCAGATTCAAGTTTTATTTCTAGATTTGTAAAAGACCAGGGTTTCAAGACTATATGTCATATTTTATATGCATAAGAGAGGACTGTAATTGTAATAATTTAGAAGGACAAGTGATAAAATTTGTGATTTGCTATTAAGAGACTATTATTGTTATTCTTCTGAATTTATTCAACAGAAATTGTATCTTTGCTCAAAGTTTTGTGTTGCTATATTTCCTATTTGGAGGGGATATTATAGTGGTATCAGAGCTAAATCCTGCCAGCCTGAGGGTCTATAGATCTTATGCAGCCACAAGAGTTGGGACCACACAGGTATAACACACGTAGTAGAGCCTTGTTTGAAGGTATCCAGTTGTTAGAACAGTAGTGGATAATCATGAGTGACAGATGTGAGGGCAGCCCACCCAGGGACCACAGGTATGATGTTGATCATGACACTAGAGAATTTCACCGTGCCATGATGACAAGCCAACAATAGATGAATCAGACACTATAGGCACTTATGACTATGATGAGGGGGATGAACGCAATTGATGGACAGAACGGGGACCAAAGAGATGACATGAGTGCTACGGTTAATCAAAGAGCACAGTAGACTCACTCCAGAATAGCTGATAGACCTACATGTCCTACATTCGTTCAAGAAGAACCAGAGGCACCAGCAGAGGAGGAGGCAGGGAATTCCCCATTTGCAGATGTTTACATGGCTGCAAATGATGAGTGGGACTTATTACCTCCTCATATTCAAGAGAGGACATCCTTTGATCATTTTGTCAATCTGAGGAGAGAGCACTATAGATTGGCTAGATAGGACAGGAGACCTAGAGTCCAATTCAGTGAGCTGAAGAAGGCTACTGGTAAGCTTTCTTTGACTACTTTTGATGGTAGTGGCAAGATGACAGCTCAAGCTTGGGTTCATAAGCTTGACACCTTTTTGGCATTGAGACCAATGTCAGAGATAGAGGCCATCAAATATGCCACTTTGCACTTGGATGGAGTAGCACATGATTGGTGGTACCATGGTATGGTAACACTTTAGCATAACCAGGTGACAGAGTACCATGACTTTGTGGATAGATTGGTTGAGCGGTTTAACAGGAAGGATCCTGAGGTTTACTTCCGAGATCTGGCACAGTTGAGACAAATAGGTAACTTGGAGTCCTTCATTGGTGAGTTTCAAAGATTGGCAGTCATGGTGCCCAATATTTCTGAGCATAGATTGGTAGTTCTCTTCATGGAGGGATCGACAGAGCCATTGAGAGGTTGGATTAAAGCCTTTGATCCTCCTTCATTATAGGTAGCTATCAAGAAGGCATGTAATATGGAGATGTCCGCCCCATCCAATAAGTCTAATTCCAGAGGTGCTTCTTCATCTAGAGACCATAATCACTCCCACGGGGATACAGAGAGACCAGATTTTAACATAGATAAATCCGGGGTTAAAAATGATTCAAAGGCCAATCCAGTAGCACCACCTTTGGATCATGAGGCACTTAATGATCTACGCAGGAAGAAGCTTTGCTTCTACTGCAAAGGTCCATATGATATCCATCACGATTGTCCTTTAAGGCCTAAGGGCAAGGCGAATCATGTGATGTGGGCATATTATGAGGATTCAAATTCTGAGGATTCTGAACAGTAGAATAGTTCTGAGGGGGCAGAGGCAGAGGCTTCAGGGCCTAAGGCAGAGGTAGAGCTAGAGATTCACATACAGGAGGCACGCATATCCTGTATTCAGTCAGATGAGTCATTCAGACTCCGTGGAGTTTTGGCAGGGCAGAAGGTTATCACCCTTCTTAATACAGGAGCCACACATAATTTCATAGATGCTAGATTTGTGGAGAAGTGTGGACTCACTATGGGGGAATTAGAGTTAAGGTAGCCGATGGTCACACTCTTAGGTGTGAGCGTATGATTAGAGACCTCCCATTGTGCTTGAACAACTATGAGTTCAAGGCTGATTATTATGTGGTAGACATGGGTGATATAGACTTAGTCTTGGGTATGAAGTGGCTTCATTCCTTTGAGGAAGTTACTCTTCATCTCAAGGACATAGAGGTTTGCTTTAATGTTGATGGGAAGACACATATTCTTAAGGCAATACGGGGCAGCAGCTTCAGATATATGTTTTTTCATCGAATGGAGATGCCTACGCCACTTGACATGATAGAGTGCGATGATGAGTGCACATTGGCACCAACACACGAGAGATATGAGGATGAGCTTGGTCTTGAGGTGAGTACATTTCAGGAGTTATCACATGTGGTAGAGACTCAGCTTGCTGTTATAGTCGGTTCACAGGTTGATATGACTCTTTCTAGCTTTCACAATCCAGATTTAGATATTATTCAGGTACGGAGTTTGCTTGAGTTGCTTGTTGCTTTTCATTTATGGATTGGATGTTGGGGTGCTTATCCTAGTACTAGGGATGGACATGGCATGGAGTTTGCATTGATTGACAGCAAGATAGATCATGACTACATTTGGGATCCAGGTGGATTGAGGGGTATATCATGCAGCGATTGCTTGAGGGCAAGCAATTTCAGGATGGGCGGATTGTCATGTCCCCTTTTCAGTTGACATGTTCTAAGTTCATGGTTAGCCTATTATGTGACCCTCGTAGGCTAATAGGATGGTTAGAGGGTCTTGATGGAGATGGGCGTGGCTTCGTTTAGCAGAAATTTTCTAGTTGGTTTTCGTTTAGGCTCGATTGGACATGTATTGAGGGAGATATTAATATTTGATTTATTTAATAAAATATTAATTATTTGGTCTAATTTTAAATTAGAAACCCTAATTCTAATTTAAGAAAACCCTAATTAGGGCAAGCATATCTTTTGAGAGTATAAGGGTTTCTCATGGAGGCCATTGGGAAGAAGCCATTGATTATTGATTATTGATTTTGAAGAATTCTTCTGTGAAGACTGAGCTAAGGGTTCCAAGATTCCATTTGCATTGGAGAATGTCAACTCTTCAGTGTGTGCAATTTAGAGGTTGTGAAATATCAGCTGATTTATTGCCAATTTGAGAGATAGCTTCATATAGAGGTTATCACAGTATTTCAAGTCTTTTGAGAGATAACTTCATATAGAAGTTATCACAGTATTCCAGGTATTTATTTCTTTATGTTTTGATTCAAATAAGTTATACAGAGAGAGATATTCTATATTAGAGTCATATATCTTCAGATCAGAGGTCCTACAAATAGGGTGTAATTTATTGGCGGTCGTACAAAGCCATACAGAGCCGTACAAGTTTGCACAGCTACCAATGATGGCAGTATTACCGACGACGGCAGTATTACCGACAACAGCAATATTACCAATGATGATAGTATTATCTATCAACGACGGTAGTATTACCGGTGATGGTAGTATTATCTACCGATAATGGCAGTATTACTGATGACGGTGACTATGTTTTTACACAGCAACCTGAGCCGTTCCAGATTCAAGTTTTATTTCTAGATTTGTAAAAGACCAGGGTTTCAAGATTGTATGTCATATTTTATATGCATAAGAGAGGACTGGAATTGTAATAATTTAGAAGGACAAGTGATAAAATCTGTGATTTGCTATTAAGAGACTATATTATTGTTATTCTTTTGAATTTATTCAACAGAAATTGTATCTTTGTTCAAAGTTTTGTGTTGCTATATTTCCTATTTGGAGGGGATATTACAATGCAAGGCTCAACCTTATAAATCCCAGAGCCTTCTGATCAAGAACCTCCCATTCTTCAACCTTCATATCCAGGGGCTTACGTGCAACCCCACCCAATGGTAAGTACAAATCTTTCTGATACAAATAATCTTCTATCTGCATCCTCCATAATTGATAGTTCTTGCCATTAAAATTCTCCATTCATAGCTTACTTTATTTTACCATTGCTATACTCCCACTCAAATAGAAACCCCAGTGAGTAACCTATAATCAACACACACTAACCAAATCTGAAACACCTATTAATAACCCAACCAAAAGCTTTGATACCAGTTGATGGGGAATCAAGAACAACAAACAACTCTGATTCCACTTGTTAGGATCTTGCTCCTCAATAAGAGCACAATATGATTACCTTGTATTAGAAACTAAACATGCAGAATTAACCAGAAGTAATAAGTAACTAGAATTCACAAATGACACAAAATATTAAAGATAATACAAACTATATTAATACTCATCTAGAAAAGAATACAATGAAGAGACGCCACACTCTTCCACACCTTTTAGGCATCCCACACCAAGTGTACAGTAATTCTTCTCAAGAGTTCACTCTCCTACAAAAAATGGTCCCAACACATAACTCACACACAGAATTGGTGTTCACCTCCAACTAGTCAATAATAACCCTGCCAGTACACAAGTACTCAAAGTACTTCAAGTAGATCTCCCATAAGCCTGCAACAACCTGCAACTCAACAGACCTTACTTACACATGTAGATCTCCTATGAGCTTACAACCTGTAACTCAAATGATCTTACTTACACATGTAGATCTCCTATGAGCTTGCAACAACTTGCAACTCAAATGATCTTACAATAGAAGGATCTTCCTTGCCTTCCTCTATTAGCTCTTTATGGAGTTAGGAGGAACACACACTTTGTTCTCTTCACTAGCACACTTTACAATACATGCCAATGGGTCTATAAATAGATCCCACACTTAAACAATAACTTAGACTTCTAATTTAGACATGCATCTCAAGACTCAAAATAGCCTTTACATGCAAACACTCGCTTCAACGAACTAACTGTTAATGCAACAAACAGTTTTGGAACCGCACAGGTGACCGACGTTGGTCCCTATTTGCCTGGAGATAACCAATGTTGGCCAACCTCCTGTCGATGTCAATTTCCCTTTTATTCAACCCTGACCAATGTCGGTCATACTATCGATGCTGGTATCCCTAGAACTTAGCAACCTCCATGTCTGCAACAATTGAAGCTTTTGACTCCACAACCTAACACCTTAGACATTAGTGTCCTTAATCCCATCCAGAATTGAGGTAATGTTACTTTTTAGAGGGATATAAGAAGAAGCCATTTTTACTTAACCAACATGACACTGCCTTCCCTCAAGCTGAAGTATATCCTTTCCTGGTGGCTAACTCTATAATTATCTTAAACTTTACTTCCAAAGCACTAAATCAATAACCCAAAGAATACTTACAACCATACTAAAAATTATGTAACTTGAGTAAGAAATTACTTGAAAATATGACAACAGTTGCTATTCTCATCTTGCACCACTCTGATTTGTAAATCACTTGAAAACACAAGTATGAGCTTCAATTTTAAAAGGTGGATTAAAGTGAAGGAAAAAGCTTAGTTATAGTCATCCCCTTTTGGAATTAAGGTTAGTAATTAAGCCTTGGTATGGAACAATTAATCTTTAGCTACTGTATTAATAACCTTAAGCATCTTTCAAAAGAAAAAGAGGGAAACTTGACAGTGCTTCCCCTTCTAGCTAAATAATTTTCCATATGACACATGGTATCATACAAGCAAAAATCCACCTCCTACACTCATCAGGACTTTGATAACCTTTTCACCTCCTCACCCCTCATTTTCTTTAGTGAGGATATGTTACATGCCCTAAATTTTCCTTTGGGATGAACAATTTTGATGTGTCAAAAAATATGGGTACTCAAGGTACTGGGGACATTTGTAATGTCTCACTTTTATTTTTTCCTTAGTGTCTTGGTCAAATATACTCTAGGCTCCTACAAGAGTGCCATATGTCATGATCATATTCAACTACCCCAATGTCTCAGTCCTTGAGGACTCATTGCACCTCCTCCCCCTTTTAAGATGAGGCATTCCTCAAAAATGGCCTAAAAACTAAAACCCCTAAGAGACTACCATGTGTCTATCATAGATGCTCACTTGGGCCTTCAGCTATCTTTTACTTTTGTACCATTAACCAACTTGAGGAGGAGTGCAATATTCTTCCATCCTCTGAAGAGACTTTATGTATTTATGAGAGCATTCAATCTAAAGGAATATTTTAGGGAATTCCTCAAGGAATGGCCCTTGAGATCACCTAGGAGTGCCCTCTAAAAGTTGAACATATCCTTCAAAAGTATTGAAAAGGTCCCCTAAAATCTCAAAAGTGCCATTTGGGACTTATGAAAATTCCCTCCATCTTTTGAAAGTGCCCCCTTAGGAGACTTGAAAGTGTCCTTTAGGACTTTGAAAAGTGTTCTATGCCCTTTGAGTTGTCCTTCATAAATGTTGAAAGTGTCCTTCTACCTAGAAAAATACCCTTCAAAACATGTGACAGTTTCCTTTTAGATTCTTGAAAATGACTTGGCTAAAGTAAACAATTCCTTCACTCTTTTTATATGGGCAAAATGCTTGAAGGCCAAATGCTCTTTAGATTTTTTATCATGGAAAAAAATTCCAAAATAAATAAGACGTGACACCCTTTTTAGAAACAAAGAAATTTTTCAAGACTTTTGTAGTGGACAAAAATGTTTGATGGAAATAAGTCTTAAATTTTTTTGTTTGAGACAAAAAGTCTAAAAAACTATTTTCATCAAGTATTATGTTCATTACAAAAGGGCTAAAAAGTCTAAGGGATAAGCACTTTAACCAAGAAAAGACAACACACAAAGGACTTAACTATTTTTTTACAATGAACTTGACCTTCCCAAAGAATGCATGAGGATAAAAGGACTTAGACATTGACTTCAATACTTAGTGTGGTCAAAATTTTAGGAATTATCAATTTACAAGGGCCCAATTGCTTCAATAAAATCTTGGGCACTAACATAGGCTCTCACTTGGGGATGCATACCCCCTGTAGGTGTGCAAAAAACCACAAAACAAAAGACCAAGTGCCAATCCATTGGGATACAGAGTCAGGAAAAAATAAGTTATAGAAAATAGGAAGGCTAAACAAAACATGGTAGTCTCATAAAAAAACATAGATCAGGAAGATCTCAAAATGAACACATGACAAAAGTATAATGAGAAGAACTATACAAACAAGGCCCAAAATAAAGTGGTGATAAAACAATAAGAAAATAAAGCAATAAAACATTGTATAATATGGTGCATAATTACAAAAGACTCAATCTAAGAAGTGTTTTAGATGCCTATCATTGATAGGCAACTCTAATATTTCTCTATCTAGATATCTTAGGAAGAAAGTGTGCCCCCCAATATTGTAGTTGATTAAGGGACCATCTGTAAAGCATCAAAATTTTCATGCTTACCTTTCTCTTCATGCTTACTATCCCAAAGTAGAACTAGATCACCTACTTGAAAAGTTTTGGGAGTGACCTTTCTATCAAATATTCATTTTAACCTCTCCTTTAATTTGAGGTTTTTCTCATGGGCCAACCTACGTGACTCATCCAATTCTAAAATCTGGTTCATTCTTTCTTCATAGTGGTTAACGTATTCATCCTCTTTAAGTTGTTGCATTAAATGATAGGTCGGAAGTTATATATTGATGGGTAAAACTACTTGAGGTCCATAGACAAGCTCGAAAGGGCTCCTTGTGGCTCTTTTAGGAGAAATCCTATTGACCCATAGGGCAAACTTCAAATGTTTGCCCCACCTCTTCTTGTTGACTTCCAACATCCTTTTGATAATATTGAGAAAGTTTTTGTTACTTGATTTCACTTGCCCATTCCCTTGAGGATTGTAATAGTTTTTGTTACTTGATTTCACTTGCCCATTCCCTTGAGGATTGTAATTAGAAACATAAGTGAGATAAAACCCATAATCTTTACATATCAACTCCAAAGGCTTAGCTTTGAAACTCATTACATTGTCAGTAACAATCTAGATTGACACACCAAACCTATAGATAATCTGATTCAATATAAAGTCCATCACAACTTGGTGTGTTTCCCTCCTAGTGGGGATTGCTTCCACCTACTTGGTGAAATAATTAGTTGTAAGTAATATCTATCTATACCCAATGTTTGAAGCCTCACTAATCTCACTAATGAAATCCATGCCCCATTACATAAATGGAGCTTCAATAGTAACCAGTTATAAAGGGAGATAACTAAATGCCTTTAATCTTCTTATAAAGCATTAAAACCTTTCACATCACTTGACTATCTAAGAAACATCCTTGAATAGAGATATCCACCAATAACTAGCTCTAAGAATTTTATGAGTAGCAACTTTAGGTGTAGAATGGCCATCGCACACTCCATTATGAAAATCCTTAATTAGGCCATCAACTTGGTCTTCTAAAACACACTTCAAAAGGACCCCATCAAGATTTCTCTATGCTAATCCACTATCAGTAAAGAATTACTTATGATAAATTAATTTGATATTCCTCTAATTTTTATCCAAGTCAGGAGGACAACACATACTCCATAGATAATAAACAATGTCCTTATACCATTGGGATGCACTAAACTAATCCAAAGCACTATTGGTGTTGGAAACAACATTGTTTACTTCAACTACCTATAAATTTGCCTTAGCCCTAATCCTATCCAAGCCCATTCCTTACACCAATTTAGTGGTTTTGATGTCTATATCATATTCCTATAACTTATTTACCCATCTACACCTTTTACTGGAGACGTCAATCTGAGTCAAGATATCCTTCACCATGGTGTGAGGGGTATAAGCAATAATCTTTGAACTCAATATATAAGATCTAAATGTTTTAACTAATTTCATCAAAGTGAAATCTTATTTCTACATAAGGGTGTAATTCAACTCAGACCCTTGCATATCTTTGCTGAAAAAATCTATGGGTTGTTTATGACCATCATCATTATTTTGTAATAAAATAGTAGTAATGGTATGGGGTGATGTAAAGGAGAAAATCTAAAATGGCCTAGAGTAATCAGGACTAGCTAAAATAGGAGTAAACTTCAAAGATCCTTTGACATAATTAAATGCTTACATAGACCTTTTATCCCATATAATAACTTGATACTTATTCAACATTGAAGTAATAGGTAGGGTTATTTTTGCAAAGTAAGACACAAATATTCTTACAAAATTAATTTGTCTAAAGAAAGATTGAATTCCTTTCTTGGACTATGGGATGGGCACTTTGTACATGGCCTCAACTCTTTGAGGAATAATCATAACACCCTCATTGGACACTATATGTCCTATTAATTTATCCTTTTAAACTCCAAAATGACACTTCTTAGGATTGAGGGAGATACCAAACTCTCTACATCTAATTAATACCTTTTCCAAGTGATTCAAGTGTTTATCCCTTCTCTTGGATTACATAGTGACATTATCCTAATACACAATAATAAACTAATCAATCATCCCTACAAAATCAACATCCATGACATACTAAAATGTTGCAACAACATTCATTATCCCAAAAGTCATTCTCATATACACATAGGTGCCCCATGGTGTTGTGAATGCAGTCTTGGACCTCTCAGATTCCTTGACCACAACTTGGTTATATCCAAAGAAGCCATAATTATATTTTAGGGAGGCTTTATTTAGATTACAAAAATCAACATAGAGGTGGATATCACCATTCTTCTTGTGCATAGGGACAAAATTAACCACCCAATATGAGTACCTAATAGGTTGAATAATACCACCATCCCTTAACTTCTTCAATTCATCACACATCTTGGTGGTCAAGATGGGATTAATAGGCCTTTACTTTTGCCTAAACAACTTACTATCTCATTTTAGTGGGATGATATTTTGAAATAAGTCCTCCCTATACTTTTTAAGCTTTGATTAAGACCATTCCAAGTAGTCCTAATATTTTCTCAACAGTTGTACATAATCTCTTTTTTCTTCAGTATTGAGTAAATTACCTAGCCATACTTTTCTTAGATTTCTAGGGGAACCCAAATCAAATTCAGTGACTTCCCTTGAGATAAATGTTTCTCTTGACCTCACTCTATCTACTCCATCAAAGGATGCCTATAAGTTGACCAATCCCATAGGGATATTGTTTGTTTTGAGTTGAATGACCTCTTTCCCAAATAAAGTGCCTTTTCCATCACAATTTTGAACCATAAATTCTAGGTCCATGAGATGACCATGAAATTTTACTTCACAAGTCAAGAACCTTTTGATTTGGTCATCATTCTCAAACACTTACCAGTGATAAATGTTATTTGGGACTAAGGGTCAAGAAATTACCTCCACCTAGTAATAAAAATATGGGCTCATGCTCAAAATATCAAATTAAGCTCCTACCTTACCAAATTTTTTAGCCTCTTGGTTGAATTCCCTATCATGATAAGAGATGTTGAATGTATCAAAGCCTTAAATCAAGTCATATACAACATTTTATTATTGATTCAACCTTTTACACTTGGTAGCATATGCATTATAGATCTATTTCACCACTAATTATAAGTCCCCTTTGATAGAGAGACACTTGATCTCATGTTCACATGAAATCCTCATACCAAGTAGAAGCACTCCATGTTTAGAAACATTGTTAGTGTAATTGAAAGTAAGATGAGAGGAAAAAGTATACCTCCTTCCATTAAGGTCATTTATAGTCACTCCAAGCCCATTCTCGACACTAGAGCAGGCCCCATCAATAAACAATTCTTAGATAACAACTTATGTATCAAGTTATGCACCAATGATAATAGATTGTTCATCCACATCAATAGTACCTATGAAAACACCTAGCTCAACATCGGTGTACATTAATTCATCTAGAGCATGATTTGGATCTTTAATTATATGTAACATCTTAGGCTCTCTATGAAGTTTGACCATCTTACCTTCTATGGGAATTGTATCATAAGAAAGGTCCATCTATACACTTCCTCCCATACTGGCAACCCATTTTCATGATAGCAGCATTCCCCATTTGGGAGGGTAATCTATAACTACCACATAAATATTCAAAAACTTAACTGGGTAAATCACCAATTACACAACTAGCCCTTTGACCTACCCAATAACTATTACCTCTCATGAATTCATAGCATAACACTTGCCAAAATCAGATGTTATCTTTACACCGAGTTTATTCAAAACACATAAAGGCATAACATTACAAGATGCACTAGAATCAAACATGCAATTATGGAAAACCATATCATTGATCATCAATGTTGTATAAAATGGCTCCACATCCAACTATATTTCCACTAATGTAGTCCTTAAATAGACTTTAGGAGAAGGCTCATAAATGTCGTCAGACTCTAGATCTTCTAATAACACTTAGGACATTTCACACTTATTGGTAGTTGATCCCTTGTCAAACTCTAAATATTCAAAGTCTCTCTTCCTATGTTTAGGGATCCATAACAACTCAATGAGTGGAATAATGATCTTTATTTGACTCAATAACTGGGCCATATAACATACACTATGCTGAGGGAGAGTCATGTTTGGTGTGAGGGTGGTGACATTTTTAGGAGGGATATGCATAGACAACATATGAAATGGGTTATGTTGAGGGGGATTATTATTCTTTATGAGATATTTTAGTGGTCAGTTCTACTCAGTCTCATTAGTAACCTTGGGGACATTAGACAACATAGGCATCTTATTGTTCTTAGCAAGAAATTCTTTGCATCTAGTAACTTGAGCAATAGGTGCCCTCTTAAAGGCTTTTATAATAGCTACATCTTTCTTTACCTCTTTGCTTGCATCCCTCACCTTCAAGTCAAAAAGAGTAGTGCCTTAAGGGATATCACCTACTTGCCTACTTTTCAAGTTAATCTCACTTCTCTAGGTAGCTACTACATTAATTAAGAGTCTTTGATCTTCCTCTGATGGATTTCTTTCTAGATATTTCTTGATCATCATAGAATGTAAATGATAAAAAACATGCACAGGTAACTCATATACTTGTGATAAATTAACATCACATGTAGAATTAAAGATAAGGACACATTCTAACTCAACAACACCCCATAGTTCACTACTCATGTTATTAGTAAGAATCCCTATGGGAGTGACTACTTCAACTAGAGGACTATGAAAATCAAACATGAAAACTTCATAATTAGATGATGCATTCTTGATCCACTACCTCAATAATATCATAATTTAGGTGGAGTCAGAAGCATCTATCACACCAATTAATGTCTATATCAGAGCTCATAACATTTACCTTGGCATCTAGGGGATCTAGCATTTCCTTCCCAACACCCCTACCTTGATTCCTTTCTAGATGGTCTTCACATGTAGGCATCTTTCCTTTGTTAACTTCTTAGTTATGGAATAGATGGCCTCACTAAGACTATCCAAATTTAGGGCCCTATCATGGTTAGAAGATGCATGTGGAATGCCCTTCTCCACCCTAGCCAACTTGTATGACATTTATTTAATAGCAAAGGCCAATGTCTTGATAGTCTCTTCTAAGTTGGTAGCCTTGGTAGACCATGGATTTTTAAGATTGACTAGCTTCACATCGGTCTTATTATTCATAGGCTTTCCCACAAATTTAATATTATTCTCAATTTGTATGGCCATATTAAAGATCAACCTAAGGTTTTTTAGAGATTTGTCTCTCAAGTAGTATGCAGCCTTCTTATCAAAAGCATCATAATATTTTATCAAAAAAGTAGTATCACTAGGCCTAATATTTTTAGGTAAATGCATCATGGCCTTATTGAAATGGATATTGAAATCTTGCACACACTCATTATGATTTTTCTTGATATTTTCAAACTTATCTAAGATAATCCTTAGATCTATCCTTTCCCCATACTGAATCCTAAATACATTCCACATCTCTCCCCATGAGTCAATTCATCTAATGGGGAGGGAGTTGAACCAATCTCAAACATCATCCTCTAACATCTTCACAAATAGCTTAATGCAAACATCCTCATGCTTAACCTCATAATCCTCAATAACATATTGGAAGGCCTTCAAATGTTAGTCACCAGTCACATCATTGTTCCCTAGAAACTTTAGGAGCCTCTTCCTTATTTCATTGGGAACTTCATTAGGAAAAACCTCCATCTCATCAAAAATGATAAGTCTAAATCTGGGAACACAGAAAGTAGGGCGTGCATTTTCCTCTCAGTCTCTATGCCTCATTATTAGGATATTGTGGGATTTATGAACCTCTAGAAATGAGATGTAAGGAGGGGAATGAGGAGGACTGGGCAAGTTAGATTCAAGAGGTGATTGAGCTGGTGAAGATAGAATGGGATAGTAAACAGGGTTATAAGGCTCAGAAGTATTATAAGATCTATGGTAATCTTCAAAAAGAGGTTGGTCTACAAATTTTTGAATGTTAGTAACTCCAAGATGAATCTCAATGACAAAACTAATCCCTTTAACAAGTCTCTAGGCTAATCCCCTTTTTCTTGGAGGAGTACACAATAGAGGGAAAATTTTCTTTGATGGGACTAAAGGATGATCTCAATCCTTCCAACTTTGTAAACAATGGGATACTCACAACAAAAACTTAAAAAGGTGAGGGATACAATAGGCAATGGTCTTGCAATAACCAGGAGACAAAAAACTCAAAGTCACCACTAGAATCATACTTTTAGAAAGTAAGAGACAAAAAACTAATATGAAAGATAGTGTTCAAAAGGGACTAGACACCTTTTAACTCATAACTGGTCAATTTTTCTTTTTGAGTACAAAACCACATAGATTCACTAAAAAGTGATTTAGTGACATCTACACACTATAGGTAGGCAAATAACCTATAAAAAGTGATCAAAGCTATCTGCAAGAGTCCCTGTCATGTGGGTGACAAGAACTATCCCTAAAAATGACACTAGAAAAGTTTGTTGGTTCTTAGTTATACACCTCGTATGCTTGACTCTACACACTTACAAAAAATGGCAAACAAAGATGAAAAACCCATTAATATATTTTTATGGATAGGGAAGGGTTTAGCATCAATAAATAATTGAACATAGACAATGACTAAGAGACACCTCTAAAGGGTATGGTTAATTCCCTACTACTTTTGGCTCTACCTAAACCAAGGTGAGACAACCTATGGGGTAGCTTACTCACATAGAGAGATTTCACACTTCAATATCCATGGGGATTTTTGGAAAATAAGAGAATATGATCAAATCATAACCAAGTTTTCACACTTCACTCGTAAGGGTTGTCACATGAAATGCACAAATTCTTTAAGTCATACACAAGCTACTAGAGATAAATGAAAGGATGGCTACAATCTTCATTTTATGGAATATTCAACAACAAAAACTAGATAGGAAATTATATCTTTAATATTTTAAGTACAAAACTTCAAATGCATTCCAAATATACAAGATCCCATATATTTATGATGTAATTAACATATATGATATGCAAATGGTATGTTACGTACAGGGTAAGACAAGGTGGGTTGATTTAAAAAAAGATATGGACATGTACCAGATGAGAGAGGAGAAATTCACTACATTATCATGTTACTTCCACAAACAAACATTTTAGAATATTCAAAATAAATGGAATTAAATAATACTTTACAGTTTCTTGAAAGAATCACAAGAAAAGCTACAAGTAATCATTCAAGAGTTCTTTCTCATTGAATCCATGGGCCTAAGACTACCCCTAAAAAGACTACAAATACTTCATTTTAAATTCTGTAACTAAAAGGATTTTATAATCTCAACACATTTCTCAAATGACTACCATATAAGGAAAGTGTGAGAGTACCAATATATTAATAATTTAAAATAATGCATTAAATTTCAACAAGACAGAGTAACAAAACACAAGTATATTCCATTATCCATTTGAATCTCACATACATATAGTATGTGGTGGAAATTATACAACATATACACTATGTAAGTCATCTTGTAACAAGGGAACATCTTAATATGATCTCAAAGCTTGTCAATGGTTTTACATAGGAAACTAATTTGACACCAAAGTGATTACATAGGGAAGAACTTCTCTAGAGCAATAGCTCTTTTCTCAATTTTTTTTATTGACTAACCTTTGTAAAGGAACAAAATTCCTTATACAATTTTCAAATCAATACATGGCATATCCCAATGAGATGATCCATCTTTAAAAAAATCATTCATAGGCCTAGATCTCATTAGTTGTAATAGAAATGATTCCTAGGATAATGCACATTCTCCAATGAAAGTGACATGCTTTATATCTAGCCCTAGTGGGATGCTCTCCATATGCCATGTAAATAACACTCTAGCAAGGGACAAAACAAACCTTTGTCCACTTCCATAACCAATCCAAAACATCCCTTTATCTAAATAATAAATAATATTCCTATGAGGGACATGCCACTAATAGGTGAAGTACAATGGTTAAAAGAAAGGGAGAGAAAGAGAAAGAGAAAGGAGAAGAAAAAGAAAGAATCTATATGCCAGCCAAGAAGAAACAAAAATGGATTGGTCATGTTGAAAAATCAACATTAATGACCAATCCTTATGCCAACTTGTTCTTGTATGCAACAAACTTATCGATCATGGTGGTGATAACTTTCTTGTCTGGGCCCACCTAGTATTTGAATTTGACATCATACACTTCTAACCAGTTGGTAGTCCTCTAGAGTGCCTTCTACTTCTTCTCAACCAATATCAAGGGCTTGATCTAGAAACCCATTGGAGTTGTGGACCTTGAGGTTGGTCTAGGAGCATTGAAAGGTGGCATTAATGGAACATTGACTAGAGGGAGCTTGATGGGACTCGGGTGTGAACCTAATATTATCTACTCTATATCCTCATCACTATCCAACTTGAGTTTCTTCCTTTTAGCTTCTTACTCTCCCTCTTTTCCTAGTTCAACTTATTCTAGGACCTCAATAACTATTTTAGATTATTGTCAGGACCCCAATAGTAATCTATTAATGGCACTCTCTTGTCCTATAGGCTAGGGAGGTGGTTTTGCTTCCATCTTATATTATGAAATTAGTTAGGAAATTTGGGATGAGGCTACAATGTCTTCCTTGTTACCCTATGGTGGTTCTTCACCAATCATAGCCTTTGTAGTTACACCAACCTAAATTGCTTCTTTATTCAAATTAGAGGGAAAAGGGGTACTCACTCTCAGGCTTGATCCCCTATCTCCTTTAGCTCAAGCCTCAGATTATTCAACCTCTTAAACCTCCACCTTCTCACTACTAGTGGGAGTTTGCTCTTTTGGCCTCTACTTATTTTCAAGATTCTCCTTGAGACCTTGCATTCTTTCTTCTCACCCTCCACCTCTTGTCCTAATGGTTGGGTGAACATATCCTAGACAAATGATTCTATGTCTGAGGAGATAGTTTCTTTCTTAATTGGATATTGGGCTTGTATGGCCACTTTGACACCTACTTATGTCACATCTTAGAATGACAATGGGTCATTTTAGGACAATAAATTTTCCTCATCACCTTTATCTTCTCCTCCTAAGTGTTCTTGTGGTCCAAATAATCCCATTATTGGAATTTTGATCAAAGTTTGTGGTCTTTCCCTCAGATTTCTTTGTCTTATCCTCATTGGGGAAGGAGTGAACACCTCTAGCCACGTTACTATCTCTAAAATAGGCCTAGCATCATCCAAATACTCTTCATCACTCATATCCCTTAGTAATTGGTCATATGAGGACTTTTCTCCTTGGGATTCTATGGCTTCATGTTGAGATGGTACATCTAGAAGTATGACCTCTTTCCTTTTCCTTCAGATATCATGTGGAGGTTACATCACCTTCTTCACCCTTTTAATTTTTTATTGATATACTTGTTTTTCCCCTCCTCTTTTCCTTGAGTATATTTTTTTGGGGTGGAATGGGCTCTGGTGATTTCTCAAGTTGAGGGGCTGGTGTAATGGTTGGTCTAGTTAATGAGGTAGGAGCTCCCTCAATAGTGATGAAAATAGGATAAACACTTACAAGATGCACCTCCCCTATGGAAATCTAAGCCTAATTTTTAGTAAGGTTGGTTTATTTTATGAAATATAGTTTAGACTTGGACTGTGCTACTGTAATCTCATCAATATTGACTAGCTTGGTGAAAATAGTATCACCTATTAGCTTCTTCCCTTTGCCTTTGGCCTATACTTGAGGGCTTGATAAATGTCTAGTGTAATGGGGAAGAATCTTCTTAAGATCCCACATAATTTTAATCTCCCTGAGGGAAGGGGTGTCATGTACACTAAGGTCCACACCTTGGGACTTTAACCACTCGAATGTCCTTTTCATTATAGGATACACCCTTCATGTAATTAAATCATTCTCTAAGACTACGAAGTATACTTGGGCTATAGGCTACATACCTATATTTTCCTTAGTGTACATCAATGACACTATAGCCTTGTCATCCACCATGTCCTTGGGGATGGGGATTATGCCATATAAAATAATCTCTCAAATAGTAAGCCTTAGGTATATAATGTTCCTCACTTGCTCCTCCATTTTACATTTCAACCATATGTCCTCATAGTGTGCCTGGTGCATAACTACACCTATAGCAGTGTTAACCAACCACCTTATGTCGTATTTGGACTAAGGAAGCATCTTTTCCATCTAAAACCATCCCATTTCTTGTTCCAACCCCTTTGTTCTAGTTAGAGTAGGACATGTATAATATCCTATCTATATAAGGAATTTGAAGGGTTTGTCAATATTCTTTACCACAATCATCTCATGTGGGGGAACCATTTTTTTGCACAATTTCATGAGTGTAACCTTGTCATCTAAATACCTAAGTAGCTTATGAGGTGCCCTTATAAATCCACTTACCTGAATATATGTGAAGGTGTGGAATTGAATGTAAACTACACCAAACTTATCGATCACCTCCTTAGCCATCTTAGTCATTCTATTTAAGCTCCTCAAAGGGTAGAAGACACTTATCATGGCATTTAAAAATAAATTATAGTCCTTAGCCCAATTGTTCCTGAAACCTTCCAAAGTCATTTCAAGATACAACTCATAAATTCTAAGATTAGAGGAATTCCTAGTGAGCCTAAGGAAATCTTTGTTATGTACTAAGCTATACATGAGGCAGGAAGACATGTAAAACATGACATTAAATGCCTCCTTGGAAGATATGGCCACCCATAATTACATTATTTGGATGTGTAGGTTGTTACTCAAAATTGAGGCCCAATCCAACTACTTCTCACCCTCTAACACACAAATAAGGATGGAAAACATCCATGGCTCAAACTTCTCTGCTATGGGTACCCCAAAAAATCTAGTAGCCATGGCAATGACATATAATGGTAGGTCCTCAAACTCTATTAACTTAAGATTCCTAGTCAATATAGAAACCTTAGTTCTCTTTTTGATGAGCTAGCAAGTGCTTACAATATCCCAAATGAGGCTATCATTTTTATCAGCATATGCCTGGAACTCTTCCATGGTTAAAACAATTCCCTCAAGTTGTGTTGATATCCTGAGCATGGCACTAAGAGTTTAAGGGGTGAATGAGTAGAAAACTAATTGGCTCCCATCAAGTATAGTTCTTGTATCCTCATGATACACCTTTTTTCATGTAATGACCAGCTCTAGGTATGGGGCTACTAGTGGAAAAGCTACTACAAGAACCATATAACTCATACCCAAATTGGCTACCACCTTAGGGGGATTAGGTCTCTATAAAAGATTAGATAGGGAAAAAAAATATAAACCTTGGACATTAGTTTCCTTAATCCCATCAAGAATTGAGGTAATGCTACTTTTTAGAGGGATAGAATAAGAAGCCATTTTTACTTGACCAACATGACACTGCCTTCCCTTAAGCTAAAGTATATCCTTTCCTAGTGGCTAACTCTATAGTTCTCTCAAAATTTACTTCCAAAGCACTAAGTCAACAACCCAGAGAATACTTATTTGAAACCACACTAAAAATTATGCAACCTAAGCAAGAAATCAATTGAAAATATGATAGAAGTTGCTATTCTCATCTCACACTGCTCTAGTTTGCAAATTGCTTAAAAACACAAGTATGGGATCTAATTGTAAAAGGTGGATTAAAATGAAGGAAAAAACTTAGTTATAGTCATCCCATTTTGAAATTATGTTTATAAATTAAGCCTTTGTGATTAATAACTAATATTTAGCTACTACATTAATAACCTTAAGCATCTTTTAAAAGAAAAGGAGGGAAACTTGATGGTGCTTCCCCTTCTAGCTAAACAATTTTCCCTATGACATGTGGCATCATACAAGTGAAAATACACCTCTTTCACTCATTTGGTCTTCAATAACCTTTTCACCTCCTCACCCCTCATTTTATTTAGTGAGGAGATGCTACATTCCCCAGATTTTCCTTTGGGATGAACAATTTTGATGTGTCAAAAAATCTAGGTACTCAAGGTGTTAGGGACATTTATAATGTCTCACTTTTCTTTTTTCCTTGATATTTTGGTATAATATACTCTAGGATCCTTCAAGAGTTCCATATGTCATGATCCTATTCAACCACCCTAATGTTGTATTCCTCAGGGACTCATTGCACCTCCTTCCCCTTTTGAGATGAGGCATTCTTCAAAGAGGGCCTAAAAACTAAAACCCTTGAAAGACTGCCATGTGTCCATCATAGATTCTCACTCAGGCCTTCATCTGTCTTTTACCTTTATACCATTAACCAACCTAAAGAGGAGTATAATATTCTTCCATCCTTTGAAGAGACTTCATTTATTTATGAGAGCATTTGACCTTAAGGAATATTTTGAGGAATCCCTTAGGTAATGGCCCTTGAGATCACTTGGGAGTACCCTCTGAAAGTTGAAAATATCCTTCAAAAGTCTTGGAAATGTCCCCCAAATATATCTAAAGTTCCATTCAGGACTTATGAAAATGCCATCCATCTTTTGAAAGTGCCCCCTCAAGAGACTCAAAAGTGTCCTTTAAGACTTTGAAAAGTGTCATGTGCCCTTTGAGTTGTCCTTCAAAAATGTTGAAAGTGTCTTTTCACCTAAAAAAATACCCTTTGGAACTTGTGAAAGTGTCCTTTAGGATTCTTGAAAATGACTTAGCCAAAGTAAACAATTCCTTCATGTTTATTCTATGGGAAAAATGCTCAAAGGGCAAGTTCCCTTCAGATTTTTTGTCATGAACAAAAAGTGTGAAGAAAATAAGACTCAACACCCTTTTCCAAAACAAAGAAAATTTTTAGGACTTTTTTAGTGGAAAAAATGTCTGATAGAAATAAGTCTTAAAATTTTTTGTTTGAGATAAAAGGTATAAAAAACCATTTTCATTGGGCATCATGTTCATTACAAAAGGCCCAAAATATCTAAGGGATAAATAATTTAACCAAGCAAAGACAACACACAAAGTACTTAACAATTTTTTTATGATAAACTTGACCTTACCAAGGAATGCACGAGGACAAAAGGACTTATACAATGACTTCAATACTCAGTGTGGTCTAAATTTTAGGCATTCTCAATTGACAAGGGCCTAATTGCTTCAATAAAATCTTGGGCACTAACATAGTCATACCCAATGATCTTGTTTAAAATTTAAATTAATTATTTCCCATCTAATTTTGGGTTGGGATTAGGATATGACATCCTCCCTTCCTTAAAATGCATATTTTCTTCTAGGCATAACTATTTAAAGAACCAATACTAGCTCATACAAAACTAAATACATTCCAAAATTTTGAATTGAGATATTGAAATCATGATCAAAAATTTGACAAAGAAATAATTTTGTGCTATTAACTACTCTTATTTCAATGAAAGGTCATCACACAAACCTATAAATTTAAGTTAGTAGTTACAATAGCGTAAAACAACTAAATTTCCAACATAATTTCCAATTTTAGGGTGGTATTTTATATAATACTTATTTTTCATTGTGAATATATTTAATAACATTCATAATATAATGTTTTAAAATATTATAATGATTGATTTTGTTTGAAAATTTAATGTTTATGGCTTAGTGCAGTGTCTTTCACCAACCACACTAAACATACAATAATCCATTCTATGTAATTACATGTAACACTAAGGTTTTCAACATGCTCTCCATTACCTTATGAGCTCATGATGGTATAGGGAATCCAATCCCACCATCTTTTATTACCCATCGAAGGGAATTTACACAAATTTCATCACCCTTAAAGAGGGTAACTAGGATTTTGTACCACTTTATTAAAGATTCATTTTGCTCTTCCTTAGAATAATATTAGCATAAAATTATTATCATGATTTTAAGAAGTCAAAAATATTTTTAAAACAAAATACCATATTCATGTATAATAAAATATTACCTTCTTTACTACGTGTTTTCACTTACCATCCAACACCTACCTATGTTTTAGCAAGTAGAACCTTTCTAGTTATGTATGAAAGTACAATAGTTAGGGCCAAGTCATATCAAGTATTTAACTCATCTTTATATTTTAGCATAGATACCAATAATCAACCCACATGATTAATACATCAAAATAAAGACATGCATCCAAATACATACACTATAATAAATTGTTTTTTCACAAAAGCTTATCTTTATTCCATATAAGGGCAAGTTAGATTTAGAAATAACCTCATCCAATAATGGGAATCTTATATTTGTATAGATATTTCACTCAACATAATACTCCCTATCATACAAGTGTTATACTAGCTCAAAATTTACTACATGAGCTTATGTCAAAAGTCAAATTACAATTATTTAATAATATAAAAAATTTAATGAGAAAAATATTACATAATGTCATATCTATTATACTTTAAATTCCTAATTTTTTAATTAATGAAAAATCACAATGGTGTTTTATCCACATTGTATTGAAGACAAAAACTATGGTAATAATTTGTTTGCTAAAATCCATGGCATAAAATATGCCATCATTATTTGTACATTTTATAGTCAACATAACACAACCATAATATGACACAAAATTTTATGTTCATGTAGCATCATCATGGTCTACATATAATTTTTGTTAAATAAAATATACAATAAACAAAAATAAACAATAAACATATTTATATATACTATTAAAGAAGTAAGGACCAATTGTTTATTATTTTCCTATCAGTATTAGCAAGAATAAATGATAGAAAGACATTAAAATGTCTATTTGAAATAACTCAAACTCAAGATTTTAGCATCCTCATCAAACTAAAGTATTTAATATCCAACAATCTTTTTTAAATCATGGTGATAGACTAAAACCATCAGCTAATGTGATATATACATTACCAATTTTAGTGATCTCAAATATAACATCATTTTTTGACAAGAAAAGGTTGATTACAATAGAGTCCAATGATATCATCCATTAGACTGGTAATATGTTACAAAGACAAAATTTATACTTCATGAATTAATAAACTTACTATTTTATTAACAAAAAAAGATCCCAAATCTTCATTAACCTACCCAAGCATGTCAACCTTGTTCACCCAACTTGGATTTCTAGGTTAGAGTCACACCCAGACCTCCCAAGCATATTGTACCCTGAGCATTATATGATAACTCACCCATACCTATAATCAACAAATACTAGGCATTTTCCTTTATTTCCAACAATAATATTTTATCACTTTACCCCTTATTAGCTTGCCCATACAAGCCAATGATTTAATAGTGATCCTTGATTCAATCTAGCCTAAATTAGAGATGGCTGGACCTAGCCAAGGCTCTAGGGAATATCAAAATACTTAAAAAATGTGTTCTATTAAAAATAAAAACTTACTAACTTTTATCATTTTAGAATCATAGAACATAACTCTACTTTGTTAAACTTGAGAGAGGCTAAATTTCCTTATTAATACATATTCTAGTTTAGATTAAGTGAATCATTTTTAATTCAATTTACTATATAATAAATCAAAAAATTATCATCCATATATCCCTAGGATTGAAACCTAAGATCCGAAACCAATGTAACATCCTAGACTCAATTTTTGTTTTTCCTTCCAATGGATTAAGAAACAAATATACTAACACCAAACTATGATCATAAAAATCTATTCCAACAAATGAGTACATATTAAAATCACCATTTATTTAATTTATCATTCATGAAATAATGATCCCATCTAATTAGTGTAACAAGGTTCAATATGGTAAGGTTTAACACATAATGATAATGACAAATTTACTATCTACCTAGCTAAAACATGCATTACTACCTTAAACAAGTATTTGTCACTTAAAAACCATTTAATAATTGGTTCTAAAAGACTAGGGTAAATTATTATATTAAATCCTTAATACTTTGTTCTCAACATTAATTCAAACATGAACTCATATTAACATTCCAACATCTCTAAGCAATAGATACCAACATCCTTTATCAAATAAACCATCACATAATATTATTATAATGGAAGGTAGATTTTGTATAAAATTTGGAACAATAGTAAATCATGCATTATATAAATTATATCTATTATACTTCCATTAGCCCATTATAAATGGTTATACTACAACTGTACACCAATTCACTCACACCAAGTTTATTCAAACATCATCCCTTATATAATATCCCTTTAGAAAACCATGATATGAGTAAATTATATGTAGTATAATAATTATAGTTTAATGTGACTTTCATCCTAAAAATAAGTCCCATTCAATTTATACTTTCATTATGGTTTACACAACATACACACACCACTTGAATTATTCTAGGATGAATCATCACAATCATAGATGATGAATCTATCATAAATGTTCAAAGGAAATAAATCAAAGTTTTTTTTTTTGGAATGATAATGCATTAATTAGATATCATTAATATATGGTAGCATTCTACAACCAAAACTTAACCATAAAAAAATAAGATTCCTTTCATCCCTTGATCAAATAATAACATTGACCTAGTGAAATATTCTCCTCAAGGATTTAGAACATAAATATATCAATGGCATCTCATAGAAATAAAAGAGTGATAAAATAAAAATACATCCATGACCTAGGATATCTTGTAAAATAAATTATGTGTCTACCTCATGTTTTATATTTAATTACTTATTAATTAATATAAAATCAATTAAGCAAGTGGTTACCATATAAATCACATGCATGAGTTCTATCTTCTTAGAAATAACATTGAATAATATAAGACTCCATCGGGTATGGGATAACCCACTACTATTATTTAATGATAACTATTACATAAAGATAATAGTCCAACCTTCCAAGCAATTGTAAACTTGTCTTACTAAATAATCAAATGACTAAACATACATATATTATTGCTTCCTAAAATGATAAAATTTATTAAATAGAAAAATAAATTCCTAATAAGTCCATTACACTTATGAAAGACACATAACCAAATGTGGCACATAAAAACATGCTTAAACAAGGAAAAATAGTAATTAAGAATTATAGTTTTCATCTCAACAACTACCAATATCTTAAATTATAAAGGAGTTTTCCAAACAACTTACTTTGCCTTCAATAAGTAAAAAGGAAAGATTGGGTTTCACCTATCATACTAAGGTGCCAATCTACTCAATGTTTCAATAATGATAAAACTAGAGATATGGATTCAAGAGAACATAAGATATTAAAAAATAGTATAAAATAAGCCAAGTTCCTTATGGTTAACATTTTTTGCTAAAAATTAACTCAGTAGGTGACCAAATTGGGTCAAATTCACTCAAGATTTGAGATATGATGAAAAAAAATTATTCAAAGAAGAATTTTTAAAACAAAAATAAGAATAACGCTATCTCAAATACGAGTGTTAAATATTACACCACAACTTTTTCCTAGCATAGAAACTATAACAAGTTAAAGGACAAATTGAAAATTTTCCTCCAAAAGTATATGTCAAATTACAAACACCAAAATATTTATTCGAGTTTGAATTTACTTCATAACTAAGTGGCATAATAGTAAAGTTTCCATCTCATGTAGTGGAAACTTCAAATAGACCTATATCTTAACCATGCATGAAGGCTCATATCAAAAAAATATAGTGCAATACAATATATGATATTACTTTAAAAGAAAATAATGTCAAATATACTATTGACAATGAACATTCAGTACCATCATCATAATAGACCATTTAACAAAAATCAATTAGCACATAAAATATCATTACAAGCTATATAAATAATAAGACATTTAATACCTCATAAGTTCAAGTGCCATTATAATTAGTTATCCAATTGGTATAAAGGCCTAAGAAATAAATGAGTTCCATAACTATACAATGTTTCTACAAGTATCATGGATAGTAATAGGGCGCACTAGATAATAATTGTGATGTATTGCATTGAAACTACCTCTAAAAATACAACTCTACATTTCATTATGTTTCCCAAAACATGTATATCAATGAGGTTCAACAATAGTAGGCAACACTCAAGCAAGTATAAATAGATAATTTAAAATTCAATATTGACCAACATAATATAGGTTTACCAATTTTGATAAAATTAACTTGCACTATAATGTGTCAAACAAATAAGCAAACACAAAGATGTAAAAGTATTTTTCCTTTTTATATAAATAATCTAATACATTAAATCAAGTACACATAGTGTAATATTATGAATTTTTTATTGGATAAGGATTCATAAAAAATTTCCTTGAAATCAAATTATACAACCGAACTGAAAAACCATACTTATAATATAAGCACAATGCAAGGTTATCTTTCAAGGAATATTAATCAATTAATAACCATACATTTAACTTACCATTGAATTTAAACTATTACTAAGTTTCATATGAAATTAAAAATTATAATGTTTTAAATCTTCTTAATCAATGCTCAATGTAAGTAAACTACAAACCTCTCTGTAATAATTGCAATAGTTTATCATACCAAAAAGATGGTTTAATTTCCTCATTCTTCAAAATTTAAGCTTGAAAACGTGTCATTCTAAGGATTTTGTCATGATTATGACAAATAATAATACATCCCTTAAATATTTTATGGTACAAAGGTAGTATTATTTATCCTTCCCAACATAAATCAAGTAGAAATAAACATTCATACATGATCTGTAAAATAAAATATTGATAAAAAAATCATATTTAGTAGCCATGATAGTATGATTCTTAAATAATCCTTTTAAAAACATAAGGGCTAACATGATTATCTTTATTAACTCATCATACATTTAAAGGTCAAAACAATAAATGGGTGCTAGAATAATTACAAGATGACAAAATAATTTATTACAAGATGTGATTTAAGTCAACATATTTCCACATTATTTTTTACATAATAACACCAGTACATTACTTAATAAAAAGAAATATAACTCATCATAGGTAAGGATCATAAAAAATGTTACTTAACCCTTTAATCCCAACTGACCAATCAACAAATACATGAAATAACAAGGAGTTATTTTACATCAATCAACATGAAATCATACAATTCAACCATTATTTAGTATTCATATTAACAAGCTATAACATTTTTATTATCAATCACCCCAATAACCATTTATTGTATAATTAATTAATTTTCTCACATAAAACTATGCTTTCATAAAATCTATTATGTATGTAATACCACTAACTATATACAATATCAATTCTCCCCAATTGAGTCAATTAAAGAAAAAGAACTATAATGACTTAACTCAAATGAGAGTTACATAGTAACAATCATATTTGAGATATAAACATTATTTCACATAATAGTCTAAGTCTTGTGTAATCATATAATAATGATAACATATTTTAAGATTCAAGTAATAAGTATACAACCAATACTAGATTCCATTTATATAATAAATATTGTGTTATCCAATGTTAAGTTCATTCATGTATAAAACTTAAAATGGTTTGCTTCCAAATTTAATTTTAGCATCAAAAATGACATATAAAATCAAAAAACATAAGATGTAGTAAAGGAAAAAATCAAGGTTTAGGGAAATACCCCACCCCAAAATTATGTAATTTATAATTGGATAATCACATTCAATCATTATCATAAAAACCAAAATCACCTATTATCAATCAAAATCTTTCTTCAACATAGGTATTGTTCTAGATGATTATGTTTAGAGGAAGCTTTCTCCTAAATTAGGGATATAATCATATAATTATACCCTAGCATACTCATATAAGTTCATACCCTGAGTAAGGCATTGGATAAATTTTACTAATTAAGCACAAAATTTAAGCATAATATTATATCAAGAAGGAAATAAACTTTCCTATAAATCATGCCCTAGACTTGCCTACAATGATTCTTCTCTTTAGTTCCTTTACAGAGCTAGAAATATCTTTTTCATGTGTATATTCATATGCTATATATCTCACTTTAATAGCCCATTTTTAGGGTTTCCATTAGGTTCTAAGAGTGTCTCTAAATAAGGAGTTTAATTCACACAATATACTTTTAAAAAAACTACAATTTTAGTCCCTAATTTAATTCAAACACAATTGCCACACATTTAAATAAAATTACAAGCTCACCATTCCTCCAACAAAAAATATAAAATGTCTTAAGAGATATAGAGGTAAATTAGGGTAAAAAATCCTAATAATTAATAATTAAAGTTTGACTTAAAACCTTTTAAAATGATTATGTAAAACATAATTATCACCTAAAAGGTATATCATCACTTTTATCATCACTAAAATGAAATATTTTAATCATAACCAATATGATTATTTTATCAATCATTTGTATGCCCCATGGTTTATACATGTTTAATAACACAACAATTATTACTTCAAATTACAAATTACAATATAACCATGAAAAGATTTTGGAAATAAGACACACACACACACACACACACACACACACACACACACACACACACACACACACACACACACACACACACACACAGGCATGATTGTCTTAGTGACAATGATGGCCTTAAATAACAACAAAAAACCTATTCATAAGACTAATCTCTCTCAACAACATGTTAATTCCTTGAAAACAAGTTTGCATTATTAATAAATAAGAAAGCCAAAATAATACACATTACATTAATTTTAACAAAGTTCTAAGAATGCCAAGCATGAAAAATCAATCAATTATTAAATTTATTACTTAAAAAGGGGTCTATTCAATTGATGCATCCTCATTACTTAAATGAAATCCAAGCTATTTGTAAACAAAAAATGTGTCAACAAACAAAACCAAGTCTTAGGTGAAGGCTTTGGTGGATTCCACCCCTGATAGTTACAAAATAATACAACTTTATATCATTAATCAAAATAATAATTTTACCTATCATTTGTGTAAGATATCACAATAATATGACTATCAAGTATTAATTATGATCAATGTGCACAATTGAATACAAGTCAAAGTTGACTACATAGAAAGCAATCATATCTAATGATTTTATTTAAAATTGAAATTAATTATTTCACATATAATTATGGTTGGGATGAGGATATGACATCCTCCCTCCATAAAAAAGGAATCATCCCAATTCCTAAAGAGAAAACTATGGGTATTTAAACTTATTTTTTATAGGCATAATTAATTAAATCACAAACATTAGCTTATATAAAACTAATGACATCCCTAAATTTTCAATTGAGATATTGAAATCATGATTAATAGTTTGAAAAGGAAATGATTTTTTGTTATTATTTCCTCTTATTGCAAAGAGAGGCCATCAAACAAACCTATAAATCTATGGTAACAGATACAATATCCCAAACCAACTAAAGTTAAAACATAATTTCCTATTTTAGGGTGGTATTTTCCATAATACTTGTGAATTATGAATAAGTTCAATAAAAATCATCACAAAATTTTATAAAATATTATATGAACCCATATTATTATGGTTTCTTTTCTTTCAAAATTTAGAATTCATGGGTTAATGCACTTCCTACTCCAACCACACTAAACATAGGGGAATCCTTTCCAAGAAATTACTTGAAACCCAAGGTTTTAAACATGCTCTTAATTAATGTTGACCATTTTTACCATGGTCAAAATGGGTCAACACCCATATAGTCAAAATATTAAATAGGGACTAATTATAATATCATAGGGTGTGTTGGAATTCATCTAATGTCATTTCATATGCCATTCTAGTTTTGGTTATTATCTAGTTTAGTCATTATGTTATTTCATATCTTAGAGGTCATTTTAGGGTCATATATGAAAGTGTTCGGTCTTCATGGTGTTCAAAGAATTCAAGTATCATGGAAAATTTTTGCACAGGCATCAAAAGTTTATTTGAGCTTTAAAGATCAAGTAAATAGTTTCTTGCATGATCTCAAAGGAAGTAGACCATCATTGCACGTTATACAAGAGTGGACTGAATAGTTCACTTGTACATTTCATAAATACTACATGGTCAAAATGCTTTTTAATATAGTCATTGTTAATTTATGGACTTGGTTTAGTACTTATGTTGGATAGAACACAATTATGGATCTCATTACATTTTTCAATGCTAACTCTAGTTTAAAACCTTGTGTTCCAATTGCTTATCTCAGTATATAAATTTTTTTTGTGGTTCTTACATATTGTTATCAAAGCAAGTTACACTTATTTAGGGAACTTTAGGGAATGTTTCTTAACATTTGTCCTATTTAGTTGCTATTTTTTTCTCCATAAGAATATGAGAACACAATCTAGAATAACAGACAACAACCTAAGGAATGTTAACCCTAATAGATGTAGAGTTAGAGGTCATAGGGAAAATAATCCTAAAAAAGAGGAACCTCCTCTCAACAATATTGGTAGTAATTTTGGAGCCCCTAACCATGAAGAAATAAATCCTATTGCTAACCAAGAGGTAGTGTTAAATGGGATATTGACTACTTTGAATGCACTTCAAAGCAAGTTGGAAACCCAAGAACATAGATTAAATAACTTGGAGGGTATTCCACCTAAAGAATTACCTCTTATGGAAGAAGGATAAGGTATGATCTATAGCTCCAAGACAAACCTATTAATGTGGTTGATCCTATCAATAAGGAACTAAAAAGGTTGCCTCTAACAAAATTCTTAGTTGAGGAATCAAGTGATGTAGTTGATACATGATTGGTTCACCTACAAAAGTACTTAATCTACATAGTATGCCCTCTAATGATAAGGAAAGAGTATCTAATTATCATTTAGTTTGAACTATAAATATTTGGTAGAACCATCTATGTATTAGAGGGTTACCAACTAATGACTCTTACCCAACCTACTTTTGAAAGGTAATTTAGAAAAAGGTATTTTAGCTCAAATTTTAAAGAAAAAATAACTAATTTTTAACTATTAATTCAAGAGAATATGTCAATCAATGAGTATGAAAGCAAGTTTTAAAACCTATTGCATCATGTTAACTACATACATGATGAAAAAACTAAAGTAACCAAATTTAAGTTGGGGTTGAAGGAGATATTGATGCATGATAACAATATGACCAATCCTAAGACTCTAACTCCTGCTATTGAATCGATTCATTGAGTAGAAAATAAAGAGAAATCTCGTTAAAATGTGAGTCAAGATTTTAAACATAATAGAAAATAATTTAAAAAAAAGAATATATATCTCCTTCACCTAATAATTTCAATAAATTTGATCAAAACAATAGATTTACCAGGAGTACTAATGTTTTATTAAATTTCAAGGGCAAGATAAAAACTTTAAAAATTAGATTTATTCTAAGGTTGTAAATTTTAAGAAACATTAGACCTAAGGTAGTCAAAATGTACCTTAAATTGGGGTAAATACCATTATTATATGACCTTAAAGGACTATAATATGCTAGGAATATGTTGATAATCATTATTTCAAGGATTATCCCAAGCTAAAATTAGGTCAATCAACTAACCATAGGGTGTATGCAACTATGGATAATATAAATGTAGATTTCCAAGTAACTCCTATTGAATTCAAAGATCAATTAAATGATATTTTTGTTTCTATTTTGTTTGATTTAAGAGACATTGATATCTTTGTTAATCCTAAGATATTAAATAGTTTTAAACTAAATCTTGTGACAATGAGGGAAGGTTTTGATGTTGAGTTTGGTTCCATGAAAAGGGTGTCAGTTTCTAAATGTCTTAAGAAAGTAATCTTAGACTTAGGCATCTTTAAAAACAAGGTTAACCTTTTTATATCTCCATTTAGTTTTTATGACATCATTATGTGTATAGAGTGATTGTAGTAACATAAATACAATCTAGACTACTATAATAAAGTGATAAAATTTTGTGATGACATGGGAAAGTTAGTAGTGATTTAAGGGTTGAAGTATAAAGTAAATAAACTACTAGTATCCTTACAATTAAATAAAGTAATTTGTAAAGGATATAAACTATATGCTATATAGATGTAGGAAACAAACCCTGTAACTATAATGACATTTCAATAATATCCATTTTTATAAGAATTTTATAATACTTTTCCATAAAAAATATCTAGTTTGCCTCCAATAAAGGAGTTTGACTTTTCTATTGATGTAATTCCATGGGTAGCCCCTAAATTTAAAGTACCTTATCACATGAATGTGGTATATTGATAGGAGCTTAAAAATAAACTACAAGAGCTATTGGAAAATATAGTATTAGTCCAAGTATGTCACCTTGGAGTGTACCTATGGTCTTTGTGAAAAAGAAATAGGGAAATTTACAATTGTGCATTGACTATTGCATACTTAATAAGGTTC
Source organism: Torreya grandis (assembly GCA_037957365.1). NCBI lineage: Eukaryota > Viridiplantae > Streptophyta > Pinopsida > Cupressales > Taxaceae > Torreya > Torreya grandis. Next base: position 1,135,893 of record JARHVA010004393.1, read on the forward strand.
CTATCAAGAATATTTATCCTTTATCAAGATAGATAATTTTTTTGATTAAATGAAGGATGCAACTATCTTTTCTAAGATATATTTAATATCAGGGTATAATTAGTTGAGAATTAAGGATGAAGACAACTATAAGATTTATTTCAAAACTTGGTATGGATATTATAATTTTATGGTAATGTACTTTGGTTTAATTAATGCACCTAATAAATTTTTGAATTTAATGAATAATGTATTTAGAGATTTTCTTGACAAGTTTGTTCTAATTTTTCTCAATGAAATAATAATCTATTATAAGAATGTAGCTGAACACAAACAACATTTATATTTAGTGTTGTAAAGGCTAAGACACCATAAATTATATGGTAAAATATCTAATTATGCTTTCTTTCAAATAAATATCCATTATTTAAGTCACATAATTATTAAGGCTGGTATTATTGTTGATCAAGCTAAGATTAAGGTTGTCCAAGAGTGGACTACTAAGAATGTACATGAAGTACATAGCTTTATGGGGTTGACTGATTATTATAGAATATTTGTTGAATTTTTTTCTAAGTTAGCTAATGCAATAACTTCCTTGAAATGCAAGGGTAAGAAGTTTGTTTGGACTTCAAGTGTGAGTAAGATTTTTTGAAACATAAAGAGATGTTAATCATATCACCTATACATATTGTATTGGATCCTAATGGTAATTTTGAAATAAGAGCTGATGCATCCAAAGAAGGCTTCGGTGACGTGTTAACTTTGGATGGTTAAATTGTGGCTTATGAGTCATTAAAATTAAAATATCATGAGAAAAATTACACCACTCATGACTTGAACTTGATACCATTGTACATGCTTTGAAGCAATGGAAACACTTTTTACTAGATAAGTATTTTGAAGTAAAATCTGATCACTGTAACCTAAAATATTTATTTTCCAAGGATGATCTGAATGCATGCCAGTGTAGATGGTTGGAATTTATGAGTAATTTTAATATGAATATTTATTATGTGAAAGGTAAGGAGAATTTTTTTGTTGATGCACTCAACTGATGCATGCATCTCATGACCTTATTTATTCTGCATAACAATTTTAGAACTAAATTTTTAGAACATGTTTCTAATAAATGTTTCCAAGAGGTAAGTGTAAGCTTGGGTGATGAGACTATAGAAAATAATTTTTTTGACTTCTCTGTTGATTCTAATGGTGTAATCAAATACAAAAACATAATTTATGTGATTGAGTCTAGCGACTTAAGGAAGATTGAATTTAAATAAGTGTAAGGAACACATCATTTTATTCATCCTAATTTCACAAAGATGACACATGAGCTAAAAAGGCTATATTATTAGACTAGTTTGAAACATGAAGTTACTGACTTCATGGCAATTTTTTAGAATGTTTGCTTGCACATGAATGTTAAACATTATCATCCAAGAGGACTGTTGTATCCTCATGATGTTCCAAAAATTAATTGGGATGTTATTTCTCTAGATTTCATAGATGGTTTTCCAAAATATCAAAGCAAACATGATACTATTCTGGTTGTAATTGATAAATTTACCAAATTTAGCCATTTCATTGTTAGGAATTTGACTAATGATGCATATATGTTTAAAAAATGGTTTGTAAAAGAAAGAGTATGGTTTTATGCCATGCTTTAAGTTATTATTTATGATAGAGATAAAAAAATTTACTTCAAATTTTTGGAAAAAAATTGACTACTGCTTTTGGAACAAGATTGAACTTTAGATTGTCTTATTATCCAATAATGGATGGTCAGCCAAAAATATTAAATTAGGTTTAGGAAGACATGTTAATAATTTATGTGATAGATAAACAAGGTAAATGGGAAGATTATTTACACTTAGTTAAATTTACATACAATAATTTATATCATTTTATTATTAAAATGAATTCATTCAAAGATCTGTATGGTTGTAAGTGTAGGAGTCCACTTGGATGGGAAAGTTTAGAAAATGGAATTGTTGCTAGCCTTAATGTTTTATAAGAGTACGATAGGAAAATATAAATCATAAGGCAAAATCTTAAGGTTACCTTTGATAGGAAAAAAAGATATGTAGATTTAAATAGGTCACCAAATGAATTTGAAGTTAGTGATAAAGTTTTTATGTGTGTTAGATCACAAAAAAATTAAATTAAGTTTGGAAAGTCTTCCAAATTAGCTCCCCAATTTGTATGACCCTTTGAAATTTTAGAGAAAATTAGGCCTATTGCTTATTGACTAGCCCTTCCCTTTTCTCTATCCTAGATTCATAATGTTTTTTAAGTTGCATTAGTTAGTAAGTATATGCCTAATCCTTCTCATGTTTTGTATTGGACTCATTTTTAGGTTTTGCAAGAGGAAAATATGTAGTTGGATGTAGTGAAGATCTTAGATAATAGTAGTGTTAGGTTATGAGACCAAGAGATTTTCCAAATTATAGTTCAAGGGGATCCTTTCTCTGAAAGAATTACTATTTAGGAAGACAAGAGTATTTTAAATAAACATTATCCTTGGTTATTTTAATCTCTAGATGGCTCTATTCTAAATGGGGGAAGATGTCATGAACCTGTTTGCTACACTTATTTTATTAGCTATTAGAATGTTATGTATGAAATTTTTGTATATTTGTCTATTTATTATTATGACATAGTTATGTGATCTATGATTTGATATATTATGATACTATTTTTATATCTATCTATTATGCACTTTAATTTTAGGATTGGATATTTCATGCTTAATGAGTTACTGATTCATTATTCAGTTTAGTTATATTATTATTATTTAATGTTGATATTGTATTTATTATTCTTAAATAGTATGGATATTGTTGATGGTCTATTGTGACTATAGGTACATAATATGAGATAGGTTTTATGTGACTCTAAGTAGTTGGGTGAAGCCAAGAAAGTGAATGGAAAGAAACAGTGAACTTAAAATTGCAAAAACTGAGCTTTGACTATTTTATGAAATTTTTTGAGTAGTTATTATACTTAATTTAAAGTACTGAGTGTTTATATTTATTTAGATTCAAATGCATATCTATATTGGGTCTTGAGTTAGTTTTGTCTTCTCAGTTTTGCATGCTCCAGTTAGTTTTGATTCTGATTCTTAATACATTTTGACACTTATTGGCATTACTTTGAATGGCATAGTCTTATTTGATTATTTTATTTTTGATTTAGTCTTATTACATATTTTTTATTAAAATTTAAAGGGTCCTTAATATATGATTAGTTTTTGAAGGCATTAAAGCATTTGATTTGTTATTTTCATTGAGGTTCTTAATTTTTTTGGACTCTTGTTTGGTCTCTTATCGACAATGCTTGAGTTGACCAAGTCTTGGCTTAGCTAGGTAAGGAATGGGGCCACAAACCAAGGGACTTGGCATTAGTTATTTTTTGTTTTAAATTTTTGTCATTGGAATTATATATATAATCAAGTCATGAAATTTTAGATGCTTACCAACCCTAATAGGGTTCTTTTTTGATCATTTTTCATTTGTCTTTGGAGAGCCTAGCGCATGAGGAAACTCTGCCAATTTTTTTAGAGAATGGTAACTAATGGGGTAGTTATTTTCATGAACATTATGAGATTATCAAAGATTTAAAATTATAGTAATTTATTTTCCTTGTTGACCATGTAAAGTATTTTTTGCAATTTTTTATTAGTTCAAGGATCTCTTAAGAGGTGTAACTAGTTTTTGCATAGAATGTGGAACCTAGATGTTTTCAGAAGGTAAGGAATAAACTTGTATTCAAAACACCCCACCTTGAATTATTGATGGTAAAGTAGGGATCCCTTTATTTTTATAATGTTTGTTCATTATAGGGTTGTACATGCATGTTTAGCCTATCTTATTATCTATGGAAATTTACATGTTTTTGGCATTAAATCACATTCATTACATATGTTTTTCACTTGAAACCCATTTTCATTGGAATTAATTATTAGAAATAATGTAATAGTGAACTTTTTTGGAAGCTTATTATGTATGACAGGTCTTCAATATTATCATTATTTAGATTCACTTATTTGGCATTATTAGCATTTTATTCTTTGGGATTTTTGGTTATTTGACATTTTGGTCTTTGATAACTTTAGTCAAATTTCTCTTTGGTATTTTCTATTAGGTAAATTAATCTTTTTTATTTGACAGCTTTTATTCAATAAATTTTCTTTTAGGAACTTTTATTTAGGATTTTGGTCTCTATCAACTTTCTCTTTTGAAAGTCTTCATTCAACAACTTTTATTCATAACTTTCATATGTGACAACTTTATATGACAAATATTCCTAAATGATAACTTACTCTTTCAGAAAAGTGTTTGACTTTTTATCTTTTAGGAAAATTTTCATGAATCTCCCCTAAGTAATTTTCTCTTTAGAATATTTCATTTGGAACTCTTGGCTCAAAATTTTTAAATGATTCAACCTAATCTCAAGTGATAACACTTGACTAAACCACACATTGATAGGTGTCAAAAATAAGCATCACCATGGTACCCATCTGAATGAGTAAGCATCCTACATGATATGTCCACTAGGTCAAGGTGGTTAAGTTTTAATTAAATGAACATGACAAGCTTGGATATGTTGGTGATTAATGGTGCATGAACTGATCTTGAATTCTAAAAGGTTATACCATCAAGATGAGAACTAACTTTATGTCCATTTATTTTTAACAAGATTAATTGAATATTACCTTCTAAGAATTCAAGCCCTAGTTGTGCTCAAACAAATTCTAATTTGCATAAGAGAGCACCAAACCACCATTACAAAGATATCAAATTATGTCATCACTAAGAAATAACAATGGCCTCTTCATCCAAAGTATATAGGGAACCCTAGGCATTACCTAGATTTTATACCAAAGATGCAACAGAGTGTATGGATACCATTTTTGATGCCTCTATATTTAATGGTACCTATGTTAACTACTTAGCTCTATAGGAGGATATGTAAAACACTGGCCCATTCTCCTATGAAGAAGACATCTCTCTAGAAGAAGGATAGATATCATTTGACCTAATTCCCTTTAAGTGCCAATGACTTCACTATTATATTGATAAACTTGATGTCATGTCATGCATTGACTTGTTACTTGACTTGTTCTTTGAAGGAATGATTACAGATGGTAGTTTACTCCTCTACATCAATCACAACACCATCATTGCCTACATATCATGGGAAGTGTTTCAAAGTTATTTATGCTTTTCAATACTATATTCCAAATTTTATTTACATAGTGCAGCCCTTTAGAGGAAAAACAATAATATAGAGAACACTAAGAAAATGGCTTCTCCTTATAGAAACTTTTTTTATCGAGGACAAGAATCCTATGCCTATCACCAAATTATATACAAGAATTCAAATTAGTATGGAATTACTAAACCACCTTTATGGTCACTTGAGCATCCACTTCCTTCACTTGGAATGGGTACCATTTCTCAAATTCTTAATCACTTCAAAATGAACCTTCGCATTAGGGGATATTATCATTGCCCGATTACATGAACTATTATTTCATAAAGACAAAAGGCGACAAGGGGGAAATATTTACATGATGTCCCACATTTTTTATGCTTTCATTAGTACCATATATAGATTTAATGGGTCTCCCTGGGACCCAAATCTTGATTATATCAAAAATAAGATTTGTGATTTCTATTTATTTGTTCATATTTATGCATATACAAGAAATATATTAAGGACTGATGAATACTTATATCCCTAGGTTTAGAGGGAAATTTATGAGAAACCCATGCCATAATATATAAAAATATCATCAATTCATTCATGTTTATTGTAAACTAATATCTATATCTAGATTACACCATGATAATGCCCATTGGGCATAGGGTTGATCCTCTATGCCTCCCAAAATATGTCCTTGACAAGATGGATGAGCAAGAAATTGTTTATCTATTATGGAAGGGGATTGATGAATATTTAACCAAAATCAAGAACACATTTTATGGCTCTGATCTCATTATTGGGAGGTCATGCTACACCTTCTGTAGACATTTTGGGGAATTCATAATTGTTAGGAAAGCCTATACCTTGGCTACCTTGCCCCATAGATATTGGGACCCCCATGTTAGAGTATAATAATGTGTTCATATATGTGCATTAAGTATAAGAATAATCCATATAACCATGATTTCCTATTTCTCAAAGCAAAATATGATGCCAAAATCTTAGAAATTTAGAGCAAATAGAATAAATGAATATTTTCTCAAGGTAATTCAAGTAGATCCTTCCATCACAATTGATAAAACATAATAAATAATCTCACCACCAAGAGAATGGACCTATTTAACATTTTGTAATAATAGACCTCTCTAGAAACCACACGATCAAAGTCAAGACCCCCAAAATCCACCCACCATGATGATGGATATAGAGCAAGAGCATGGTGAAGGGGAAAATTTTATTCCTTCAACACAAATAGAAGATGAAACTCCTTAATTTAAAGTAATTATATTTTAATTAAGGAAAATAAATTAGGAACATATAGAATAAATAGTTCATGTAGAGGAGAGATATAATGGAAAGGAAGAGGAGCCTATCTATATATACTCCTCTGACTCAGAGGACCTCACACCCATTAATGCAACTTTATCAGCCATAACATCTAGTGTGAAAGTACCTCTTTCCACCCAATAAGTAGCTACTCCTTTAAATGAGAAGGCAACTATATGCTACAATAAGAAGTCTAAGGTAGGAAGGATTCAGGTGTAGTCTATAGAGGGACCAAGTGCATAAACACAACCCTTAATTAAAGTTGAGCTAATGGATGAATTAGATGAAGAAGAACTATAGCAATCTAAAATTTTGAGCTTGTAAGGACTCAAAGTAAAGGCACTCCTCATAAGTGACCAATCAAGTAAGGGTTTGCTTCTTTGTAATCCCTTAAAATAAGGATGGACAATAACATTGATAAAAATAATAACCAAAATTATAGTTTTCTAAGATATAATAGGCCATTTAACATACCCATCAATAATGTAGAACAACAACAGTCTACTAAGCTGCTAGAAATCAATATCATGGAGACATCTTTATTTTATTAGTGTAAAGTTCATAACACATCAAAACATGGGGAATTGGACTATGTGGAGTTCTATGAAGAATTTGAAATTTTCCAAATGGAAATGGTTAGACAAGATAAAATAATGAATCCCCTATATCTCCCTCATGAATCTTGCCCCTCAAGTTTAGATATGGTATTTGAAACCTATGAGTTTCCCTTCCCCAGTGATGATTAAAACATTTCAAAAGATAAATCTGATGAAGTACAAGCATTTAAACATTTCAATAGGAATAATTATAATTTAAGGAATATATAACCTCTCACCACTTCTAATCCTATTAATACAGTTACTCCCTCAAATCTTAAAGCTAATAATAATCCTCCTCCCTTAAAAGGGAATGATCAGCCTCATCATAGAGAATAATAGAGTAAGGGGGGATATAATATTATTGAGGATATGAAAAATATCAAGGATAATATTACTCTCCATGAATTATCACAAATCACTAAACATAAGGAGCTCTTATGGAAGTCTATCATAGGGAAGTTTATTGTATAAAAGGCCAAAATAACCAACACAAATATCATATATAAATTCAAGCCTGAGGTTACCCTTTCTTGGTAACCATTTGGGCATTCAAAAAAATATATACATAACTATTTGGTGGATTTTGTAGCTTCATCCACTATGATTCCAACCTCAATTTTCTAGAATCTTGGTTTAACTCCAAGTTAATTTAAGAGGATTGTTTCATACTTAGATAAAATTATGGTACCCATGATAGGAGAACTTAATGATGTATGAATCTAGGTTGCATTATATCCTTATGTATAGATTAATATTGACATATTAATAGTAGATATTATTGAAAGATATGGGATATTATTAAGTAGATATTAGTTGAAGACGCTCAATGGATATCTTTCCACAAATTTATTTCATATTTGGCTTCCATGGAGAAACATTTCCAACTATATTAGAATTAATTAGGAGTCAAGGATGAAGCACCCTATTACAAATCATAATACTACTAATGAATAAGTTAGTTACAAATATCCTAGTCTTGGAATATATACATTTACTACAAAACATGAAGTGTAGGAAGAAATGTAGGGGCCTTCCCAAATATGGACTCTTCATTTTGATGGAGATAGATCTAGGCAAGGATTGGGTATTGGTATTGAGTTAATTAATCAATAAGGTAAGAATTACATAGAAACATATTGGATCTAATTTTGATGCACCAATAATAGAGTAGAGTAAGAAGCCTTGATTTTGGGATTGTAGTTCACTCTCGAGAATAATGTTAAGGAGTTGATAATATATAGAGACTCATAACTAATAATCAACTAGGTCAAAAATAAGTGTTAATGCAAGTTGTCATAATTAAAGAGATATAAACACAAATTATAGGATTCAATCAAGTCATTTGAAGCTTTCAACATAGTGGCCATTCTAAGAGAACAAAATTATGTTGATGACTCACTAGCCACTTCAAAAACAAATTTGGCACCCCTACATGAGTCAAAATTGTAGAATTTCTCCATCAATTTGGTACCTTATCCATCATTATCAAACAATATTGATAATTTTTAGGTGTTTGATGATGATCATAAGATCATCTAGTTTCTAACCAATTTGGGATAATTGAAGTCTCAAATAATTGATGACGAGGAAATAATCCATTTACACCATGACAAATTGGATGAAGAAGAGATACGTTATAGCTTAAAATTTTACCCTATTAGAGGGTGATTCAATGACTATCAACTTTAGATATGCAATTGGATTCTAGGTTGTGGGTGACCTCTAGAATTTGGGTTAGCTCCTAAAATACAACACCTAGACTAATACTACCACTTGATTTTCCATGGAAAAGGGAAAGAAGAGTACTAATATAACCAAAATAACTTGGATGTGATGCACCAAACATGAAATCCATAAATTTTTAAAGATTCACTATGAAATATCAACTTACAATTTGATTATGCTACTCTAAATAACCCCTATCACACTAGTGTTTCAATATGAAGGTTTAGATGATTGCATGAGTAATGGGTTGATTAACAAATAGGTTATAATGGAAACACTAATGATATATCAATTATATAAATAAGTGAACAAATTAGAACACTTCATATTAACTGTGAAAGGAAACAAACTTACATAAGGCATGAAACATGAAGGAAAAATGCAAAGGATATGACTATGACTAAACACTCATCAATACAACATCCTCAAACTTCCCTCTTTTCAAGATATAATTAGAACATATATTTTGAATTCAATTTAATAGGTAAGTACAAGTCTCAATTTTGGTAGGGCTTCACCATAAAAAATGTGTGGATTCATTTCAAAGCCAAAAATGGTTGCTTACATAGAATAATTTGAAGAGAGAGAGAGAGAGAGAGAGAGAGAGAGAGAGAGAGAGAGAGAGAGAGAGAGAGAGAGAGAGAGAGAGAGAGAGAGAGAGAGAGAGAGAGAGAGAGAGAGAAAATACATAAGGAGTGACAAGTGTCAAGTATGAGATAAATAGATACAAAGAAATAAATAGTTATGAAATAGTATATCAGGTCTACCATGCCATTTTTTGACTACTTGAAGATATTCCATCCTTCTAAGTGGTGTAGGAATTACAATTTTGGCTTGACAAATTGACTAACAACTTGTAAATTACATTTATATGCATGAAAGGAGTGAAAAATAGACCCTCCAACCATGAATATTCCTTAAATTGATCTAAAAAAACTTATTGAACATCTTCCATGCTTTAGGAAATTCTTTTGATTTGTCATTCCATCAATTATATGCATAGGTGTTTTATAACTCTCCATTTCCATGCCTAGATTGTTCCAAGTGGCTTAAAACTCAAGTGAATATTATTAAACTCATAAAAACCATATGAATGACATTAAAATATGTTACCAGGTCTAAAAAACCATTTTAGTTCTTGGACTAACTCCCAAGAACTTATTTTGGTCCTTGAGTATTCAATAACCCTAATTTTCTTATAGGCTTTTCTTTTTATAAATATCCTTATATGGGAGTTATATGGATTATATTGAAAAAATAAAGACATATTATAGGACCATATATTTCCTTATATCTCCATGTCAACTTCCATTTTTATACCTTTCTCTCTCTTAAATTTGGCCTCAATTAGGCTTCCTTGCTTTGAACCCTATTTTCTTGCTCAAGACTTCTAAAACACGTGTGATATCACCCAAAATAATGTGATTAAATTTCCTTAGGCCATCACCAACCTCCATGTCAAATTTGGAGTCCTAAGATGTTGTGTAGGTATGTGAACCAAGAAATGGCTTTACCACCTAGTCTCATTTTGACCATGTTTGAGACTGCTTTGAAAAATGGGCTTGGTTTGATCATTTAAAAAATATCCTATGAATTTTTTTTTACATGGATGGATATTTAAAGTCCCAAATTAACTCATCCCATGATTTGGAAGCTCTTCCCTTCTTAGAACACCTATAAAACACAAGAAACATAGAAAAATATGGTATTTTGGGTAGTTCGTACAAGAGAAGTACATGGGGGTAAACTCCTTAGAGTCCTCAAAAAAATCCAAGAGGTTTTAGGAGAAAAATACTTCATCAGATGTGTGTTTTAACTATTTTTCCCATGAGTGGTCACTATCAAGGTTTAAGAGAGGGTTTAGACCTATCTGGGGTGTTAACAATTGCTCATAAAAAATAGATAATTAAATGACCTCTTACCACCTAGAAAACCTTATTGATAGACCCCTTAAACTAATATAAAATCCTAAAACTCTCACGAAAAGTGGGGATAATGGTATGATTATTTTAAGTTACTCTTCAAATGGATTACTTAGAGTTTTTGGGTTTAAAGAGAGCTCTACTTTGAGTTCTAGGTCTTGGAAACTCATTCCCATTACTATGAGAGGCTCATAAACCTCTATAAAAATTGTCTCCATGATTCTACATGCTTTGGAAGTATTCATTACCCATTTATATCAATTTGGTATATTGGTCATGGATTTTAGGGTTTAAACTTGCTCTCACTTTTCTATGCCTCAAGGACCTTGGATTGAAAACTGATATTTGTTTCCACCTAAGAATGAATGGATACCTCTTGTATGGTTGTGTACTGCCCTCAAGATCCATTAATGAGGTTTGATAACTTATTTCAAGAACTTAGATCCCAAGTGAATCTCCAAGTCTCATGGCTTCCATTGCCTAGGAGTGGGCAAGGTCTGAGACAAAACAATGATTACTTCCACTATTTGTCTGACCTAAAAGAGATTATGGAGGTCTTGTTCAAGTCATGATTACCCCTTATACCAAATTTCAAATCATGATAATATTTTTAACTTTATCAAATAATGATGCTTTACATATTATAGGAACCCATCGAGACTCAATCTCTCTGAGTGTAAACCTTTGGTGCTACACAAGATTGTTTTCCCTTTTTTCCATATTGTTACCAATCCAACTAGTTCCTAAAAACCTTTCCCTAAGTTGTTTCTCCTCCCTTGCATAGTATTCTTGTATTTTTCCTCCTTTCATCCTTTATTTCCTTACTTTTCACCCTTTTGACTTGTTTAGCATACTAGATCGACCTAGTTGACTTAGTAAAATTTGTAGACCTTTTCTCTCTTTCAGTTTGTTAGCCTCTCAATCGACCTAGCATAGACCTAGTGAGTTAGCTCAAAATTGTGCTAGGTCCATCAAGTTGACCTAGCACATTTGATATTATTGAATGATTTTAGGGTAAGTTATAACTATAAATATAAGGTCATTTTAGTCATTATAAGGAGATGTATTCAAGAGTTTTTATATGCTCATGCTTCTTCACAATCTGCTCTTTTACCATTCTAGTTGAGGAGACTTAGCTTAGGTTTCTTATTTTGGAGAATCTAGTCTTGTAGATAGGTATTGGATGCTTTGGCCTAAAAAAGTGATACTTATAAACCACAACAACCTCTTGTGAAGCCCCTTTGGCCAAGGGAGAGATTAAGTCTCGACGGGTTCATATTTAGGTAAGTATATTTTAACTTTGTTCTCCTCTCTTTTAGTAGATAGAAGTAGTATAGCGTTAGCTAAAATAATATTAGTCTTCATATTCTATGTGTTAGGGTGTTAATCATACTTACCCTATTTGAATTTATCTATACATGTTTTGATTTATTTTATTTACTAACCCCCACTTTGTGACATAAGCTTTGGTGTGAACTAGATTATATTTACTTTTCTTGTTATTAGATTAGTGAAATATTAAATCATATGACTCTTTTAGGGTTGTTATGTGATTATGTTAGACTATAGGCTTTGGAACCATATCTCACATGGTGTGTTGTAACAAGTGATCCTATAATTAGGTCTATCATATCATCACATTGTTCATGCTCCTTCTTAACAATTGTATGCTACCTAATCAAAAGTGTAGGTGTGTTTTATCCCATCTGATCCAAGATTGAGTTATGGACATGATGCATTTATGATTGCATACATTTTAGTGTACTAACATGAATAAAACCCTTGTAAGGTTTATTTCACTTATTTCATTTATATTCATCATTATTTTTATCATATCTTTATTATGTTAGATTGACCCTATCGACCTAGTTATTTATCTCTATGCACAAGTTTTCAAGAAGAGGTAACTAACTCGACCAACTTGACCTAGTACAGGTTTTAGAACGTGTAGAATTTTGTTTAGATAAATAGATCAACCAATTTGACTCAATGTAAGTTTTTTCCAATTTTTAGACTTCTTGTTCAGCCTACTAGGTCGACTAGGTTGATTTAGTGCATTTTTAACACTTTTTAGCAAGTTCTTGTATTGCTTGATCGATCAATTTGAACCAATTTTTAGGATTATGATAGTTTTCTACAAGGTTCTTGATCAACAATCTTCTCCTTTTCATCTCTAATCCATTTAGGTTAGTTTATTGTTTCTATATCTTTCTATTTATGTACTTTCCTTTCACAGTTTGTAGTCTTCAAAAATGCCTTTGCACAGTCAACTACATCAACCCTGTGGACCTAGTTTTGTGTTATGTGTTTTCTAAAACAACTAGGTTGACCTGATTGACCTAGTTCACTTTCAGACTTTGCTTCAATAGTACATGTTTTACTCTATCGACCCTATTCTATATTATTTTACATATAGTTTCTCAATTATACCTTGTTTCAAAGTTGGAATTAACCATATATGTTAATCACATATTTTTAGTTGTTTGCATGCTTAGAATAGCTCACATAGTCTAAATAGGATAATTTCAATTAATCACTTAGTTTTCTATTTCTATTCTTTTTTAGTCACATCCAAATCACATAAAGATCAAGTATTTAAATATTTGACTACCCGAGTCTACCTACTTGGATTTCATCACCAAAGAGAAGTTGACTTGAAGCTTTGATCAAGTATAAAGCATGGTTAATGATATATTTTAGTTAAGAACGTATTACCATTATTTATATTACATGTGAAGTGAGGGGTAGACCCTAATACCAAGCTTGTATCATTACCACTATAGTCCCTTTCAGCTAAACTTACCTAAAATTATCCATAGATTAATATCTAGTACCTTGCTTATAGCCAATCTCCCTTAAAATTTAAAATCATTCTCAATAATCTAATCAACATTGTAGATTGACTAAGTAGCTATTTTTACTTTTAAGTTTTTTTTCTTACTCTTTGATCAATTATGTGTGCAAAATCTTGCATTAACTAGCATTAGTGAAAGATTTTGCTTTGTGTGCATCAATTGAATTAGCCAACATCAATTTAGTTGATTATGTGTTTCCTTTCTTCACTTAATTTCTTAGATTAGCTACAAATTGTCTTGTTTTATTTCCAAGCTTTTTATCAACCTTTTCCTCTTCCTTTTTCACTATGCTAGGTTGACTTGGTTGACCCTGTACTTTTTATGGCTTTTATGCATTGCACTAGATTGACTTGGTTTACCTAGTATAGTCTTTAAGCCCTATTTCCTATACTAGGTTGATCTAGATGACCTAATTTTGTTTCCTCTTTTCTTATTTTTCAATCTAATTTCCCATTTCTCTAGTTTTGCATCATGTTCATCTCTCTTGAATTATAATCATGTCTACCATAAGAATCTTTTTGGATAACCTAAATCCATTTATATATTTAATGGGATGTTCATTTCTCCCTCTTTTTTCCTCCCAATAGAACCATCACTCTTGGGTCACCTATTCTCCTCCATCTATGAACTATAACATGGTGCAAATCAAAAATCAAGATGAAGTTTATGGATCCAATCCTTTCCATACTTATTAAGATACTTCTCAAAATCTCCAAACCAATGTGGGAGTGATTGATACAAATCTATTTAAAAATCCCACTAATAACCCTGCTTCTAATAATCCTCCCCTAACACTAACTCACCTCCTGATACAACCCAACTCTTAGCTCAAGTCATTCAACAAATGAACATTATAAAAAATTGTAATACCAACCAAATGATGCAACTTAAACAACATTTAATCAATGTATCTAATCAACCTCTAACTATTTATCCTCATGCTAATCCTAATTATATTCCTCTACCTTTAACTCCTTTCATTGTATCCATTGATATTAGTAACATAACTCCAACTATCAAATATGATGGGACTAAAGACCCTATTTCATTCTTCAAAGCCTTTGGTAACCTTTACAAAGAGTAGATCCAAACTAATACATTTTCCATAGCTAAACTATTAGTCAAAACCTTCACTAGTGATGTATTATAATGGTATAATCAACTTTCTCAACATTCTATTTGGCAACTTGAATATTTGGTCAATCCTTTAGTCAAAGAGTTTCAACATAATGATCTTCCTAAAAATTGTCTTAGTCACTTTATAAATGCAAAATAATCTCCTAATGAATTAGCTCATGACTTTATTAAAAGATGTAAACCTTTACCTCATAAATATGATCATAATATGACTGACAATAACTTATTCAAAATCTTTATAACTGATTTGACTCCCACTCTTCAATACAAGGTTTGAACCTTTGCTCCTCAAACTCTTAATGAAGCTCTTGACCAAGATAATCTTCAATAATTTCTTATGAATCAATTCAAACCCAATCATAAACTTCTTAAATAATATTTCCAAACATCTAATGCTATCACTAGTAATACTTAGCAAACCAAACATAGAGTTACCAAATCTAATGTTCTTTGACCATCTCATACACCTCTTTCGGTTCAATAAATGTAACAATTTTTACTACCCTCAAAACCTTTCGTTTATCCTAATTCTCCTCCAAAGTGGTATTATCCAAATATATTATGTTGGTTCTATGATTACATTGGGCATTATTATGAATCTTTTAGGGGGATCTAAGTGTGCCATTTCTTATATGATTGGTGCCTCATTCAACCATGAGGCTATGATCAAAATTCATTATCAAGAGTATTCTACCACTTCTCAAAAACAAAAAAAAATTAAAGCCTCTACTTCTAATAATCTAAAATCTTATTCAAACAATAATCCATCAAATGTTAAGGATGTTTATGCCATCGATTCTGATTATGACCTATACTATAACAACTCTCAATATTCAACAGTGCTAAGGTTAATTATCATTGTAAAATAGCTCACAAACATCCTATTACCAAGCCTAAGAAACCATCTTTAAAAGAATAATTTCTTAAAGATACCACTACCACTCCTAATGATTTAGAATCACTTGAATAACAACTTCCTCTTTCCAATCCTCCCACCACATCTATACCTCCTAAATATAATTTTCCTTATAAACCTCATGTTGGTTCTTCTAAATCACATTGGAATTTTGATGAAAAACTCCACTCTATATCTTGTAAGATTCCTCTTATGGAGTTGGTTCACACTTTACCTTATCATCACAAATTTATTATGCAACAACTTTGAAAAATTGAAGATCCATCTTCCATAGATGAAGAACCACCTTCTACTGATTCTCAACCAACTAATATCAGTACCATTGAGACTATGTGTCCTTCTACCAAGCCTTCTATTAAATTATTAAAGATGACATGATAAATGATGAAATTATTTTTCACATTGATGATCCCCCTCTCTTTATCAAATTAGCCATTAATACCACTCTTATCCAAAAATTTATAGTTGATGAAGGTTCTAGTATTAATGTCACATCCTTATGGCTCATTCAACAACTTGGTTATAACAAAGATCATCTTAAACAAAACCCTCTTACTTTTTGTGGCTTTGACAAGACTAATCAAAATCCACTTGGCTACATTTGGCTTCTATTGACCATTGGACCTAATACTATTAGAACCAAAATTATGGTCCTTGATCTTCCTTTATCCTATAACATTCTTCTTGGTCATCCATGAACTCATGAAATGAGGTCCATCATCTCTTCTAGTAGTCAGTGTATTAAATTATTACATAATGGAAAATGTTATAAACATGAAACTGATCCCAACCCTTAGAGCATCTAGCTTCCCAATCCTAAGCCTCAATATTAAATTCTTATAATTTATAAAATTATTAGTTCCATTTTACCTAAGTTCATGAACATGAATCTTGATCTTCAATTTACTCTCATATATTTCAATGATGATGAGCCCAATGAGTTGAATCACACTTGTAATACTAAGAAGGTAGCTCCATATATTACGGATTAGCTTCATCCTTCTCTCTTACCCCAAGATCATAATGTTCATATCATGGATGAGATTACTGATTCTCCCCCTCCATGTAATGCTCAAGAGCCATCTTTACCCAAATATGCCTTCACTTACAATGAAATTAGAGTGAATAAATTATTCCAAGATCCTCTCACTATGTCCCCTCATACATTTAGCAACATTGGGATTTCACCTTCTAAAACTCTCCCCGATTTTCAATTATGTATGATTTCTCTAACATATGATGATAAATACATCATGGCCCAAGATCACTCTAGAGACTTGGATGTCTAGCACTATCAAAAAAATTATCCCAAATTCATGCCTTCAATCAAGATCTACATACAATATTTACACATCATGAATTATATCTTGAGGTTCATGTACCTCCTACCAATTCTCCACTTATTGATACTCCTTAGGTGGTAGAACAACTTACACCTTCTGAACCTACAAATGCTTTTACATCTTCTCTACCTCTTATGGATCCTATCATTTCTTTAGATTCTTCTCCCATCATAGAATTTATAAACACTATTATCTCTTTGAATCCATCCTCTTCATCTACTTCTAAAATTACATTAGATGCCAAGGCAACCAATGTCCATCAGATTCATTTTAAATATGATCACCATGGCAATCAAATTTAGACCTTGAAATAGATATTGAATATTATGGTCCTCTTCCTACCTTGCCTATTGATGAAGCATTCTTGAGTTAATTCATGCCCAGGAACCTCAAATTACTTGGAAACATCATAAACTTGGAAAATTCAAGAATAAAACTCTTACATCAACAAATTTATCACTAGCATTGACCCTAAAAAAAATCTAATTTAAGACTTGCCTAATGCACCTTACCATTCTCAAGACAATAGTGCCATGCTTATCAAAGAAACAACTCATATCAAATATGGCACCCCATCTTCTCCTAAACCAATCACAATTTCTTGAGAACTCTCAACATCTAAACATGACAACTTTAGCCTATTCTTTGATAAATATCAAGAGGCATTCACTTGGTCCTACCAAGACATACCTATCATTGACCCTAGTATTATGGTTCATAACATCATCACTTATCCTAATACTAAGCCAATGTGTCAAAAGAAAAATTCCCACCTAAAGTCACCAATCTATGTCATAAAGAAATCATTAAACTATTAGATACTAAATTCATTAAACTAGTGGATTATTCTGAATGGGTTTCCAACATTATTCCCATTTGGAAGAAGGTCAATATGGTCATCCACATTTGTATTTATTTCCACAACCTTAATCTTACTTATCTTAAGGACAACTTACCCTTACCTTCAATAGATTCCATCATCGATTCCATGGTTGGTTACAAGATTTTATCTCTTATGGATGGCTTTTTGGGATACAATCAGATTCATATCACTCCCAAGGACTAACATAAGAATACTTTCATCATGGCATGGGGAAACTATTGTTATGTCAAATTTCCCTTCGGACTTAAAAATGTCAGAGATTCCTACCAATGTGCTATGACTCACATCTTTCATGATCTCATCCATAAAATTATTGAAACTCATGTGGATGATCTTATTTCTAAATCCAAGCATTTAAAGA
Source organism: Torreya grandis (assembly GCA_037957365.1). Lineage (NCBI taxonomy): Eukaryota > Viridiplantae > Streptophyta > Pinopsida > Cupressales > Taxaceae > Torreya > Torreya grandis. The sequence goes on from JARHVA010004393.1 coordinate 1,154,150, forward strand.
ACCATATTTTTGATCTTGCTATCATCTTTGACCATCTCCTTAAATACAAAGTTAGAATTAATCCTTTCAAATGTGTTTTTAGAGTCACTTTTAGAAAATTGTTAGGATTCTTAGTCTCTCTCTACAACATCGATGTTAACCTAATCAAAATTAATTTTATTATTAACATGTCCATTCCTTGATCTATTCTTGATATTTGAACTTATTTTGGAAAACTTGGGGCAATTATATGATTTATTATTGAAATGGCTTATCAAATTTACTCCATCAATTCTCTTCTCAAGAAAGGTATAAATTTATAATGGATGGATCTATGTCAAAAAGCCTTCGATAATATGAAAGAGTCAATACTTCATCCACCTTCCAATGATAAACCATTAATTATCTATACTTCTTTCACACCTATTTCAATTAGGGAAATGCTTACCCAATAAGATGATACAAGATGAGAGTATGTTATTTACTACATTAGCCAATGCCTCCTTGATTATGGGACATGTTATACCAAAGTTGAGCATGATTTCCTCACTATGTATTTTGTGTCTAAAAAGATTCATCATTATATGTTATACCAAAATACTTATGTCATCATTCATTCTGACCCCATTCATTATTTATTCTCCAAAGCCTTTATTCTTAGAGATAGAATTGGCAAATGGATGGTCTTACTTATGGAATTTGATCTTTGCATCATCACACAGAAAGCTATTAAAGGGAAAGTCATAGCTGACCAACTTGTTACAGCTCTCATTCTAGCCACTTCTTCACTTCAAGATGATATTCCCAATGATAATATCCTTTTTATTGAATATTTTAATCAAGATATATCCCTTAAAGACTATTTTCATAGCTTTACTACTGATCTTGAAGCCAATAATCTTGAAGATTCCTCCCCTCCCTCTGGTACTACTAAATCAAAGGTAGTTATCAAGAAACTCCTTGAAATTAATGTTGACTTGAATGAGGATAATTGGACCCTCCACTTTAATAGTGCTAAATGCCTTCAAGGAGATGGGGTAGGGTAGATTCTCACTAGTCCTCTTGGTAAGATTATTCATTTAGATTTTTTTCACCTTTGATGTCACCAACAATATGGTCAAATACAAAGCTCTTATCTTAGGCATGAGAGTTGTTCTTGATCTAAACATCAAATATCTTCATGTTTTATGAGATTTTCAACACATTTATCATCAAGTTAATGATGATTATCAATGTAAAAGTGAGAACCTCATTACCTATCATCAAATTATAACCATTCTCACTTAGGACTTTATCTCTTTCACTATTGAGCCTATTCCTTAAGACCAAAACTCCATTGTTGATTCTCTTATCTCTTTAGATTCTCTCTTTCATCCTCATCTAATTATTTTTTATCCTTCTTTTATTATTCAAATCTAAAAATCTCCATCATCTATCCAACTACCTAATTCACTTATCTATCGCATCGAGGCTATGAATATTCAATAAAGCACTTGGTACCAAGATATCATTCAATACTTAGAACATCAAATTTATCCTCTTGATTTAGATTCTCATAAAAATACATGCATTCATAAACAAGATTTCAAGTATGTTTTTTGACATAACATCCTTAATTATCATAACACTAAAGGTACCTTGCTTCATTATGTTATGAAAGATGAGGTCCCTCCTTTTCTTGATCAAGCACATGGGAGCATTTGTGGTGGTCACTATAGTGGACATGATGCAACCTATAAATGCCTATGTATGGGTTACTTTTGGCCTACTCTTGACAAAGATGCAATTGAATTTGCTAAGAAGTGCAATCTTTTTCAGCTTCATAATGATCTTATCCATTCACCTCCTACCAAGCTTTAAACTATTTAATATCCTTGGCCATTTTCCACATGGGGATTTGATCTCATTGGTAAACTTTCTTGTTCCTAAGATGGGCATGTTTTTATCATCACTGCTATCTAGTACTTTACCAAATGGGTAGAAGTAATGCCCCTTGTTAATGTTACTAGTCCTACCATTTCCAAGTTCATTCTTAACCAAATTATTTATTATTTTGGCATTCCCCAAACCATCATTTTAGATAATGGTGGTAATTTCAAAAATAAACATGTTAAAGAAATTTGTACCAAATTTAAGACCAATCACAAGTTTTCCACACCTTATCATCTGTAATGCAATGGTCAAGTTGAGGCCACTAATAAAATTCTCAACAAAATTATCCAAAATAAAATTAATGAAACCCACATGGATTAACATATTCATCTTTACCATGCACTTTGGGCCTATCAGACTAGCATTCCTACTACCACTAAGACAACTCCATTTTTGTTAGTCTATGGTTCTGAGTCAGTCCTCCCATTAGAAGTTGAGATTCCATTTCTTCATGGAATTATTATTGATGAAAAATTATGTGAAGCTCACCTTCATGCCCTTGATATTTTTTTTAACATCATCTTTTCTCATTACAACATAACCACCAATACAAGGTTCACATCATCTGATAACATAATAAACATGTTAAAGTATACACTTTAAATGTTCATGATCTTGTCCTTAAATTAGATTAAACCCATGATAAAGAAGGAAATTATGACAAAAAATGGTGGGGTCTATATTTAGTTAAAGACATTCTTGGTCCAAACACTTATCATCTTCAAACTAATGAAGGCCATGTTTTCAAAGAGCCCACCAATGCTCAATTCCTTAAAAATTACTTTGCCTAAACATTTCCTTCTTGTCATGTTTTCTATCTATATCTATCTAAAAATTATTTTAGGTTACTTAAGTATGGATCTCTCCCTCTATAGTAGTTTCCTTATTTTCAAAAACCTTTAGTCCTCCCTTTTGGTCTTTTGGATTCTTAATGTACCATATTCTTCCTTATATTTTTGAATTTTTCTCTTGATTTTTACACCCATTGGGTATTTATTTTGTGAGTTTATTCATAATATTATGGATAAGACTTTGAATCCATAAAAAACGCCATATTTTAATCATTTCCTTCTCTCTTTTATTGCTTGCCAATGTTTTTTGGCATCCTTTGGGTTTTTTTTGTAATTTACTTTCTAAGGAGGCTGCCTCACCTTACTTTTCTCTTACTTAGTATCACCCTTGTGGGTCTCGCTTTTATGAGTTACTTGGTAAGATTATGGATAGGACTCAACCCTCCTCATAAAATTACCATTATTTTCATGTTCTTGATCCTTATTCTCAATTTTAGCTTTTACTTCTTATGCTAGATGAAATTTGCACAATAATCTATGTAAGCATGTTTTCCTCCATTTCCCTCTTTATTATGATAAGGAATCAAAATTTTATATCATTGTATCCCTCTTTTCCCTTTGTCACATTTTTTGTAATTATAAGCAATTCAAATTACTCCATGTGTCATTTCTCTTGATTTCCCCTTTTTATTTCATCTCTACATTGGATAAAACAAGGTCAAAGTCAAGATAGTACTTTTATTTCACATATATTTAAGAGACTCTTAGACCCTATGCTCTTTGAAGTTATCTCTCTTAACAACCTTGTCCTAAGTTTTCAAATGAAAGTCATCTTTAACACCCATGTTTGGTTTTCCAAATCTATATGGAGGAGGAATAGAAAAATCCATCAAAAGAAATTTAAAATCCAAATCATTTACACAAAAGGAAATGATATATAAAAGGCAACATAGAAATCTCAAAAGTCAAATTCACACCAAAATATGTAATTACAAGCACATCTCATATCTCCAATCAAATCTCAAACTCCATAGTCAACTTAACATAGAGCCAAAGTCTTTTAGGGTATGATAGGCCAGTAGGTTGGAATAGGAGAATTCAAAAAACTCTATGGTGCTACCTACTTTCTCATACAAGTACCCAATCTTTATAATAGACCGATGGATCGGTAAGGGGTCCTAAAGAACATGGAACACATCATAGGGAGGTAGGTCCATTTAAAATTTTCATGCATATAGCCTTCATGGGATGATCTATATACTTCATTTGTTTACCTAAGACTTGCATCGCTAAGAGACGTTCTTCATAGTTATCAATGTTGAAAGTCCTCTTGTTTTGACAAACCTAATTTGAATGTCTTGAATTTGATAAAGAGTTCTCTCTGCCTTGGTTTTTCCTTCATTCTCCCCTATACCCATTTATTCTTCTCCCCTTGATAGATAAATTGTGATTCCAAATTTATTTTCCTTCTTCTTTTGATTCCTTCTTACTCATCTCTTAAAAACATGCTAGCACTACTTTCATTTAGTTTTATCTATCTTTAGAGTGAAACAACATGTTTGAGTAACTTTCGATCATTTTATTTCCATCACTTTATATTTACTAAACTTACTTTACTTTTACCATTTATCATGATTTTGTTGTCTTTTTATTATGGATACCTAAGTTCATACCATTTTTCCATTGTTGAGTGAGATGTGGTTTGTTACTGCTCATTTGACAATGTTATTTTCCTTTTTATGCATTTTTTTTTCATTGATGATTGAGATGTGTATTGTTACTGCTCACTCATCAATGTTGTTTTACCATTTTGTCTTTGTAGTTAGTATTTTTACAATTTATTTTCATTTTGTTTTACCATCTTGTTTGACATGTATCCTTGGTTTGATTTGGTGAGTTTGCCTTTCTTCCTTTAGGATAGATTGTTTGAGGTTTTTGGTCTTTAGTAGCCTTGGCTTTTTGGTTACCTGATTTACTCTTATTTTTGACTAGGTCATTTGGTATAACATAACACCTATCACCCTAGCTTGCTAAAATTCCCAAGTATGTCCCATCCTTATAACATTGACTATCTTGGCTATTCTTGTGATTATTTGTTTTTGTTCTTTATTTTTACATTCTTGGGTTTGTCGAAAGCAATCTCTTCACCCTAAATAATTAAAACTAACAACACAATAGACAACCATCCCATAATAAAGGTAATTCAACATATGAATTGCATTTACTTTTCATCTATTTACTTTTTTAGTTATTTAATTTCAATTATTTTATGCTTTTAAAATACTAATTTTTTTTAATCATCAACATTATGTGTGTCCTTATGCTCTTTCTCAAAGCATCATCCCATATTACACCTTAGTGACACGTGATGAGCTTTGAGTGAGGCATATGTATACACATAATATTTTTAACTTTTATCAAATACTAATACTTTAAATCTTGTAAGAACCCATTGAGACTCATTCTCTCTAAGTGCATGCCCTAAAGGGTGCATTGTCAAAGGGTTGGGTAGACCTTTGGTGCTTCATAGGATTGTTGTCCCTTTTTGCCAATCCAACTAGTTCCCAAAAACCTTTCCCTAAGTTGTTTCTCCTCTTTTACATAGTCCTATTGTCTTTTTCATCCTTTAATTGTTAAATTACTTGATTGACACCCTTTTGACCTATTCAACATACTAGGTTGACTCGGTTGACCTAGTAAAGTTTATGAACCTTTTCTCTCTTGTGGTTTGTTAGCCTCTCGATCGACCTAACATAGACCTAGTGAGTTAGCCTAAAAATGTGCTAGGTCAATCAGGGCAACATATAATATTTGACATTCACAAATTATTTTAGGGTAAGTTCTACCTATAAATAAAAGGTCATTTTAGTCATTATAAGGATATGCAATCAAGAGTTATTATCTGCTCTTCCACGACTCTTCCACCATTTTACTTAAGGAGACCTAGCTTAGGTTTCTTATTTTGGAGAATCTATTCTTATGGATAGGTCTTAGATGATTTTGCTTAACAAATTGATCTTTACAAACCACAATAACCTCTTGTGAAGCCCCTTTGGCTAAGGGAGAGATTGAGCCTTGATGGGTTCACATTCAGGTAAGTATATTCTAACTTTTTTCTCCTCTCTTTTAGTAGATAAAAGTATCATAATTTTTGTCTTGAATAATATTACTCTTAATATTATATGTATTAGGGTGTTACTCATATTTACTCTATTTTAAGTTCCCTATACATGTTTTGATTGATTTGCTTTACTAACCCCCACTTTGTACCACAAGCTTTGGTGTACATTAGATTAGATTTACTTTTATTATTATTATATTAGTTTAATATTAAATAATATTAATATTTTAGGGTTTTTATGCAATTGTTATAGACTATAGGATTTGTAACCCTATCTCACACAGTGTGTCATGACAAGTGATCCCCTAACTAGGTCTAGCAGATCCTCACATTAGTCATGCTCTCCCTTAATAATTGTATGATCCCAAATCAAAAGTGTGGGTGTGATATATCCCATTTGATCTAGGATTGATTTATGGACATGATGAATTTCCTATTTCATACATAGGTCCTTCAAATATACATTTCCTTCAAGACTAGGTATAGCCTACTAGTGACTACGTGAGAGTTAGCTCTTAGACTGTATATGAGGTTTAGACTCAATTTAGTAAAATTTATTCTTGTTTCATTTTGGTATCATGAAATTATGACCTTTATATCAATTTTATGTATAATTTAGAGTCTCTCACATGAAATTTTCTCCCTACTTAGTCCCAATACTAGTTTGTGCTTATGTATGCCTATAGTTGACCGTTAAAGGTCACTTAATTGTGTTTGATATTTTAAGACATCTTCTCCCACATCAAGCTTTCTCAATGATCTAATATTTTTAGACTTGGATTAGTCTAAAATTACCTTTTAAACTTTTGTCTTCCTCCCTTTATTCTTGAGGTTTGTTTGCTCTCTAAGCCATATGTAGGTGCTTGTTAGAGAATCTAATTATCTTGTATGCTTTGAATTTCACTCTTTATCTTCCTAACCTCAAATAAGTTCATGATATTTTTTGGAGGCCTTATTAAGGTTCAAGTCATTTTCAAATACTTATTTTTCCCTCTTTTATAGCCTTGAGACTAGATTGGGTTCATATATCCTATAGGTATTTTATGAATGTCTTGACTATGCATAAAGGCTTATAAACCTCACTTTTAGCTCTAGCCTCCTTGATTATTAAACCTAATTTTCTACATTATTTAGAGATATTTAATCTTAGTGTCTAGATAAATTCAAATTCTTAATCCTTTCACACCATTGTCTCCAAGTTTTGAAGAAATCTTCATTACCTAGATAAACATATAGGTGATTGTAGGTACATACATTTTAGAGCTTGACTATGTTAAATATCCAAACTTATCTTAAAAATTATCTATTGAAGGTGTCTTATCATTTTGGATATATTAAATACTTATCAAATAAATATAACCCTAGACTTCACCATTATCACTATTCAAGGCCTAAAACATCATCTACCTATAGGTGGTAATTTGAAGGGTTTTTTACAGAGTAGATCACTTCTTTGGTACAAAACTAATATTCACTCCTTTTTAAACAATAAAAGACCTTATCAAGGGTTCTATATCATGTTTTTGAGATTATACTATATTTTTTAATTTTTTAAACCTCAAACTCTTTGGACATCACTATCAACACAATCAATTTCCATAACAGGCTGTAGGATTTAATATGAACTTTCTTGACTATGTATGGTGCTTCTTAGTCCTTCAGATAGTCCTCAAACTTTAAAATATCTCAATAATTTTATTTATCTTTAAAAACACTTATCAAAGACTTGAACCTCTATATTTCTATCATACATCACTATCTCCAAACCAACATCATTAGTATGTAGTTGTAGGATATGTTTGAATGGATAGTTGACCATGTTTTGAAAAGTAGGTATTTTATTGGCCTTATTTAATAGTTAATTAAATTTCATGAGGGTTTAAATTAGGCTCAAAAACCTCATATAACCTTGTCAATCCTCATTATATGCAATTTTATCCTACACCCTTTGAGACATGCATGTGTTCTTAAGGCTTTAACTGTGTGTAGTGAGTTTAGGACCTCATTAATTTCAGTACCGTGATGTTTGAGAGATCAATAGTGCATATTCCATTATCATAAGGTATGTCAACACTTGATGACATTTTAAAATTTCTTATCTTTGTTTATTCCTTCTATACATTACTATGGGTTTGTATTTAGACTATCAACTTAGTATTTGACCTCAACATGACTACACAAGTAGCTTGGTAGTCTCTTAAATGATTTATATCAGTTGAAATCAAGTTTTTCTATCCATTTTTGAGGTAATCTAGTGATTTTTTTAATCATTTATTTGGTCTAAAATGCGGACCTATAGGCCTAGGGCCTATAGGTCACTCATGATTATATAAGGATTTAACAAGCCACTTACATGAACTCTTTAGTTCTGATATTTTTACCCTATCAAACCATCACACACTTATTTTATCATTCCTTAATTTATCATAGATCATGTGATAAAAATTATGTCATTCCTTTCAACTTCAACTAGTCTATACAAACTTGTGGGGAGTCAATATGTTATGTGTGTTGAGAATGGAGAAACTAGTTAGTCTGGGAAACTTTAATGATAATAATGAGGCTTTCAAGGATATATGAATGCATCAAGGAGTTTTTTAAGCTCCTTTTAGGCTTTTTAACATCCTAAAACTTCCTTATAGTCTTTAAAATTGAAACAACTGTGACTCTACCTTTGAAAGTGTGCATTTCATCTCTTTTCTTGACTTTTATTCACTTCCAATGGTGAATTGTTAACTACAAACCTAACATTATGATATTTTATTGTTAATTTATTATAATTTAGTAGTAAAAATCTAGTATACTTGTTTAAATACTGATAATGTCTCCCAAAGAGCAAAATTAGAAGATATGAACAATAGACACATTTTAGATAAGTAGGAAATTAATAGCATAAAATTAATGGGTTATCTCTAGACAATGTAATATCATAGACCCCTAAAAATGATCATCATGAATACGAAATAGGAATTTGTACTAGAATTGTCTAAAAAAACTTGTATACCAAGATCTTTTTCCTTCAAGTGAAAGTACTTCATGGACCTGATTTAATTGATAAAACCAAAATTAAAATGGGATACATTACATATAAAAACCACCATAAAAATCATTCATCTCCATATATTTTTTATTTGTATAAACAGGTGAAATAATATACCCCTCTTAGATGCATAAGTCATAGTGACCTACTATCACTCTTGAAAATTATTCATAAATAATAGGCCATAATTATAAAAATAAATTAAACTAATTTAAATATAATCAATACCCCTAATAATTTCCAAAATTTTAGATCCTAATTCTCTCTTTCCTGAATATACCATCCACTTCAATTTTGCCTTTCTAAGCTTGTGAAGCCATCGATGGAGAAGAAAAGGTTTATATATTATAATTTACAATTTAAGCTTGGTAAAAATCTATTATATCATATTAATTATCCTAAGATACACTTAAAAACTATTTCCAAATGATAATTGATTCTCCAAGGTTGTACAAGTGCTTAAAAGTGCTTGAAAGTACCATTTTCCTATTTGGGGAATTGAAAATACAAGTTTTTAAATACATAAATGAAAATTAAAGTTATCTAACCTTTATATTAATTTTTTTTGCTTATAATATTATTAAAAATTCCTCTTCTTGAATTGGATTGTCCTATTACTCTATATGGGCCAAAACGTGGCCAAATTGGCATTTTTTGCATTTTAAAGTAAAATAAAGGTTAGAGTATGTTAGTATGACATTAATTACATTAAATAAAACTTTTATAATGAATTTTAAACATATTTAAACATTTACAAGGTTTGACACAATAAGACGTTGTGACTGACCTCTTAGACTAAACAAGTGTTCATAAGACCTAAACTTGGACAAAGATAAGGGAAAAATGAACATATGGGGTTCTCTAAGACAAATTTATACCATTAAAAATACATATTACTACCATTTCAAATTTTAAATTTATATGGGTTGACCTTTTTTTACTTGAGGTCAAAATTTGGTTAATAATTTGGTGATTCAAAGGGGTAGCCTGCTTGCAATGCTAATGGATCAATGGATTATATCCTTTCATTGGGAAATGGGGTCAATTTGAAGGTAAAAATTGACACCTACATTGGAAATAAACTTAAACTAGATGATAACAAGACAAACACCACACCAAACATGTGTCTAAAGACACTTAGAGGAAAGAAACACTTAAGGAAAGCAAAACAAACACATGTACATAAAACACTTAGGGAACTCAAAACCTATTCTAATATGTAAAAATATTGAACTGAACTCAATAAAATGGATTCAAGTGTATCCCATTGTCTAGGATACTCAATTCTTCTTCATTGAGTCTTTCCAATTGAAAGGCATTGTGCTCCTTACAAGTAATAATGACATAAGGTTCACTCCATAATGCATCAAAATTGATATGCTTACCTATTTTGGCTCCATTATCATCCATATTCAAGATAATATATCCTTCTTGATATATTCTTGATATGTATTTCTTGTCAAATTTATTCTTCACTTGTGCTTGGTGGCTTTCCAAGGTGAGCATAGCTTGATTTCTTGTCTCCTCTAGGGCCATTATTTCTGCCCATCTTATCTCGATATGATCATTTTACATCCTCTGAAGTTGATGTACCAATTCAAGGGTTGGTAACTCATGTGAAATAGGTAACCTATCTTCTCTCCCATAGATAATCATATAAGGAGAATTGATAATGGCAACCTTGGGAGTGATACTATCAGCCAAAAGGGTTGTCTTCAACTTAGTATGCCAAACTCTTTGATTGGCCTTTATAGTTCTTTTCATAATTTTGATTAATTTTTTATTAGTGGAATCATCTAGCCCATTTACTTGATGGTAATAATTTTAATAGGTACTCAAATAGATTCCATGTTGTAGATCCCATTCTATTGTTCTCTCTCCACTAAAACCCATGGCATTATCAAACATTATAGTTGTAAGTATTCCAAACCTTATTAATATGCTCTCATATAATTCAAGAATTGAAGTTTAATTAACCTATTTGAGAGCCACTTCCTCTACCCACATTTTGAAATAGTCCATAGATGTAAGGACCCATTTGTGACCACCACTATACGGAGGATTAATTATTCCAATGAAATTAAGACCCCATTCATGAATGGTTGTTAAACCTAAATTAGATGAAGAGTAAGGGATGAAAGTATTTGTTTTACTAAAAAAAGTGAACACTTTTGACACCTTATAACCCAAGCATATGCATCCTTGAATAGGTTAGGCCAATATTAACCATCCCTCATTATTTTTATGGCTAGAGTTCTAGGTGCAAAGTGACCTCTTACTGGTCCATCATGGAATTATTCAATAAGTTTGTCAACCTAATCTATTTCAACACACCTATGTAACACCCCATTAAGATCCTTCCTAAAGATTAATCTATACACAAGGAAATAATTTAATTATTTAAATATATATTATATCCTTTTTGCTTGATTTAAACCTCTAGGACACTCACCTATTTGAAGTAATCTCACCATTTCTTGTGTCCAAATTAGAAGAGATGAAGTTTTATTTATACTAATATCTTCTTATAATTCCAAAATAACTTCTTCTTCCTTAATTCTGATGTTAGGTGTTCATGCATCCCTCTTCCTTTTACAATCTTGGTGGCCTTGATCTCTACATCACATTTCATCACTTTGGTTATCTACCTAGCCCTATTTTCATTCAAATATTTGTTCAAGAGGAAGTCTCTTATGCTTGGGTGAGAGACCATCACATGCATCCTATTATTATATGCCATATATATGAATTTCTTGGGACTTCTTATCACAACCAACACTTAATTCTCAACATAGGTATACCTTTATTCATAGTATTCAAGTCCTTGACTAAAAAAGGATATGGGATACTTAAGTCCCTCAACATTTTATTGCATCAAAATGGAAGAGATTGTATCAATATTATCAAAAGTATACAAGAATTATTTTTAAGAGAAATTAGGATTGATTAGTATAGGTGTTTAATAAGTGGCTTGTTTAATGGCCTCAAAATTGGTCTTCCATTATTTGGTCCATTATAAATCTTGGTATTTATTCAACATGACTATTATGAGAATCAAAAGAGTGGAAAATCCTAGTATGAAACTTTTCACAAATTTAATCTTCCCAATAAAACTTTTCAAAGTTTTCTTACGCTTAGGTGGTGAGAAAGCTAAAATGGATTCAACCATATTACGATCAATGGAAATTCCATCCTTATAAATAATGTGTCAAAGTGACTTATCTTAATGAAAAACAAACACACACTTCTTTGGGTTGAGATACACCCCATATTTCCTACACCTTAAAAAAATATGCCTTAGGTGATTCAAATGATCTCTTACATTCTTGGAGAAAATTGTTATGTCATAAAGGTATATCAGCACTTTGTGATTTATCAAATGTTGGAAATCCATGTCCATGTCCCTTTGAAATGTATCACCTATATTAGATACCCCAAATGGCATTCTCTTATAGGCATATGTCCCTCATTTTTTATTAAAAGTTGTCTTGTATTGATCTTTCTCTTTGACAAACACTTGGCTATATCTTGAATAGCCATCTAAGAGTGAGAACCATTATGAACTAGCCACCAATTGAATTATTTTTTCCATTTAAGGTAGTGGATAGTGATCCTTCAATTATATTTTATTGAAATATATAAATTCTACACATAAACTTATTTCAACACTCTTCTTTCTCACTAGTGCAACATTGGCAACCCATGAAGAATGTTTGATAGGCAAGATAATATTTGACTCAATCAACTTGGTGAGTTCCGTTATCATGAGCATATACACATTAGTCTTGATTGGCCTTCATATTTTCCTCATAATTTTTTTATTAGAATCAATTTTAATAGTATGTTGATCTAATTAAGGGTCAAACCCTTTGAGATCGCTATACTCCAAAGCAAAAGACATCTACAAATTATCTACATAACTCAATGAATAATGCCTTTTAATATTGTGTACATACCTTCCCAAGCTTCAGTAACTTATCCTTGAAGATGTATACTCTCTCATAATGCTCTTCCTTTATGGATATGCTTACTTTATCTTTCCTCATTTGATCACTTTCATTGAATATGCTTTCAATAGTAACCAACCCTTTAGGTAGCTTGTTAGATCTTAGTTGTACAATTCATTCACCATACTGATGCTATAAATTGTCTTTATTTTTGGAAGAGAACTCAGCCTCATATTTTAAGAAACATGTTATTTATTTTTCACTTTCAAACACTTGCCAATTTACATCATTATCTGGTATTAAAGGCCTTATAACTACCATGATGTGTGACTATAATTTTGGACTCTTGACATTATTCAGAATATCAAATTGTGCTCCAACTAAATCCAACCTATCAACATATTGATTTTCTTCCCTTGGGACTGATTTGATGCCAAAGGCTAAAAAATATTTAATATGGTACCATACTCTATTATTATAAGACTTCAACAAATTGTTTTTTTATGCACTCTTACCTCTTAATTGATGCACAATTGGTTCACTATCTCCAATGGATTGAACTTTCTTGATACCTCTCTTCCTAGACCATTAAATCCTATGAATTAGAGCCTCATATTATACTACATTGTAATAAAAACTAAATTAGAACCTAATATCTGAATGTAACTTTCATTTGATCAAGAAACAAACATCATACCAGCTCCTACACCATTCTTACTCCTTGAACCATCAAAGAAAATTTTACATAAACCATCATCATCATCAATAGGTTTTGAAAGAGAAGGTATGGTTATACCTTTTGTATGTAATAAAAAATTCATCATTTATATAAATCAATCCTAACTCAAAGAAGATAGATCATACTATACACTTATAATTAGGGACACATTTGTTAAGTGGGAACATGACCAACATGAGGATCCGATGGACCTGATTAGGGGATCTCTTACTAAAATACACCATGCTAGGAAGGGTTCCAAAGCCTCCATTCAATAAAAATCATGTAGTAACCCTAATGGAGTCTTGAGTTTCATATTTCACCTAAACTAATAATAATTAAATTAAATCTAATCTAGTGCTCACCAAAGTTTATGTCACAACATAAGGGGTTAGTAAAAAATCAAAACATATATAGGATAATATCAATTAATCTAAGTATGAGTAAGACCGTAATACATATAATATGAAGATTAATATTATTTGAAGACAATAATTATGCTAATTCCATCTACTAAAGAGAGGAGAAAAGTTAGAGAATACTTACCTAAATGATGAACCCATCGATACTCAATGTCTCCCTTCACCAAATGGGATTCTCAAGAGGTTGTTGTGATTTTTAAGGATAACTAATAAAGGCCAAAGGATCCAAGATTTATCCAAAAGACTATATTATCCAAGTAGAAAACCCTACGCTAAGACTCATCAAGGAGAATGGTAGAAGAGTAGATTGTAAAGAAGTGCCAATAAATAATAACTCTTGATTGCATATTGAAATAATGATGAAATGATCTTGTATATATAGGAGGATTTAACCCTAAGCCCTTCCAAAAATCTTGGCCAACAGGGTTAACCCATTCAACTTAGAAAATTTTTGGATAATTATTCACTATGTCATGAGCTAGGTTGGCCAAAGGTCAAACTGGCTCCTAAGTAAAAATAAACCAAAACTGTACAAGGTCAACCTAGTCGACCTAGTACAACTGACTAACAAAAGGGGATTAAAGGGAGGAACAGAAGGATGGAAAGTAGGAAAAGACTAGAGGAGTGTGCAAAGGAGGAGTAATATTTTATGTAATGGTTTTCAAGAGTTGATTGGATTGGTAATATGTGGAAATAAGGGATAATAATCCTATGAAGCACCAATGGTCTACACACCCCTTTCCCCATTCAACCCTTAAGGTATGCAGTCAAAGGTATTGAGTCTCAATGGGTTCTTACAAGATGTAAAACATCAATATTTGATAAAATTTAAGAATATTATGTGTATACATATGCCCCACTCGAATATCATCATGTGTAACTAAGGTAAAATATGAGATGGTGCTCCGAGAAATAACAAAAAGACACAATGTTGAGGCTAAAAACTTTTGCTGTATTTTTAAAGAAAAAATAACTAAAAGTAAATGACTAAAAGGGAAAAAACTAAAAAGTAAATGTGATGCATACCTTAACTTACATTTATTGTAGGATGGTTGTCTATTGTATTGTTAGTTTTTATTATGTAGGATGTAGAAACTACTTTATACAAACCCAAATATACAAAATTAAAGAGAAAAAACAAACAATTGCTAGAAAGTTAGGATAATTAGTGCTATGAGGATGGGATGTACTTGGAATTTGGTAAGTTATGGTGCTAATTTCTATGTTAGACGAAATGGATAAGTCAAAAATAAGATTGAATTGAGTAACTTAAAATCCAAGGCTACTAAAGACTAAAAAACTCAAAGTAAACCTCAAGTAAGAAAGGCAAATTCACCAAGTCAAACCAAGGATACATGTCAAAAAGGATGGTAATCAAATATCAATTGTAAAATTATTAACAAAATGGTAAAACAATATTGATGAGTGAGCAATAAAAATCCTTATCTCACTCAATAATGGAAAAGGGCACGGATATAAAAGGGAGAAATAACATTGGTGAGTGAGAAGTAACAAGCCAACCTCACTTAACAATGGAAAAAGGGTATGGTCTCAGGTGCCCATAATAGAATGGTAGTATATCACATGATAAATGGTAAAAGAAAACAAATTTTATCTAGAAAGGTAGAGTCATGGTATAAAGAAAAGTAATCCATAGTTTCTCAAACATGTTTTTCTCTAGGGATAGATACAATTGAAACAAAGTAGTGCTAGCACGTTTGTAAGATGTGAAGAAGAAGGGAGTATAGAAGAAGGTAAAATAGATTTAGAGTCATAATTTTCCTATCAAGGGGGGAAATGAAATGGGTAGAGGGGAGAATGAAGGAAAAACCAAGGTAGAGTAACTCTTTATCAAAGTCATGACACTAAAATTAGGTTTGTCAAAACAAAACGAATTTTGACATTAAGGACTCTGAAGAACTTCTCTTAGCTAGATAAGTTGTAGGTCAACAAATTCAATATATAGATCATCCCATGAAGGCTATAAGCATGAAAATTAAAATAGACCTACCTTCCCACAATGTGTTCCCCATTCCTTAGGACCCCTTATGAAGTCATCGGTCTACTATGAAGATTAGGTACTTGCATGAGAAAGTAGGTAGAACCATAGAGTTTCTTGAATACTCCTATTCAAATCTAATGGCCTACCACACCCTAATATACCTTGTCTCTATGTGAGGCCAACTATGGAGTTTGATCTTTAATTATAGTAATGAGATGTGCTTGTAACCATATCTTTTTGTGTTTTTTTGACTTTTGAATCGTATATGTTACATTTTGTTTATCATTGCAATTTATTTAAAATGATTTGGATTTTAACTTTCTTGATGGGTTTTTATATTCCTCCTCCATATGGATTTATAAAACCAGACATGGGTGCTAAATATGACTTTCATTTTAATACTTGGGACTTGCTTTCTAAGAAAGAGAACTTTAGAGAGCATGGAGTCTAAGAGTTTCATAAATCTAGCTAAAATAAAAGTGTTATCTTGACTTTGACCTTGTTTTATCCAATGTGAAGTGAAATAAAAGGGGAAATTAAGAGGAATGACACAAGAAATAGTTTAAATTACTTCAAATCATGAAAAAATGTAACAAAAGGTAAAAAAGGGATAAACTGATAGTAGAGTGTGATTCATTATCATAAGAATAAGGGAAATGGAGGAAAACATGCTAACATAAATTGTTGTGAAAATTCCATCTATCAAAAGAAATAGAAGATAAAGTTGAAAAATTGATTAAAAACTTGTAATCATTGTTAAGCATATTCTAGGAAAGAGTTAATAAGATGGTGATTTTAAGAGTTCTGAGTCCTATCTATGGTCTTACATTGATACTCATAAAATAAAAAACCACGAGGGTGCAAAAAAGTATTGGAAAAATAAATGGTATAATAAAAGATGGTATTTTGTGAGGAAAACTAGGTCCGATACATGGTTTTACAATACAACTCAAAAAAGAGAAACACAAGGGATGTAAAAAGAGTATATAAATAAAGAAGACTATGTTACATCATGAGGAAGATTGGGTCCTATCCATGGTTTTAAAATGAAACTTATGAGATAAAGGGGAAACCAAAAGACCAAAAAAGGACTAAATTTTTGTAATAAGAGAGAACTACTACAAAGGGAGAGACCCGTGTAAGTAACTTACAAAAAGTGTTAGATAAATGTAGATAAAAAGCATGAAAAGAAGGAAATGTTTAGGCAAAGTACTTCTTAATGAATTATGCATTGGTGGTCTCTTTGAAAACATGGCCTTCATTTGTTTAAAGGTGGTAGGTACTTGGACCAAGAATATCTTCGACTAAATAGGGACCCCACCATTTTTTGGCATATTTTCCTTCTTTATCATGGGCGTAGTATAATTTAAATACAAGATCACCAATATTAAATGTGTGAATTTTAACATGTTTGTTATTTTGTTTGGAAATATGAGCCTTGTAGTAGTGGTTATGTTGTAAATCATAAAGATGATGTTCATTAAGGACATCAAGGGCATGAAAGTGAGCATTATGTAATTCTTCATTGGGAATGATACCATGAAGATATATATGAAGAGAGGGAAGCTCAACTTCTAATGAGAGAACTGATTCATGACCATAGACTAGAGAGAATGGCATTACCCCAATGGTAGTATGCATGTTATTCTGATAGGCCTAAAGAGGAGGGAAAAGATGAAGGTGTCAATCTGTGTAGGTTTCATGAATTGTCTTTTGGAAAAAAAAATAGTAGCCTCAGCTTGGCTATTACATTATGGATGATAAGGTGTGTAAAATTTATAATTGATATTGAATTTATCACAAATTTGTTTAACATCCTTATTTTTGAAATTACCACCATTATCTAAAATGATGGTATGGGAAACACGAAAGTGGAAAATGATTTGATTAAGAAAAAATTTAGAAATGATAAAACCAGTGACATTAACAAGGGGCATGGATTTAACCCATTTGGTAAAATATTTGGTAGCCATGATTATAAAAACATGCCCATCTTGAGAGTGAGGTAATTTATTAATGAGATCTAATCCCCACATGGAGAATGGCCGAGGAGATTTGACAATTTGAATCTTGGCTAGAGGGTGAATGAATTCGATCATCATGAATTTTTCAAGGAGTACACTTTTTAGTTAATTTGATTTCATCCTTTTCAAGATTAGGCCAAAAGTAACCCATACGTAGGCATTTGTGAGTTGTAGTATGTCCAGTATAGTGGCCACCACAAATGCCCCCATGTGCTTATTCAAGAAGAGGAGGGACCTCATCTTTCATAACACAATAGAGAAAGGTACTTTCAGCATCATGATAATAAATGATGTTATGTCGAAACACATACTTGAAAGATTATTTATGAATGTATGTCTTTTCATGAGAGTATAAGTTAGGAGGGTATGGTTGATGTTCCAAGAATTGAATGATGTCTTTATACCATGGGATTTGTCAAATGGTAATAGCCTCGATGTGGTAGATAAGTGAATATGGTAGTTGAGTTGAAGATGGATATTTTATTATTTGTATAATAAAAGTGGGATCAAAAAGAACTTGGATTGGATGAAAGAGAGTTGTTGAAGAGGCAAAAGAATTAGCAATGGAATTTTTATCTTGAGGGATAGGTTCAATGGTGAAAGAGATGAATTCCATGGTAAGAGTGGTTGTAATTTGATGATAAGTAATGATATTTTTACTTTTTCACTAGTAATTACCATTGACTTGGTAGAAAATACATTGAGAGTCACCTAAGGCATGCAGGTATTGAATATCTAAATCAAGAGAAACTCTCATGCCTAATAGTAGAGTTTCATATTCAACCATATTATTGGTGACATCAAAGGTGAAATGAAAATCTAAGGGTATGATTTTACCAAGAGGACTTATGATAATGCAACCTACCCTAGCTCCTTGGAGGCATTTAGCACCATTAAAGTGAAGGGTCCAAGTATCCTCATGCAATTCAAAATTAATTTTAGGAAGCTCCTTGATAACTACTTTAGGTTTATTAGTATTAGATGGAATGAAGGATTCATCAAGACTATTTTATTCAAAATCAGTGATAAAGTTATGAAAATAATCTTTAAGATAAATAGCTTGATTAAGACCTTTAATTTAAAGGATATTGTCATCTAGAAGACTATATTGAAGGGGATAAGTAGCTGGCATATAAGCTACAACAAGTTGATCAACTATGACTTTCCCTTTGAAATTTTTTTGAGTGATGATGTGGAGATCAAATTTGATTAGGAGGATCATCCATTTGCCAATTCTATCTCTAACAAGAAGGATTTGGAGAAGAAGTGACAAAGGGGGTCATAATGAATGGTGACATAAGTAGTCTGGTAAAGCAAGTAGTGCCAAAGCTTTTTAGATGCAAAATAGATGGTGAGGCAATTTTGTTAAATTTTGGTATAACATGTTTCATGATCAATGAGGCCTTAACTAATTTAGTAAATGGTATAATCTCTTCCAATATCATCTTGTTGGGTAATCATTTCCCCAACTGATATAGGTGTGGAAGAAGTATATAGAATAAAGGGTCAATCTATGGAGGGAGGATGAAGTGTAGGTGGGTGAAGTAATGATTATTTCATGTTATTAAAGGATTTTTGACAAGGGTCCATCCATTCTAAGGTAGTACCTTTATTGAGAAGAAAATTGATGGAGTGGATGCAATAAGCCATTTTGGGGATGAATCATCTAATTACCCCAAGTTTTCCTAAGTACATACAAATATCAAGAATAGAATGAAGAATGGACATGCTGATGATAACAATAATATTAGTAGGGTCAACATTGATGCCATAGAGAGAGACTAAAAATCCTAATAATTTTCTATATGTGACACCAAAGACATAGTTATAAGGATTTTGTCTAACCTAATATTTAAGAAGATGATCAAAGATGATAACAAGATATGATAAATGAGTCTTACAACTTTTGGATCTAGTAATGAGGTCATCCACATAGGTTTCAAAAAATTTATGGATAAGATCATGGAAGATGTGAGTCATTTATCATTGATAAGTGGCTCCATAATTTTTGAGACTGAGGGGAATTTTGACATAGAAATAGGTGCCCCATTATATGGTGAAAGTGGTCTTACACTAGTCCTCAAGGGCAATGTGAATATGATTATAACCTGAGAAGCCATCCATAAGAGATAACATTTTGTAACCATCTGTGGAATCAATGATGGCATCTATTAAAGGGAAAGGAAATTTATCCTTGGGATAAGAAAGGCTAATATTATGTAAATTAATAAAAATGAAAATGACTATAGTGAAATTTTTCCAAATGAGAACAATGTTAGAAACCCATTCAAAATAGTCCACTAGTTTGATAAATTTAGCATCAAATAATTTGATGATGTCCTTGTGACATAAAGTGGAAACCTTAGGTGAAATTTTCCTTTGATTTTTATGCATAGGTTTGGCATTAAGATAAGTAATTATGTTATGCACCATAATGTTAGGGTCAATACCAAGTATATCCTTGTAGGACCAATCAAAAACCTCATGATGCTTATCAAATAATAAGTTAAAATTATCATGTTCGGTAGGTGAGAGTTCAAAAGATACTTTTATTGATCAAAGACAAGATAGAGTATAATATTAAATGTGAGTTAGTTCTTTAATAAGCATGGAATTGACTTCTTGAGAATGATATGGTGTATAGGTAAGGCATAAATATGATTAGTTTTAGGATTAATACTAGCAATGAAGCTATTGAAATAAGGGGTTTTGGTTTTAAAATTGCCAAGTTTATGATGTTATCGAGGAAGTTGAGATTCTTGTGCATGAAGTATTTCAAGAATAACTTCATCACTAAGAAAGGTGGGAAGAGGACCATAGTACTCAATGTCTACTTCAAGATCTAGAATTTTATTACCATGGTGATCATACTCAGAATGTATTTGGTAGACATTAGTTGCCTTGGCATCTAGTGTAATCTTGAGAGTAGAAGTAGATGTATCAAAAAAAATTGGAGTGTTGTTAGTTTTGGTGATGGGATAAGTATTATAAGAAATGATAGGATCCAAAGGTGGTAAAGGAGATTTAGGAGCTTTTGGAAGTTGGGAAGGTATAATTTTATATACCACCCAAAGAGTATTAATAAGTAGAGTATTAATAGGAGGCACATAACCTTTAAGATGGAAATCAATAGTCATAGAAATGGTATGAACATCTCAGTTAAATGTGTGTATTTGAGCTAAGGTTTTTTTTATAGTGATGGATATCTAAGTCTCAATATTGAGCTTGGGACATTATGTAATTGTCATCATATGTTGGAGAAATTGTGCATGCTTGAGAATTAGGGGGAGTTTTGGAAGGTGAAATCCCAATATTACTAAATGTACATGGAGACATGATGAGAGGATTTTGAAATAATTTGGCCACTCCAAATTCATTGAAAATGAAGTAATCTTTAGGTAAAGAAGCCTCTTGAGAATTTCATGGAGGGGGAAAGTTAGTAATATCATCAATAAGAAGAATAATATGGTCTTCAAGTAATAAATAAGGAGGAAGCCACTACAAAATGTATGGAGGTAACTTGGAAGTATTGCAAGTATGTTGCAAATCATTAGGTTCATCATGATCAAAATCCACAAGAGTGACTTGTAAATCAAGATTGATGTTGATAAACTCATGTAAAGGAGAAATATTGATCTTAAGAATGATAGGAATATGATACTAAGATTTGTGATTAGGAAGTTGAATACTTCATGGGTTGGGATTGACTTCATGCTTGTATCATTTATCATTATTAAGAATTTAATGCATTGGCTATTGGAAGAATCAATGGCCCTCATTATATGATTCCAAAGGTGACCAAGGAGTATATTATAAGATAAAGGTAAATCAATGACCATAATCTTAGTTTGAACTATCTTAGGTCTGATGGTTAATGGAAGCCAAATGCAACCAAGTAGATTTTGATTAGTTTTATCAAAGCCACAAATATGTCACATTAATACCAAAGCCTTAATCAACTAGAACTTTAAGGATAAGGATAGTATTAATGGTTATTTTAATAAAAATTGGTGTATCATCAACATGAAAAATAATTTCATCATTGATCATGTCCTCTTCAATAAATTCAATAGAAGGCTTGGAAGAAAGACACATAGTTTCAATGGTATTTAAGTTGGTAGGTTGAGATTCAATAGAATGTGGTTTTTCATCTATAGAATATGGATATTCAATTTTTTAGAGTTTTTGCATGATGAATTTTCAATGATAGGGTGAAGTAAAAACCAACTACATAAGTGTAATGTTAAAAGGCATAGAGTTAAGTTCTTCAAGAAAATTCCAATGAGATTTAGAAGAAGAACCAACATGAGGTTTATGAGGTAAAGTAGGTTTTGAAGGTATAGATGTGGTTGGAGGTTTAGAAGGAGCAAGTGGTTCCTCATGTAATTTTGAAGCTAGATTATTAATGATAGTATCCTTGAAAAGTCATTCTTCTAAATATGGCTTCTTGGGTTTGGTAACAAGATATTTTTGAGCTAGTTTATGATGATAATTAACCTTGGCACTATTAACAAATTGGGAATTTTTATAATATTGATCATAAGCAGCATCAATGGCATAATTATCCTTGGTGTTTGGTTTATTATTGGTTTTAAAAAATGATTTTTGGTTATTTGAGGTAAAATATTTAGAATCCTATCATTTTTTAGAAGCAATGGTGTACTCTTGACAATGAAGGTTGATCATAGATTCAAGATTAAATGAATCACAAAGCATATATGAGACATAAAATTTAGTGATCCCTCTATAAGATTCATGGGAATGACCAATGTTGGCATGGAACCAACAAAATTGGTTAGTTTTATACCATTTAGGAGGATTATTAGGATATGTGAAAGGTTTAGAGGGTGGTAAGTGTTGACGTAGTGGATCGCACCCAGGGCAGGAGACCGAGCTCTTGCCTTCCACACATCAAAATGGAAACTCCCCTCTCACCTATGGGACTGACAAAGTTGGAGGGGAGAGTCTCTAGGTAAGGGATAGCTCCCTTTGATGCATCTGAGTTGTACCAATAAGTGATAATATAGTTTTATAGATATATAATGGGGGGTGAAAAGGGAGAAGGATTACAGGAAAACAAAACTACTCTAAAAGAGGTGATGCACTAAATGATTCAACCTACTCACACTCAC
This sequence comes from Torreya grandis, assembly GCA_037957365.1. Taxonomy (NCBI): domain Eukaryota; kingdom Viridiplantae; phylum Streptophyta; class Pinopsida; order Cupressales; family Taxaceae; genus Torreya; species Torreya grandis. Next base: position 1,177,258 of record JARHVA010004393.1, read on the forward strand.
ACTTAAAGCTAGACAAACACATACTTATAGGAAATTTAATAGGGAGGCTTTAATGAAACACACATAAAATAGAGACTCACCAAAGGTGTTGTAGAAAGGCACACTGTATAGTAGCTTCTTCTGTCTCTACACTTCCAAATATAGCTCTCCTTATCACCTATAGAAATGGCACCTTATAGATACCATGTGTGTTGGTGTTAAACCTTTGAAAGCATTAAGAAGCAATGACTAAACAAAAACTAACACTCAGACACACACAGAGATATCTAATCAGAATAGAGGTAAAAATCTGTTTATTTGATTTCAGGTGAAAATTTGCCAGGGCTTCACCTTACAAATATGAAAGATGATTTTTAAAATGATAAGTCTCCAATATATAAAGGAAGGAAAGAGGCCTATTGGCACCCCTTTTTTACAAATGACCCATTTACGCTTTGGTCATTGGGAAGAGCAAGCTGCTTAAACATCAATGATAAATTATGAGCCACGTTATTTATCTACTTGCAAGACCACTTCTTTAAGGTGATTACATGGTTTGTATTTTCATTAATGTGAAATGAAGAAAAATGCGTTGCACGATTAGCTATTTGTGCCTCCTTATAATCAATTCATGGGCACTATGTCACTTGCTGGAGTAACTTCTTGAATCAACAACTCCCTTCTCCATTTGGGCTATCTAATTATTCTTACATTTGGCACTTTTCTCTCTTTGTTCTCTAGGCTCTTTGTCTTTTTCTTGCTTTGTCTCCTTTTGCTCATTTAGCCCTCGAGGGCAATCTTCTGGTGAGTCACTGCATTCCTTGGGCTCTTTCCATGGTTAGCGTGCAAGTATTTAAAAACTAGTGGCTATTTCACTGCCTTAAAACTGATGTTTGCATAGTCATCACCTTGAAATTAAATACCCAATGGCTAGTCTATCTCCTTAAAATTGATAGCTTTCAAGACATCACCGTCCTTGGAAAAAATCCATCGGGTCTTTTCTGTGAGCTTTTCCCACATGTTTTTTGCTTCAGGCTTTTCTTACAGACAAAAAGTTTACAAGAATTGTCTTGGTCTTTATGTCCTTTCACCTAAAGTTCTTTTCCTTCAGACTTCTTGCTCATGACCTTCTTCAAATTCCTTCAGACTTTTGTCTAAAGGAATTCCTTCAGACAAAAAGTCTAAAAGAATTTATCCTTAAGATTTTTTGCACACTTTTGAACTCCTTTGGCTGCCTTTTGAAATGCTCCCTATCCTCTGCAAGGGCACCTACCCCTCGGCTTTGGGATGCCCCCTTGAACCAAGCCGTTGAACCAACCCATTAAACCAAAATTGGTTCAACGGTTCAATGGTTCAACACTGTGCACCGAGCCTTTGTTGAACCAAGCCTTTGAACCAATCATTAAACTAGTTCAATGGTTCAACACTGTGTGCTGAGCCTTTGAACCAAGCTTGTTGAACCGTTTGATGAACTGAATGTTTGAACCAAATGATGAACTCACCAATGGAACCAAGGTGTTGAACCAATGTGGTAAACCAAGCTGATGAACTTGCTGATGAACTGATTGATTAAACTAAGCCATTTGAACCAAGGTGATTGAACCAAGTAATGAACTCACTGATTAAACCAAGTGATGAACCCGTCGATTGAACCAAGTGATGAACCAAAGGCATTGAACCAGTTTAATGGTTCAAAGGTTCTAACTCTTAGAAATATTATGTCATTAAAGCACTCTTCCAACCTTAAGGAAAAGTGTCTTTTAAACCATTTTAGCCCTCTTTCCTTATGAATTTATTTAGACAAGAGTTTGAAGAAGCTTTGCAAAACCTTGCACTCTCTAAACTGATTCTTCATCTATCAAAAGATTACACCTATAGAGTTCGTAGAAAAACTGACTGCAGAGTCTGTAGAAAATCAAAACCTATTGAGTCCATACAAATTCTTGGACTTGTGCAAAATCAAAAATGAATTAGCCTAAAATAGTAGAGGAAGAAGGCAACCAATTTTTAGCCTGTTACACCAAAAATGGTCAATAAATTGGTGACTCCTAGGGGAAGCATTCCTTCTATGCTTAGAAGCTAGTTGCCTCAAAATTCATTGGGCATGGGGTTAGATTGTAACTTAAAGATCAGCAAGCTCTAATGAATCTAGAACCAATCATGAAGATTTACCTCAAAGAGGAAATGAAAACACATGCAAAGCTAAGAAAACTACCAACATATGTAGAAAGAACTTAGGGAAAATGGGAGAAAAGTAAGGGAAAATATATACATGATGGATAAGGGGCTCAGTGGTAATGCTTAAGATGTATCCCATTAACTGGGATATACAGTTCTTCACCATCTAGCCTAGAGAGTTGGAATGCATTATGCTACTTACACTAAGTGATTATGTATGGGACACTCCATAGGGTGTCAAATTTTACATGATTTCTAGGCTTAGCTTGGTCTTCATGCCATTTCAAGATAATGTCTCTTTCAGAGAAACCTTTTGATGAAGATTTCTTGTCAAAGTGTCTCTTCACTTGCTATTGGTAGCTAGTCATAGAAGCCATAGCCTGGTCCCTTGCCTCTTAGAGTTCCATCAGCTCACATAATCTAACTTCCATGCTATTTCCTTCTTCTCATTTCAGCTAGTGAGTAAGATCCAAGGCTAGCAACTTGAGTGAAATGGGGAGCCTAGCTTCCCTTCCATAGATGAATGTGTATGGCAAGTTGCCAATTGCCCTCTTCAAGGTGACCCTATCTACCCACAGGACTATTTTTAGCTTGGCATGCCAAGTCCTCTAATTTTCCTCTATGGTTCACTTGATGATCCTAATCAGGTTCTTATTTGTAGACTCAGCCAATCCATTCCCCTATGGGTAGTAATTAGATGAAGTGCTAACATATATACCATATCTTAGTGCCCATTCACTTATCTTAGTTCTCAGAAAAGCTAACACATTATCTAAGATTATGGTTGCTAGAACCCTAAACCTTGCCACCAGATCCTCATAAAAATCCAAGACCACAGTCTCATTGGCCTCCTTTAGAGCAACAGCCTCTACCCATCTTGTGAAATAATTAGTGGCGGTCAGGACCCGCTTATGTCCAGCATTGGAGGGAGGATTAATCATCCTTATGAAGTCTAGGCCCCATTGCATGAATGGTTGCTCCACCTAAATAGGCTATAAAGGAATGGCAACTGACCATTACTTCCAATCAAAAAGTGTGCACTTCTGGCACTTTCTTACCCAGGTATGGATGTCCCTAAAAAGAGTAGGCTAGAAATAGCTAGCTCTCATTATTCTTGTTGCAGTAGCCCTAAGAGCAAAATGACCATTGATTGGTCTATCATGGAACTCAGACAACACCCTATTAGCTTGACTTGAGTCCAAGCATCTTAAAAAGACTCTTGAGAGATCCTTCCTAAATAGCACTCCATCAATTAGGGCATAAAGGAGACAATGGAGTCTAAAATACCTTCTCTCAGTCCTATCAAGTTAGTGTAGGCACTCACCAGTGAGAAGGAAATGCCTCACATCTGATGTCCAATCCCTCATGATAGCTGGTTCTTCTACTATAGCTACATCATGGATTAGCAAACTATCCTCCTTTTTTTATTTAAAGTCTGCAATGAGGTGTTCACACAGGCCTCTCCCTCTTACCAGTTTGGTGATCTTGATATCTACATCATATTCCATCACCTTAGTGATCCACCCTGCTCTCTTCTCATTTAGATCTTGATTGATCAAGAAATCCTTGATGCCAAGATGTGGAACCATGAGGTGTATTCTATTATTGGACAACATGTGTCTGAATTTCTTTAGACTCTGTATGACCACCAAGACTTGCTTTTCCACATATGTGTATCTGACTTCAAAACCTTTTAGGCCTTGGCTAAAAAATGTAATTGGCTGCTCAAGGTTATCATCGCTTGCTTGGGTAAGCATGCTAGAGATTACATCTTCATTATTGATGGTGTAGAGATTGAAATCTTTGGTGAAGTCAGGGCTGATCAAAGTAGGAGCTTGGACTATGGCCTGCTTGATTTCTTCAAAACTGTATTTTCTCTGTATTGTCCATGTGAACTCCTCACCCTTCCTCAACATAGAGGTCAATGGCTTGACCATCTCCAAAAAATTTGGGTTAAATCTCTATATGAAATTTATCTTACTGAAGAAGCTTTGTAGGCCTTTCTTGTGCTTGGGTAAAGATAACTCCAGGATGAAGCGAACTCTTTCTAGATCACTAGCTAGACCTTTCAAAGAAATAATGTGACCAAGGAGCTTTCCCTCATGGAAAATTAACATGTATTTCTTAGGATTGAGAGAGATACGAAACTCTCTACACCTCTCAAATATTTACCTGAGGTGTTTCATGTGTTGGCTTGGTTCCTTGGAGAAAACTGTCACATAGTCAAGATATACCAGGACAATCTTATTCATCAGGCCTTAAAAGGCCATGTCCATAGCTCATTAGAAAGTGGCACCAACATTAGATAGTCTAAAAGGCATTTTACTATAAGTAAATGTTCCCCACTTGGTTGTGAAGGTTGTCTTGTGTTGGTCACAGTCTTGCACCAAAATCTAGTTGTATCTTGAATACCCATCTAGGAGGGAGAAACACTCACTGCCTGTCACCATCTGAATGATCTACTCCATGCTTTGGAGAGGATAATGGTATTTTAAAGAGACTCTATTGAGGTCTCTAAAATTTATGCATAGTCTAATCTCCCCATTCTTTTTCTAGATAGGAATAAGATTTGCCAGCCAAGAAGAGTGTTTGATTGGAAATATTATCTTAGACTCAATCAATTTGGTGAGCTCCTTGCACATGAGAGGCTCAATCGTTGGGTTGATAGGCCTTTACTTTTAATTGATTAGTTTGGAACCTTCTTCTAGTTTAATGGTATGTTGGGCTAAGCTCAAATCAAAACCCTTCAAATCATTATACTCCCAAGCAAAGATATCGGCAAATTCTTAGCACAACAAGATGAAGGCCTACCTTTCTTGGTATGTGCACACTTTTCCAAGTGCAAGTAGCTTGTCCTTGAATATTTCCACCTTCTCATGGTGCTCCTCCTTTGCTGTAATGCACACCTTGTCACTTCTCAATTGGTCATCTCCATTGAAGATACTCTCTAGAGTGACCAAACCTTTGGGGAGCTTATTGTTCTTCTGCTGAATAATTTGGCTGCCATATTACTGCTGCAGCTTAACCTAGTTTTTTGTAGTGAATTCCACTTCTTACAAGAAGAGTGCTATTTTATAATCATTGTTGAAAACCTACCAGTTGGTGATGTTGTCAAGTACAAAAGGCCAAATCACTACTTTCAAGTGACATGAGCTATGGTCTCAACCTCTTTCTTGAGCAATATCAAAATGGACACCAACTGCTGCTAGCTTGTCTGCTTGCTTGTTTCATTCTCTAAGAATGGAGGTAATATTTAAAGCAAAGAAATTTTCCACTAAGTCCCATACCCTATGTTTGTAGGACTTTAATAGAGGATTCTTCATCAAATTTTGGCCTCTTACCTGGTTGATAATCAACTCACTATCACCAAACACTTATAGCTCTTTGATTCCTCTTTTCCTCACCCACTCCAAGCTGTGAATGAGGGATTCATATTCCACAACATTAGATGTGCAGGAAAATTAGAACTGAAAGGCTAAAAAATACCTTTCCTTTGAAGGAGAGACCAGCACCGCTCTACCACCAGCTCCCAACTTACTCCTTGAACCATCAAAGAATAGCTACCATAGACCTAAACTTTCCTAGTTGGCCTTCATCAAATTTGGTACAAAAGTACCCTCTTCATGCATGTAATAACTTCCAATGCCTACCTCCTCTATGAATTAGTAGGGATCATGCTTGAATTTTTCACTTCCCCACTCCTCTAAGAGCATGTCTACAACTCCTTCAAGGGTAGAGGATGGAGATTGGTCTACTTGGAACTCTTCCTAGTCAATGATGGCATAGCTGACATTTGCTACCTTTAGTGAATAAGGTTCTAGATGATCTCTATGGAGTGGCTTAGATTCAATCATGACTTTATTCCCATACTTGGTTCTAAAAACTATATAAGACCAATTCGCTACTAAGTAGTTGCCTATCTTGGATGTAAAATCCCTGGATAAGTAGATGGCAAAGTAGGGAGGGACATCTACCACTATCACATCATGAGGAATTGAGAAAGTTAGGCAAGCATGCAGTGTCAAGATCAAACCTCTTACCACCACAATTGTCTTTGTTGGGCTTCCATCCAACTGTAGAACCCCCTTGGTCATTTCTTCATATTTCAAGCCCAGCTTATCAGCTATGCATTTGGGCATTATCAAGGTGCTTACTTCACTATCAATGATGCAATTCTACACCAAGAAATCTCTTAAGACTAGGGAGACATAAAAAGGAGGAACCTTCTCTTCCTTCTAGGTCTAACCTGAGGTGGAAGGCTATCCATTCATCATCAAAGCATTATCAACTTTTGTTGGGACAGCTCGTTCATCTAGTTCATGCAATTCCTTTCACAACATGTCTTTCTACCCTGGTATTGATAGTGAATCCCACAAGGAGATGTTCATGTGTAGCTTCTTCATCTGGTCAACCATGTTGACTTGAGGGTTTCCTTCCTTCAAAATTTCTTTGGAATTATGTACAGCCTGAGGTGCAGGCTGAGGAGCTAGAGGTACAACTGACAGTCTGAAGCCTAAAACTTTTTGATTAGCATGTGATGAAGAAGGTGTTGCTGATGTTTGGGTAATAACTTGAGATTCTTCCATTTCCCTTCTTTTGAATCTTGTGTTGGTTGCAACATAGTTAGCCTGATTGTCTATATCACCCACATAATTGACTGAATAAAATTCTCCTTCTAGATGATTCATGAGGGTAGAATCAGGCTAGGCCTGACTGCTACTCATGTTGGGTTGCATTAGAGCCTCAAAGACTTGGGAATGGGTGGCTACCTAATTTTCTTGTATATTTGGGTAATAACCCATCATTTCATTTGCATATATAGCCTGATCCTGACCATATCCCATGGTTGAACAACTTGGTTGTTCTTACACCAGATTGTTTTGAATGGGCACCATGACCTTAGATGATGAAGGGGCATGTGGGTTATAGCCTTGAAAGTGTGTGGTCTGAGTAAGCTAACCCTATCCTTGATTGTAATTTTGGAAAGGTGGTTTAGGAGCTTGGCCATACTACTGGTATCCTTGGTTTGGTTAGTTACTTTGAGCTTGCTATCTTTTAAGAGCCACAAGTTCATTTGACGTACTTTGCAACAAACTCTTAACTTCATGAAGCTCATTGGATGGAGTAGCAGCTGGTTTCTCTATGCTAGGTAGAGGAGCTAATGTGGGAGTAGTAGTTTGAATTAGAGGAAACATTTTGGGGAAAAGTATCATATGGGATCTAGGAGCTATTTTCCCAACCTGCACTAAGCAATTTTTAGTTGTTGTAGCTATGTCATAGGTAGTAGGCAACACATGTCCTCCCATGGATTGTATCATAATAGTGATATCACTATTTAATGCTCTTAAGTAATACAAGAAAGCATAGCTAGTAGTTAGTCTTACTAGAATGGGTATTCTATCCCATGTCTTCTAAAAATGAGCATTAAAGTCTTGCATGTATTCATATGGGGCTCTCTTCATGGTAGTCAGTTACTCAGCAAGCGAGAGGTGGTCTCTTTTTTCTCCAAAATAGTCTGTCAAGTGAGTATCCAATTCATTCCAGGAATTGATTGAATTTATAGTCAAATTCCCATACTAGTCAAGAGTTTTACCCTTGAGAGATAATGCCAGCAATCTAATTGCAATATTTTCCTTAGTGACATTGTGAATATTGCAGAGGTTAGTAATATTTCTGATGTGTTTGATGACTATGATGGGCCCCTCTCCATCAAAAGAAGGCACACTTTTGAGGGCTACTCATAGAATTGGGTCATAGCATTGGATATTCAATGGACTTTGACCACAAAAAGTCATAAAGGGAAGTGCCATAGCTATGACAGGATGTAACTATGGGCCTGCTTCTTATGTGTTCCTTACAGCAAGTCTAGGAAGGTGGTTTGTTAAATAAGGATGGGTCCTCTCAAACCTCAGTCTTTTTGTTGATTTTAACGGCAACTCAATGAAGTTGAAAGGAACACCCTTAGAATCAAAACATGTGGTGACTTTAGGCATAGGAAGTTAGACTGGTCTTTGATTAGGAAATGAAGTTCTTACTAGTGGAGTCTCCAGATGCTAAAAATAGTTGACTTGTTGTAACAGGACTAGCATCAATCTTGAAACTTTATTGAGTGTAAAATTGAGTCCCACCAGGTGTACCAAAAACTATTGATGTAGTAGATCACACCTGAGGTAAGACGCTGAGATCTTGCCTTCCACACGTCAAAATGGAAACTCCCCTCTCACCTATGGGACTGGTGAAGCTTCAGGGGAGAGTCTCTAGGTAAGGGATAGCTCCCTTTGATGCATCTGAGTTGTACTAATAAGTGCTAATATAGGTATATAGATAAATAATGGGGGGTGAAAAGGGAGAAGGATTACAGGAAAACAAAACTACTCCAAAAGAGGTGATGCACCAAATGATTTGACCTACTCACACTCACACTTGAAGCTAGACAAACACATACATACACTTCAAACTAGCAGAAGGACCAGGTTACAAGAAATTTAACAAGGAGGCTTTAATGAAACACACACAAAATAGAGACTCACCAAAGGTGCTATAGAAAGGCACACTGTATAGTAGCTTCTTCTATCTCTGCACCTCCACATATAGCTCTCCTCATCACCTATAAAAATGGCACCTTATAGACACTAGGTGTGTTAGTGTTAAACCTATGAAAGCATTAAGAAGTAATGACTAAACACAAACTGACACTCAGACACACACAGAGATATCTAATCAAAATAGAGGTAAAAATGCATTTATTTGATTTCAGGTGAAAATTTGCTAGGGATTCACCTTATAAATGTGAAAGATGATTTTTCAAATGACAAGTCTCCAATATATAGAGGAAGGAAAGAGGCCTTTTGTCACCCCTTTTTTACAACTAACCCATTTTTGCTCCAGTCATTGGGAAGAGCAAGCCGCTTAAACATCAATGAGAAATTATGAGCTGCACCATCTGTCTGCTTGCAAGACTGCTTCTTCAAGGTGATTACATGGTTTGTTTGCTCATTAATGTGAAATGAAGAAAAATGGGTTGCACTGTTAGCTATTTACACCTCCTTATAATCAATTTGTGGGCAATGTGTCACCTACTGGAGTAACTTCTTGAATCGGTGCCTCCCTTCACCACTTGGGCTATCTGAATGTTCTTAAATTTGGCACTTTTTCTATTTATTCTCTGGGCTCTTTGTCTCTTTCCTACTTTGTTTCCTTCTACTCCTTCAACCCTTGGGGGCGATCTTCTGGTGGGTAACTGCATTCCTTGGGATCTTTCCATGGTTGGCACATAAGTATTTAAAAACCAATGGCTATTTCACTACCTTAAAATTGATGCTCACACAGTTGTCACCTTGAAATTAAATACCCAATGGCTATTCTATCTCCTTAAAATTGATGACTTTCAGGATGTCACCATCCTTGGCAAAAATATGTCAGGTCTTTTTTTAGGCTTTTCCCATGGGTTTTTTGCTTTAAGCTTTTCTTGTGGACAAAAAATCTGCAAGAATTATCCTAGTCTTTGTGTCCTTTCACCTAAAGTTCTTTTCCTTTAGGCTTCTTGCTCATGGCCTTCTCTGAAATCCTTCGACTTTTGTCTGAAGGAATTCCTTCAGACAAAAAGTCTAAAAGAATTTATCCTTAAGATTTTTTGCACACTTTTGAACTCCTTCAGCTACCTTTTCAAATGTTCCCTATCCTCCACAAGGGTACCTACCCCTCAGCTTTGGGATGCCCCCTTGAACCAAGCCATTGAACCAACCCATTGAACCAAAATTGGTTCAACAGTTCAACACTACACACCGAGCCTTTATTGAACCAAGCCTTTGAACCATTTGCTTGAACCAATCATTAAACTAGTTCAATGGTTTAACACTACATGTCGAGCCTTTGAACCAAGCTCATTGAACCATCTGGTGAACCAAATGATGAACCCACCGATGGAACCAAGGCATTGAACCAAGCTAATGAACTTGCTGATGAACTGATTGATTGAACTAAGCCATTTAAACCAAGGTGATTGAACCAAGTGATGAACTCACTGATTGAACCAAGCGATGAACCCATCGATTGAACCAAGTGATGAACTGAAGGCATTGAACCACTTCAACAGTTTAAAGGTGCTAACTCTTAGATAGATTATGTCATTGAACCACTCTTCCAACCTTAAGGAAAAGTGTCTTCTAAACCATTTTAGCCCTCTTTCCTTATGAATTTCTTCAGACAAGAGTTTGAAGAAGCTTGAAAAACCTTGCACTCTTTGATTTGGTTCTTCATTTGTCAAAATATTACCCCTATAGAGTTCATAGAAAAACTCACTGTAGAGTCTATAGAAAATCAAAACCTATTGAGTCCATACAAATTCTTGGACTTGTGAAAAATCAAAAAATGAATTGGCTTGAAATAACAGAGGAAGAAGGGGGCTGATTTTTGGCCTATTACACCAAAACTTGTCAACAGTAAGAATTATTTCATTTATTGCACCAAGAGAGGTGTGTGAAAACATAAAGGGATGCCAGTTTTGGTAACTACTAGTTTGGTTTTAAGAGTATTACTAGTGATAACATTGGTATATGTTTAAAAATATCCTTTTATAAGTTTAGAATTAGGTTCAAATTACTTCATGAGAAAGTCTTGATGTTTAGCTTGGTCAAGAGCTTCATTAAGTGTTTGGGGAGAAAAGGTTCGAACCTTATATTGGAGAGAAAGGTTCAATGTAGTGATAAAGAGTTTGAATAAGTTATCATCAATGATGTTGTGGTCAGATTTTTGGGCCAATTATTTCCATCTTTTGATAAAGTTATGAGTTAATTTAGTGGGAGATTATTTAGCATTGATTAAGTGGCTAAGATAATTTTTAGGAAGATCATTGTGTTGAAAATCTTTAACTAAGGCATTAACCAAATCTTCAAGTTGACAAATAGAATGTTGGGATAATTGGTTATAACATTCCAATACATCACCAGTGAAAGTTTTGAGTAAGAGTTTAGTCATGGTGAAGGTATTAGTTTGGATCCACTCTTTGTAATGATTGCCAAAGGCTTTGAGAAATGAAGCAGGGTCTTTAGTCCCATCATATTTCATATTTGGAGATATGTTACCAATATTAATGGATATAATGAAGGGAGCTAAAATCTCATTTTCAATAGTTTGAAGCATTTTTTTATTCATTATGGGTTGAGGAATAATATTACCTAAGGCATATCTAAGAGGTAGAGGAATATAATTGGGATTAACTTGAGGATGGATAGCTAGAGGTTGATTAACCATATTAAGCAAATGATGTTGGAGTTGCATCATTTGATTAGTGTTAGAGTTTTGCATTATGTTCATTTGTTGGATAACTTGGGCAATAAGTTGAGTTATATTAGGAGATGGTTTGGTGTTGGTAGGAGCACTCCCTAAATTGGTGTTAGGGGGAGGGTTATTAGCAGATGGATTATTAGTGGGATTATTGATTAAACTTGTTTAAATTTCTCCCACATTAGTTTTAAGGTTTTAAAGATGAGTATCTTGCTAGGTGTAGAAAAGATCAGACCCATCAAATTTATCTTGAGGTGTGATTTGCACCATGTTGTAGTCCATGGATGAAAGAGGGGAAGAAGTGCCTCAAGAGTGATGGTACTCTTGGGAGAAAAAGAGAGGGGGAAATGAACATCCCATATAGTAAATAAATGGATTCAAGCTATCTAAGAATATTTTTATAAGACTTCATGATTATTGGAGATAAATGAAAAAAATACTATGAATGATACATAAAGAGTTGAATCAATAAACAAGGAAGGCAAGAAATAGTATAGAGTCAATTGGGTTAACCTAGTTTTGTATCTTGGATAGGATTTAATCAATAAAATATAAAAGTCAACTAAGTCAACCTAGATATATATCTAAAGGGTAGAAAAGAATATTATGTCGATAGAGTCAACTATATACTGAAATGTGAATAATTTTTCAAGTACTTATGAAAGTAAGAAATGAAATGAAACACATAATCAATTGGATCAATAAGGTTGATCCAATTGAGGCACATAACACAAAACCTTTCCAAAGAGAAAGAATTAAACTTGGAAAGTAAAAGAGAACTAAGTGGTCAACCTAAATGTTGTTAGACTATTAAAATATATAATTAGATGTGATAGGAAGTTGGCTATAAGAAAGGAACTAGAAAGAAATCTAAGGATGGTCTTAGGAAGTTTGGGTTAAAAGGGATTTGTATTGGCAATGGTACAAGGTTTGTATTAGGGCCTACACCCTCACTGCATACACTATAGTGATAAGGGTGTTGGGTGTTTATCCAAAACATACCATTAAACATGTATTTATACTTGGCTAGAAAACCAAGTCAGCTTCCCCCTTGGTGATGAAATCTAAGTAAGTTGGCCTTGGGTAGACAATTGTTAATAAGCATTTTAAGATTTTGTGACTTGGTAGTGTGTACATAAAATAAAAAATAATGAAACTAAATTTTATATTATATATCACCTAATTAGACTATATGATCTATTCCAAGCATGCAGGAAATAAGAAATGAAAGTGTGAGCTAATCACTAGCATATAAGTGTTAATTTTTACTTTGAAACATTATACAGTGTTGAGTCAGTTGATAGTGTATGTAGAGAATATAGAATAGGGTCAAAAGTGTCACCTTTATACTGTAGAAGTGAAAAACCTAAAAATGAATTATGTCGATAGGGTAGACCTAGCTTTGTATATAAAATATAGAACTACATCGATAGGGTCAAACTAGTTGACTATACAGGGGCAGTTTTAAAGACTACAAATTATAAAAAAATATAACTTTAAAGAAAGAGAGAGAAAAATAGAAAGGAACCTTGGTTGGTTGGAGGATGTAGATAAATGATATTTTTATTTAAGAACCTTTATTAACACTTGTAAACCAAGCTTTGTAGAAACCTATTGCTAAAAAATTAAAAAATGTACTATGTCAATAAGGTTGACCTAGTATGTTAAACTAGATGTTTGAAAGTTTGAAAATATATATTATGTCAAATAGGTTAACCCAGTGGCTTGAACTAGGTAAAAGGCCTACATTGACAAAATAGATTCATTTTGATGTGACTATGTGTTAAAGCTATGCATAGAAGTTAGAACTATGTCAATACAATCCACCCAGTATCACAAATATATGATAATAACAATGATAAAATAGTGAAATAAGTGAAACAAAACCTTCAAGGGTTAGATTCACATCTAATTCACCAAAAAATATGCAATAAAAAATTAATCATGTCTATAAATCAATCCTAACTTGTAGAAGATGGATCATAACATACACTTCCGATTGGGGACACATTTATTATGTGAGAACATGACCAATATGGGGTTCCACTAGACCTAATTAGGGGATCTATTACCATAATAAACCATTATAGGAAGGGTTTAAAACAACCCATTCAAACACAATCATACAATAACCCTAAGGGAGTCTTGAGTTTGATATTTCACCTAAACAAATAACAAGTAAAGTAAATCTAATCTAGTGCTCACCAAAGCTTGTAGCACAACATAAGGGTTTAGTAAACAATCAAAACATGTATAGGAGAATCTCAATTAAGCTAATTATGAGTAATAACCTAATACATGGAATAGGAAGAGTAATATAATTTAAAGCCAATACTTATGCTACTTTTATCTAATAAAGAGAGGAATAAAGTTAGAGAATACTTACTTGAATGATGAACCCATTGAGACTTAATCTCTCCCTTAACCAAATAGGTTTTGTAAGAGGTTTTTTTTGTTTGTAAGGATCACTAATAAATTCCAAAGCATCCAAGACTTATCCACAAGACTAGATTCTCCAGGTAGAAAACCCTAAGATAAGACTCCTTGGGTAGAATGGTGGAAGAGAAAATTGTAAAGAAGAAAAAGTGAATAATAACTCTTGATTTCACATTAAAGTAATGATTAAATTATTTTTTATACATATGTGGATATAACTCTAAGCCATTACAAAAATCTTAGCGAATAGGGAAACACAATTGATGTATCATAATTTAAGACAATTATTCACTAGGTCATGAGCTAGGTTAGTTTAAGGTCAAACTAGATCCTAAGTGAAAATAACCCAAAATGATATAGGGTCAACCCAGTCAACTTAATACAATTGAATGATAAAATGGGATTAAGATGAGGAAAATAAAGATGGAAAGTGGGGAAAAATAGATGAGTATGGAAAAGAGGAGTAATAGCTTAGGGAATGGTTTTTAGGAGCTAGTTTGATTGGTAGTAAGTGGTGATAAGAGAACAATCTTGAAAAGCACTAATGGTTTTCCCACTCCTTTCCTATTTTACCCCTTAAGGCATGCACTTAGAGATATTGAGTCTTGATGGGTTCTTATAAGATGTAAAGTGTCAGTATTTGATAAAAGTTAAAAATATTATATGTGTACATCTTCCTCATGTAAACAATAGACCCCAAGATCAAATTATCCAAGATCAAATTATTCAAATCCTCTATATGGATAAAACTCATGATTTTTTCACCCCATTCATCTAAAAAAAGATCAAGTATGCCTACATAGGTACAAGTTGTTATTGATGATTAATTTGATCTTCATCATTAATAATAATGAAATTCATGTTAGATGAGTTTATTTAATAAGGATCCACATGTAACTTGGCTAAAGGTTTAGATTTGATAGTCACTTTAGTGCCATATCTATTCCTAAATCCATATAGGACTAATCTAAAGTTAAGTACACCCCAATATTGGTGGTGAAGTCTCTTGACAAGCAAAGAGAAAAGTGAGGTGGCACATCGACAACCACTACATATTGGGAGATAGATAAAGAGGGACAAGCATGAAGAATCAATTTCAAACATTTGATCATGCCAACTATTTTTATAGTTGATCCATCAACTTGTAGTATTCCATTTGAATTTGGTTCATAATTTAGCTTTAGCTTATCTACTACTTGTTTTGGCATGACTTAGCTACTTGATCCAGTATCAATTAGACAATTATGAACCAATACATCTCCAATGATAATAGAGAGGTAAAATGGAGGAGATTTATAATATATTTTAGTTTTTATTAGATACCCCTCCTTGGTCTTCACTTCATTGGTCAAAATTGCCCCTCTTTCACTAGGCTACCTAGATGATGTATTGAGATTAGAGAGCTCATTTTGGAGCAATCTTATTTGACCAGATATGGATAGTTTTTCCCACATTGGAATGATTATATTAATTTTATTCATTTTCTCCACAATATTCATAGGAGAATTTCCAACTTTTGGAGCCAAAACACTACCATTAGTTTGTGTCACTTGATGTATAGGAGAAAGTATAGAAGAATCTTCAACATTCTATGTTTTATGATGTATTTGATTCATAGAGGCTGAATTTTATGTGATTGATCCTTGGTATTCTTGAGATCTTACATTTGGACCACTACTTATCCCTTGAACTTCCTCAACCACTCTCTTATTTGACCTTGTATTTGTAGTTATGGAATTTGGATTAACATTGATATTTCATTGGTAGTTGAAATCACATTATTCCTATTAATATTAGTTCATCATGGAAATATTTGATTAATCATCCTCTTCATTAGTCTCTCCTCCATCAGGCATCTCTTATTGAGTCATGGAAGGCATTATTCCCTATTGAGACATATAGGCTTGATTGAAAACTTCATTTGCATAAGTGGAAGGGTCATGAGGTTGTTTCCATGAAGGTTTATATCCATTATCTTGTATAAGATTATTTTGAATAGGTACAAATTCCTTAGAATTAGAAAGAGCATTATGATTTTGTCTATTAGGTTTCCTTGAGTTAGTTGACCTTATCCTTGGTATTGACCTTGAAAAGGTTATTTAGGAGCTTGATAAGATTGGTAAGTATGGAAATGACCTTGATAAGACCTCCATTTATGTTTTTGTTGATGCCTATTAATATATTGTATTTATTTTCTAATAGTGTTAATAACATCTTCTTCTTCTTTCTTGTTTTCTTGACTAGGGGTAGCTTATTTATGCTTGGGCATGGGGATAGGAACAATGGTGGGGATGGGATCTTGTACATAAAGAATCGAATTCATGGGTGGTTTAGGATAAATTTTTATATCTTAGATCAAGTTATTCTTAGCTAGTATATCAATGTCATATGCATTTGGTAGAGTATTCCCACCCATTGATTGGATCATAATACCAATATCACTATTTAGGGACTTGAGATAGTAGAGAAAAACATAGTTTAGGGTAGGTATTACTAATATTGTGATTATATCCCATATTTTTTGAATATATTATTTAAATCTTTCATGAATTCATGAGGGGTTCTCTTTATGACAGTCAATTATTTGACCAATGACAAATGGTCACTTTTGTCTTCAAACCTCTTACTCAATTTGTCTCCCAAATCATCCCATGAGTTAATGAAATTGGGGCCTAATTTCATATACCATTCCAAAAATTTACATTTAAAACTTATTTATAACAACTTTATTTCTACATTCTCTTGTGTGATGTCGTGAATGTTACAAAAGTTAGACATATCTCTAATATGTTCAATGGGAGTAAGATAAGTCTCTCCATTGAAGTAAGGTATAATTGTGAGTGAATCCAAGAATATCATCATATTTTTGAATATTTAAAGTATAATCACCATTTAAGTAAAAAAAATTCATATTTATATCCATGTTATCATCCTTAGGAGAATTTTGATTATTTAGAATAAATAGCCTCCTTCTAGGTGACTTAGTATAGGGGACACTGTGAAGAAATCTCTTTTTATTATATGAATACAAAATTAATTAAAATAATTAAAAGAGGATATTTTTTTATTATAATCTTTTGCTCACCTTTGACAAGAAATTAGGATCACTATTCCATAGCCAAGAGCTCAAAACCTTTTAGATTCACTAAATGTTGCATGAGTAATTTTGCTACTACTATAGTAATGCCAAGACCAACATTTACCTTATATATCCTCTTGTATTTTGTGCCCTAATGAGCATTATATAACTATTATAGATCAAAATTACACCCAATTAGAGGGTGATTCAATCCCTCTCAACATGATCTATGTAATGGGATTGACTCTAGGTTATGGGTGACCTCTAAGACTAATACTACCACTTGATTTGACATGGAAAAGGGAAATAATATCACTAATATAAAAAACAATATTGGAAGTGATTCACCAAACATGCAATCCACAAATTTTTGAATATGAACTATGAAATATCAATTTACAATCTGATTATGGTACTCTAAACTACCCCAATCACACTAGTGTTTCAATATCAAGGTTTAAATGATTGCATGAGTAATGGGTTGATTAACTAATATGTGATAATGAAAAAAATAATGATATATCAATTATATAAATAATATAATAAAGTATAAAACTTTGTATAACCTATGAAATGCAAAAAACTTTCATAAGGCATGAAACATGAAGGACAAATGCAAAGGATATGACTATCACTAAACACTCATCAATACAACATCCTAAAACTTCCATCTTATATTGAAGTATAAAATATAGATTGAATTCACATTAATAGGTAAGTACAAGTCTTAACTTTGGTAGGGCTTTTCCATATAAAATGTGTGGATCCGTTTCAAAGCCAAAAATGGTTGCTTAAATAGAACAATGTGAGGGAGGGAGAGAGAGAGAGAGAGAGAGAGAGAGAGAGAGAGAGAGAGAGAGAGAGAGAGAGAGAGAGAGAGAGAGAGAGGAGTGACAAGTTGACACTTGTCACTCCTCTCTCTCTCTCTCTCCCTCTCTCTCTCTCCCTCTCTCTCTCCCTCTCTCCCTCTCTCCCTCTCTCCCTCTCTCTCTCCCGAGAGAGAGAGAGAGAGAGAGAGAGAGAGAGAGAGAGAGAGAGAGAGAGAGAGAGAGAGAGAGAGAGAGAGAGAGAGAGAGAGAGAGAGAGAGAGAGAGGAGTGACAAGTTTCAAGCATGAGAAAACAAGTTATAACTAAATAAAGAGTTATGAAATGGTCTATTAGGTCTTCCATGTATTATGTTGACCCCCTAAATATGTTCCATCCTTCTAAGTAGTATAGGAGTTACAATCTTGGCTTGACACCTTGACTAACATCTTGAAAACTACCCTTATTTACATAAAAAGAGTGACAGATGGATCTTAAAACCATGATTCACATTAAAATAATCTAAAGCAACTCATTAAACATATTACATGCCTTAGTAAACTCATCTGACCTACCATTCCATTATTTGTATGCATAGGTGTCTTGTAACTCTCCATTTCCATGCCTAAATTGGTCCAATTGGCCTAAAAATCAAGTGCATCTTCTTCAACTCATATAAATTATATTAATGGTATTAAAATATGTTACTAGGTATGAAACAAATAATTTTGGTTCTTGGACTAACTCCCAAGAACTCATTTTGCTCCTTGAGTCTTCAATAGCCCTAATTTATTTATAACCTTTTTTCCCCTATAAATATTCTTGTGTGTGAGTTTTACAAATAATATTTAAAAAATAAGGTAATATTATATGACCCTATATTTCATTCTATCTCTATGTCAAATTTCATCTTCAAAATCTGAGTAGGAACCCATTTTTCTACCTTTCTCTCTCTTGAATTAGGCCTCAATTAGGCCTCCTTGCTTTCACCCCTATTTCATTGATATAGATCTATAATAAAAGTGTGAAATCACCAAAAATCATGTGATTAAATTTCCCTAGCACATCATCAACCTCCATGTCAAATTTTGGTTTCTGAAACCCTATGAAGTTATGCAAACCAAGAAATGACCTTACCACCTAGTCTAATTGAGCCTGTTTAAGACTGCCTTGAAAAATGGGCCTCATCTGATCATTTATAAAATATTTTGTATAATTTTTTATACTTTATGGATATTAAAAGTCCAAAATAAAATCATACCATGATTTGGAAGCTCTCCCTTTCTTAAAACACCTATAAAAAATTAAAAACATGCAAAAATAGTTTATTTTAGGTAATCCATACAGTATTTTGTACAAGTGAAGTACATGGGGTTTATTTTATTTTATTATTAAAAAAATAAAAGAGGTTTTAGGTTAAAAATATTTCATCATATATGCTTTTTAACTCTTTTTCCCATGACTGGTCATTATTAGGGTTTAAGAGAGGTTTTAGCCCTGTTTGGGGTCTTAACGATTGTTCATAAAGAACATATCATTAAATGAATTCCTTACACTTTAAAAAAAAATTATATACAAATTAAAATAATTCAAAAGTTTTATACTCCCATGAAAAGTGTGGACAATGGTAAGAGCATCTAAAGTTGTTTTTCAAATGGATTGCTTAGCATTCTTGGGCTTAGAGAGAGCTCTAATTTAAGTTCTAGGTCTTAAAACTCATTAAAATTAATATAATATGCTTATAAACATCTCAAAAAACCATAAACATGATTCCAAATTATTTTAAAGTCTTCATTATCCATTTATATCAATATGGTATACTAGTCAAGGGTTTTGGGGTTTAAGCTTGCTCTCTCTTTGCTAGCCCTCAAGGGCCTTAGAGTGAAAAATAATGTTTGTTTCTACTTAATAATGAATGTATACATATTTTATGACTATTTAGTACCATAAATATCCATTCATTAGGTCTGATAACTTGTTTCAAGTGCTTAGAGCTCAAAGGATCTATAGGTCTAATGGCTACCCTTGCCCAAGGAGTGGGCAAGGTTTAAAACAAAATAGTGAGTACTTACACTATTTTTATGACCTAAAGGAGAAAATGGAGATATTTTTAAATTAATTATTACCCCATACAATATATTTAAAATCATGAACAAGCCTATAGAGCCTTTAAATTTCAATTTACCTCAAGACTGGGTATAGCTTGCTAGTGACTGTATAAGAGTTAGCCTTAGACTGTATATGAGGTTTAGAATCATTTTAGTCAAATTTATTCTTGTTCAATATTGGTATCATGACCATATGAAATTTTTATCAATATGAGGTATACTTTATATTCTCTCACATGGAATTTTCTCCCTACTTGGGCCCAATACCAGTTTGTGCTTATGTATGCTTGTATATGACCTTTAAAGGTCACTTGACTGTGTTTGGTATTTCAAGACCTCTTCTCCCAATAATTATTTCTAAATTATCCCATTTTTTAATAATTTTATTAGGCTCAAATTACCTTTAAATTTTTTTATTCCTCCCTTTAGGTTTGAGGTTTATTTTCTCTCTAAGCCACCTGTAGGTGCTTGTTAGAGAATCTGAATGTCTTGGGTGTTTTGAACCTCACTCCTTATCTTACTAACCTAAAATAGGTTCATGATATTTTTTGGATGTATCATTTATGTTCAATTAATTTTAAAATAATTACTCTACCTTATTATATAGCCTTGAGACCACCTTGGGTTCATATAACCTGTAGGTATCCATGAATGTCTTGACTGTGCAAAAAGGCTTAGAAACCTCACTTTTAGATATGGCCTCCTTGATTATTGAACATAATTTGTTTTGATATTTAAATATATTTACTCTTAGTGTGAATTCCTTCTACTCCTTTCACACCACTATCTCCCAGTCTTGAAGAAACCTTCACTACCTAGACAAACCTATAGGTGACTATAGGTGACTGTAGGTCCATTCATTTTAAAGCTTGATAATGCTAGGTCTACATACCTATCTTCAAACTTATCTAGTGGCTATGTCTTATATTTTTTGATATATTAAACACTTATAAAATCCCTATAGCCCTATAGTCAACCATTATCAATATGGAAGGTCAAAAATACCAACTAGATGTAGGTGGAAATTTAAAGGAGTTTTTACCAAGGGCATCACTTCTTAAGTATAAAACCAATATTCACTCCATTTAAAATAATAAAAAACATTATAAAACTTTATATAATATTTTTTTATTGAGATTTTAATATCCTTTTCAATATTTTGAACCTCAAAATCTTTGGACATCATTGTCAACATAATCAATTTCCCTAAGAGGTTGTAGGAGTTAATATGAACATTCTTGACTATGTATGGTGCTTCTTAGTCCTTCAGATGGTTCTCAAACTTTTAAATATCTTATTTAAAAAAAATTATAATATACTTGAACCTCTATATTTCCATCATACATCATTATCTCAAGACCAACATCTTCAATATGTAATTGTAGGAGATGTTTTTATGGATAATTGACTGTGTTTTGAAAAGTAGGTCTTTTTTTTAGCATTATTAAATAGTTAATGAACCTACATGAGGATTTAAATTATTTTCAAACACCTCATACAACTCTATCAATCCTCATTATATGCAATTTTAACCTACACCTTTTGAGACATGCATGTAGGTGATCCTAAGGCTTTAACTATGTGCAATGAGTTTAGGACCTCATTATTTTCAATGCCATGATGTTTGAGAGATAAAAAATATCTATTACATTATCAAAATATATATCAAAACTTTATGGCATTTTAAAATTTCTTCTCTTTACTTATTCCTTTTATACAATACTATGGGTTTGTAGTTAGACTATCAACTCAGTCTTTGACCCTCATTTGACTGTCCAAGTAGCCTGGTAGTCTATTTAATGAGTTATATAACTTGAAATAGGGTTTGTTTATCCATGTTTGAGGTAATATATTGATGTTTTTTCATTTATTTGGTCCAAAATGTGGACCTATAGGCCTAGGGCTTATATGTCACTCAGAGTTATTTAAGGCTTTAACAAGCCACTTATTTGAGCTCTTGAGTTTAAATATTTTCACCATATTAAACCATCACATACTTATTTTATCATTATTTAATGCATCATATATCATGTTATAAACATGATGTCATCCCATTCAAATTTAACTAGTCTGTATGGACCTGTGGGCAATCAATATGTTTTTTGTGTTGAGAATGTAGAAACTAGTCAATTTGGGCAACTTTGATGATAATAGTGAGGTTTTTGAGGCTATATGAATTTATATAAGAGTGTTTTAATCTCGTTTTAGGTTTTTTAACATCCTCAAACTTTGATACAGTTCACACAACTAAAAAAACTATGACTCTTCCTTCAAAAGTGTGCATTTGGGCTCTCTTAACTTTTCTTCACTTCTAATGGTGAAATGTTAACTCATAACCCCACATTATGATATGTTACTATTAATTGATCCTAAATTAGCAATCCAAATCCATTAGACTTGTTCAAAAACTAATAATTTCTCATAAAGATTAAAATTTGAAGATATGAGCAATACACACATTTTATAAAAGTAGGACATGAATTACATGAACCTGATGGTTTCTTGATGGAAAATGAAACATTAGAGACCCCTAAAAATGATCATAATGAAGAGGAAATAAGAACTTGAATTAGAATTATCTAAAACAACTTATATACCAAGATCTTCTTATTTGAAGTGAAAGTACTTCATGGAAATGATTTACTTGATAAAACCATAATGAAAATGGGATAAAATACCTCTAAAAATAACCTTCAAAATAATCCCTCTCCATCAATTTTTAATCTAGAGAAATAGGTGTAAGAACATACCCCTCTCAAATGCATAAGCCATAATGCCTTGTTGTCCCTCTTAGATATTTTTCATATATAATAAGACATCATTATGAAAATAAATCCCACTAATTTAATCTCATTAGGACCCTTAAAATGGCCAAAATTTCATCTCCTAGCCATACCATCCACTTCAATTTTGCCTTTTTGAACTTGTGAAGGTAGCGGTGGAGGAGAAAAGGTGTCTAGAGTATTAGTTCAACTTGAAACTTGGTCCAAATATAGTAAATGACATGAGGTATCCCAAGAGAGACTTACAAACCATTTGTAATTGACAAGTTATGATCCAAGGCTATACAAGTGCCCAAAAGTGCTTGAAAGTGCCATTTTTCTTATTTGGGGAGTTGAAACTACATGTTTATCAGTACCTAACTAAAACTGAATATTATTTTCCCTTTATCTAACAATATGTTTGCTTATAATCTTCTTTAAACTTCCTCTTCTTGAATTGGAATGCCCCATTCCTCTATATGGGCTAAAAGATGGCCAAATTGGTATTTTTTGCATTTTAGAGTCAAATAAAGGTTAGAGTATGATAGGATGACATTAATGACATTAAAATAATTTTTTTATAAATTTGAAACATATTTAAACCTTTGACCAAGTTTGAAACAACAAGACCTTGTGATTGACCTCTTGGACTAGACAAGTGTTCATAAGACTAGAACTTGGAAAAGGCTAAGGAAGGGAAAACATGATCATATGGGGATATATAGGACCAATGTAGACCATGAAAAATACATATGAATACCCTAAGAAAGTTTAAATTTAGAGGGGTTTACTTATTTTGACTTGAGATCAAAATTTGGTCAACAAGATCATCCAACTAAAAAAACCCATCTCTTAATGGGGATGATTGCCTTGGAAAGAGCCTTTGACATAGATCCCTAAGCTTAGTAACAAAGTCAACATAAGGTTAATGATTCTAAGTTAAACTCAATGAATTTAGGTGATGAAATAAAATTAAATCTCGTCAATATTGGTTTAATCTACACTCTAGAGGAGAGATAGATGGTCAACGACTTAATCATTAGATAAAAATATGTAATTACATAGGCATATGATGATTTTAGGATATTTAATCCTAGGGTCATGACCCATATAGTCCCACTCAAGCTAGATCACAATCCATTCAACTAAAGCTAAAGATAGGTTAATCCTATTTTGGAACCATCTAGAAGTAGGAAGAGAAGCTACTAAGTGCCAATATAGACTTTCCTATTAGGAATTCAACTTGGGTGGCTAATATAATTCCAAAAAGAAAAAAAAAGTGGTGAAATTATGTTGTGTGCCAATTTCAAGAACTTTAATGAGGTTTATGAGAAAGATAACTATCTTCCTTCCCTCTTTGGATTAGGTGATCCAAACTGTGAGTAGTTCTAAAATGATGTCTTTTTAGATGGATTTTTAGGATATAATCAAGTGTTGGTTGAATAAAATGATAGAATTAAAATTGTATTTACCACAAAATGGGGAAATTATGCATATAAATAGATGCCATTTAGCCTAATCAAAGCAAGAGCTAATTTTCAAAGAGTAATGGATCATGCATTCTAAGGGCTAATAGGTAAATTCATAATCATATACATGGATGACCATACCATTTTCACAAAAAATAGGGATAATCACATACGCCACCGTTAGTCCATATTTTAAAGATGCAAAAAAAAAAAATCTCACTGAACTCCATAAAGAGTATATTCAACATTTTAGAAGGCAAATTACTGGGCCATATTATCACCAAATATGGGATCACCATTGACCTAGATAGAATTCAAGGAATTTACAAAATAATTTTCCCAAAAATAAAAAATGAGCTTAAGTCCTTATTTGGGAAGATTAATTTTGTAAGAAAATTTATATCAAGATTTGTAAAAATTTTCAGACCTATGAACATTGTGCTCAAACAAGATACCAATGTTGAATGGACAACTGAAGCCAAAAGTTTGTTTCAAGACATTAAAATTACTATATAATAGGCCCTTGTATTGGTAAGCTCATATTTCACTAAGGAATTATTCTCATACTCATTCACTTCAAAACATATAATCACTACTATATTCACATAAAAGGAGGAGAGAAAACATCTTATCACTTTAATGAGCATGAAATTAAAAGACATAAAGCTTAAATATTCCCTGATTGACAAATAGATCTTTTCCCTTGTTAAAATGTTAAATATTTTATGACATACATTCTCAAGAATAATACCATTACTATTATACCAAACTCTACTGTCAAGCTTACACTAGGAGAGAATGAGTTAGGAGAGCATAGGGGTAAATGGATGGTGCAATTCAATAGTTTGTCATTGAGATTAAACCTACCAAGATCATCAGAGGACAAGGTATTTTATAGTTAATGATTTCACTAGACCCATGTCTCACCATTGAATAAGTCTTCTAAATATAGGTTTTCTAATAATAATGGTATTCAGATATCATTCAATTTTTACTCACTCAAACGTGTCTTTATCAACTCAAAAAAGAGCAAAAGAGAGCCTTGCAGATAAAAATTACTCATTATATGATCAAGAAGGGAATTATATATTAGGAATAAATATGAAGGAATACATTTGAGATGTGTATCATGTAATAAATCCCAAAATATTCTAGAGAACCTACATTAAAATATTGGTAGTGACCATCCATCTAAAAATACTATAGCCCATAGAATCCTCATAATGGGTTATAATTGGCCAAAATTATTCAAGTATACTCACTCCCACTTAAGTATGTGCCACAAATGATAGGTTTTGGTGAAAATATAAGTACTCAAAATAATTCCATTATAACCCATGATCGATGGTAGGACATTTACCCAATGGGTCTTAGATTTCATTAGTGTTATGAACCTGAACTCTTTATCTTGAAAAACATTTGTGCTCATCGCTATAGATTATTTCTCTAGATGGACTAAAGAAATAACCACCGAGAATTTGAGAGCACAAGATATGATCAATTTCTTCAAAGAGGATATTATAAATAGGTTTGGTACTCCTGTTTCATTAGTTTGTGACAATGGGCTATCATTCCAATTAGTTGAATTTATAGAATGGGCTCATGATAATTATATCATCATTCGATCATCCTCAAATCACCACGTACAATGGAATAGATTAGTTGAATCAAACAACAAGAATCTTATTGATGCTATAAATAAATAGGCTACAAATAAACCCAGAGAGTGACATCTCTTATTAATATATGCACTATGGGTAGATTGAACTTGGTATAAGTAGGATCTTAAAGCCTCACCATATTTTGTACTTTATAGAGGGCAACCAATATTCCTAATCATGCTTAAGTTTCCAACATATCAGTTCATGAAGGAATACATGGAACCTAATGAGAGGATAGAGTCTAGATTATTATATATCATAGAAATGGAAGACTCCAAGATTGAAGCCCTACACAATTTTAGCAGCATCAAGATATAGTCAAAATATGGTTTGATAAAAGAGAAAAATTTAAAACATTTAGGATATCAAACATGGTGATTTTATGGGATAAAGCCCATGAATATAAAAGACAACATAAAAAATTTACCCCACTATGGATAGGACCCTATCAAATTCTTAAGATCTTAAGTGACAATGATTTCCATTTGAGGGACCTCGAAGGTAATGAATTAACATAATCAATCAATGGATAGTTTTTGAAGCACTACTTCATAACTTCTACATTCTATTATGTCTTTGAGTAATAACATGTGTTTTGGTAAAAGTAGGGGTAGATTAGATTTACTTTATTAGTTAGTTTCTTACTTTCATTCATTTTATTTTATTAGAGTAGCTCTAACTTTATAGATTAATCATTCTCACTTTATGTATGCTTTTTTTGATTAGTTTAGTATCTCATTTTTTAATTATTTTACCAATTTACAGGATAGTTTTCCTTTTGATTCCATGTAAATCTAACTAATTACTCTCAGTATAACCAAGTAACAACCTATTAAAATGGTGTCCCAAATTGATTTTTTAAACTCAATAGGAATTAGTGGGCATTACACCTTGAGCATCAAAATTCTTAATCTAAGTAAGAAGTAAGTTAATAATGATAATTTTATAAAGTGAATGATTCTATTAGGTGTATAGAAGATGATGTCATAACTTCATATAAATTTAGAAATATTTTATCATATCCTTGGATCAAATTCACATCAAGTACTAATACTTGTTTGAGATAATAACCATTGATATGGGTGAAGTTGACATGGAAATTATGATGAACCAAACCTTACCTACACCAGCTCATGGTGGTTACCTTGTCATTTATTTCATTTGTACAAAAAGAGAGAGAAAAGAAGGGATAATCCATAAATCTAATAGAAAATCAAAAGGGAATAAAAAACTACATGATGAAATAATATTAATCTATCACACATCATTAAATAATATGAAAGAAGGGAGGAAAGGTGATCAAAGGCATATCTATCAGGGCTATGGATGCCTAGCTAGTAGTAGAGCAATGTTTAAACTTCCCAAATTTTTGTTGACTTAACACTAAATCAGAATGAAACCTATAATTCATTCCATGTCTTTGCTAATTTTTTTGAGAAAGAGTAAATAAAATCACTTTGACACACATTGGTCCAAGCTATGAGTAAATTAAGTAGGTTTTATGAAGTTATCAAGAGCCCCTTTCATGTTTTTGATCTAATCATTTATTTTATAGAATGGTTCTTGGTTGATATTGGAATTGAGAAACCATAGATTTTGGGTTATTGAAAACTCAAGAGTATTCACTCCTACAAGTAAACATTTATTGTATTCAACACATTCCACATTGAATTATTAATGGACAAGTGGGGACCCATTTGATTTTAGAAGGTTTTTTCATAGCAGGGTATTACATGAATGTTTAACCTATCTTATTATCTATGGAAATTTGTGGGTTTTTGGTATAAAATCACCTTTGTTGCATCTATTTTCCTCTTGTAACCCATTTTCATTTGAATGACTTATTTTAAATAATCTATTAGAATTTTTTTTGGGGAGCTTACTGTGTATGACATGTCTTCAAAATTACCATTATTCATATTCACTTATTCAAAATTATCAACATTTTGGTCTTTAGGTTTTTTGGTCTTTGGCATTTTGGTCTCTGACATTTTGGTCTTCAACAACTTTAATTTGAATCTTCTCTTCAAGATTTTATGTTTTGGAAATTACCTTTCAGTAAATTCTTCTCAGATCCTCTTAATCACTAACTTTCATTTCAAGAACTTTTTTGATATTTTGGTCTCTGATAAATTTCTCTTTTAAAATTTTCTCTTTGGAAACTTTATCTTCGATATGTTTTCAATTGGTAAATTTTGTTTGGAAATTTTATCTTGGATAAATTTCTCAAATAAATATTCTCAAATGAAAATTTAGTCTTTGAGAAAAGTGTTCAGTATTTTATATTTTGAGAAAAGTTTCATGAATCTCCCCAAAGAATAATTTATCCTTTGGAATCTTTAGATAAAAAATCTTGGCTCTTAAAAATCAAATGATTCATCTCAAATGCAATTTATAACACCCAACTAAACCACACATTAATAGGTGTTAAAAAGAATAAGCACCATGTCACTCCTCTTAATGAGTAAGCATCCTACATGACATGTCCACTAGGCCAAGGTGGTCAAGTTATAATTAAATGAACATGATAAGCCTAGAGACATTGGTGATTAATGGCTCATGAACTGAGCTTAAATTCTAAAAGGATATAACATTTAGATGATAACCAACTTTACGTCTATTGATTGTTAACAAGCTTAATTGGTTATTATTTTTTGAGAATTCAAGCCCTAGTTACATTCAAATAAGTTATAATTTTCATAGGAGAGCACCAAAACACTATTACAAGGATCTCAAATTTTATCAACACTAAGAACTAAAAATGATATATTTATCTAGAGTATACAGGGTAGCCCAAACACCATCTAGATTTTTTATCAAAGATTCAATGGAGTATATGGATACAATTTTTGATGCCTTCATATTTAATGGTACCTATGCTAATTACTCAAATTTTTAAGAGGATGGAAAAAAAATTAAACCATTCACCTATGAGGAAGATACCTCTCTATAAGAATGATAGATAGAATTTGACTTCTTTCCATTCAAATGCTAAGCACTTCACTATGATGTTACTAAACTAGAGTCCATGCCATGCATTGACTTATTGCATGACTTTTTCTTTGAAGGAAGGATTATAGATGGTGGTTTCCTCCACTATGTCAATCACAACACCATTATTTCCTACATATTAGGGGAAACATTTTAAAGGTATTTATGCTTGACAATATTGGATGTCACGTTTGATTTAGATAGTGTATCCCTTTAGAGGAAAGTCAACATTATAGAGAAGACAATGAACAAATGGCTTCTCCATAGAGAAACCTTTTCACTTAAGGATAAGAATCTGGTGCCCATAACCAAATTATACATGGGAGTTCACATTGGTTTGGCATTGCTGAATTACTTGTATGGTCACATAAGCATCCTCTTCCTTGATATGGAATGGGTATCATTGTTTGACCTATTGATCACCTCAGAATGCCCTTTCACATTAGGAGAGATTATCTACACTAATTCACATGAATTGATACTACATAAATATAAGAGTCTCCAAGGGGGAAATTTTTACATGATGTCCTGACTTCTTGATGTTATCATGGGTATATAGATACAATGGGTCTCTCTAGTACCCAAATCCTGATTATATAAAAAATAATATTTATAATGTTTATTCATTTGGTCATATTTATGCATATATAAGAAATATATTAAGTATTTTTTAAGACTTTTATCCCTATTTAGGAGGGAAATTCATGAAGAACCCATGACAAAAACATATAAAAATATTTCCAATTCACTCATGTCTATGGGAGACTACTGGTTATATATAGATTACATTGTGATAATGGTCATTGGGCACAGGGTTAATCCTATATGCCTCTAAAAATACATCCATGAAAATATGGATGAGAAATAAATTAATTATCATTAATAGAAGGGGATCAATGAAGGTTTAACTAGAAGTAATAAGAGCACATTTCATGGATTTCATCTCATGATTAGGAGGATGTGTTATACCTTTTATAGACATTTTAGGAAAGTTGGAAATGTTAGAAAAGCCTATGACTTGGATTCCTTTCCCCATATATATTGGGACCCCTATAGTAGAGTATAAAAACATCTTCATAATATAGGCATTCAATATATGAATGAGAATTATAACTATGATTTCTTATTTTTCAATGCAAAAGATGATGTTAATATTTTAGAAAGGAATAGAATAGCTGGATTAAATGAAGATTTCTTAAAGGTAATTAAAATACATCATTCCATCATAATTTATCAATCACAATATATAATCCCATCACCAACATGATCAAAGCCAAGACCCAAAAAATCCACCCACCGTGATGATGGTTGTATAAAAATAGTATGGTGAAGGGGAAAATTTAGTTGATGAAACAAAAATAAAAGAGGAAACTACTCAAGTTTAAGCACCCATAGTTTACTTGAGGAAAATAAATAAGGAGCACACAAAATAATTAGTTCATGTAAAGGATAGCTTTATTGGGAAGGAAGATGAACCTATATGTATAAATTCCTCTAACTTAGAGGACCTCACACCCATTGTTATAACTTTTGAAACCATAACATTCAGTGTGAGAGTGCCTCTTTCCACCTAATAAGTAGTTATTACTTTGAATGAGAAGGAAACTATATGCTACAATAGGAAGTACAAGGTAGGAAGGCCTAAGGTGTAGTTTATAGAGGGACCAAGTGAATAGACAAAACCCATAATTGAAGGTGAGCCAATGGATGAAGTAGATGAAGAGAAATTATAACAAACCAATTTTTTTGAGCTTGTAAGGACTCAAATAAAAGGCACCCCTTTGGAGTGAATAATTAGGTAAGGGTTTAATTGTTACTTATCCCTTAGAACAACTTTTTTTGCCACATTTCCATTCATCACTTCTTTCACTATTGTGTCATTACCTCCATCTAGACCTATCTCCACACCCAGTGTTTATAACCATTCCTTTTATTTCCACCTTTGTTACTATTACTACCAATTAACCCATCACTCAATTTCCAACATCCTCTACACAGTTGACTTCACCTATGCCTTCTCTAAGAGTAATTTAGACAAAAAATAGTAGCCACTAAGAAAACTCTAAGGAAGAGCCCTGTCTACATTGTCTACCCAATGCCACATTTTGGTGAATGTAGACTAGTTAAAAATAATATGGCCTTCCATGCCAAACCCAACTCCTTAGATTGAGCCTTTAAGGGATGTTTAGATAGAGGCATGAGTAGTAGGCCCATCATAATTGACATTTTTATATTGGGCTAAGGAACTAAGAGCATCAACTTCTAAGAGGCCATACCTAAAGATTATTGAGTTACCCACTATGAGTTCATTATTTGATAAGTCTATTGTGTTTATGCAAAGGGTGAGGAAAATAAAGGTAGAGGATAACATTGGGTAAAGTTTGATTTTATAAAAAAGAGAATAAGTCTATTATCTTTCCAAAAGATAAGATAGAAGAATGGGTCAGTCCCCTTTCATTGAGGAATTAAAGTCCTATATAGAGACCTATACTGGAGCCTTTTTATAAATACACGAGGGTGTTGAACAGTTGAGGAAAGAGCTAGATCAAGAATTAGAGAGCAATAGAGAACAATAATAGGTCATTCATGTTCCCTCTAAGATTGAATAGGATGTTAAAAATGCAACATTAAGGTTGTATGACATACTAGACATTATTGGCTCCTTGAGGACATAATTGCCCTTCAATAAACTCTAATTACCAAATTATTCAAATATCTAAAAGAAGATGAAATCAAGATGTTTTTTTTCTTTTATATACCCAAAATAAGGATTTCATCCATCTCGACTTGAAGTCACCCTTGAAAGTGGTAAATACATTAAATTTAATGGTCATCTAGACCAAAGAAGCAATGGAGTGGATAACATCTACTGACACCTTGGTCTTAAATATATATGAATAAGAGAATCAAGAAGTAAAAAATTTGAATGAATTGGAGTTGACGAATGCATGAGATAGCATTAGAAAGTTAGTGGTGAGGTCTATGTTTGATCAAATGCTATAGAAAGTCTTAGTCAACTTAAAATAGAGTATTCAAGGGTTAAATCTCAAATACATTGAGACTAAGTTTAGTTTTTTGAGGAAGAAGGCCATAGAAGTGGATATCTTTTGGATAGGCTTCAGAGCTAAAAAAGTTGAGCATGTAAGATTAATAACATAAGTGAACAGAGTGAATAAGCCATCTCTTCTAGATATGATAATAATAAGATCACACCATGATATTAGATATAAACATTACCAAGATCTGAAGGTGAACAGGAATTCTATTTCCACCCCATTTACCAGTTCAACAAGTGTATCATATTCAACACTACCTCTATCTACTAGTTCACCAACCCATACTCCAATTATGAGCAAACTGTAGATATTCTAATATCAAGCATGTATTTAAATTTTAATTTAAGATTTATTAAAACTAACTAAAATTATTTATGATTCATTCCAATCATTTTATAATTAACTAAAGTTTTTTTCCACCATGCACACGTTACATAAATGTTGTACTCTAGAAGTTGTAACATGTAGTTTTAAAAAGTAGAACTTAAGTTTTGTTTATTCTAAAATGTAATTGGAAGCTTTACTACACTTGGAGGATGAGGAAACCCCTTCCCCAAGTTTTTAAATACATGTAAAACCCTCTCTTTTAAAGGGTTAGAGTTTTGATCAATATAGAAAGAAATCAAATCATTGATTATCATGCAATTGTGTTGGTTCTTTCTCTTCCCTTTTCTATATTAAGATTTTTAGCTTCTTTGTCTATGTCAATGCAGTATTTTGAAGTTTACAAAAGCTATGGATATTCTTGATTGTTTTCATTCACACACACACACACACACACACACACACACACACACACACACACACACACACACACACACACACACACACACACACACACACACACACACACACACACACACACACACACACACACACACACACACACACACACACACACACAAATCATAGATGTATAAAATATATGAAAATTTAGTAAATTTCATTTAATTTAAGCAATTGATTTAAACTACATTGATATTCTAAGTGTTTCTCTTAATTTTTGCTCATTTCTTAATTTTGGAAGAAGATAAGAAATTACTAATAAGGTTGTGGTATAAATACCTAGTTTTTGATGCATGCATGATCCAAATGAAGATGGAGAGATCCTCTTTGGCTTGGAAGGAATAACCTACAGATAAGAAAACACTAAAAAAAAGGGTTAATATCAAGATAGTTTAGTGGAATGCCTAGTATGAGTTAGATCTAAGAGGCATAAGCTTGCTAAGAGGATGTCAATCCACTTTTTATAACAATTAAGTGGAAAGAGATAATAGAAAGATAATTGCATTCAAACAATAGAAAGTACTCAAATAAAATACAAGAAAAGATAGATGCTTAAGAAGGGAAATAAAGTAAATATAGAAAAAGAAGGTCAATGCTAGTATTAAAGTGGATGAACTCAGGTTCAAAAATTTAGGTAGGGGTTTATGAATAGGCAAGGACATAGAAAGTTAGATTTGGTTGGGGTAAGGGATCAAAAATAACTTGTTATTTCATGCCAGAGTGATTGTTGATGGTTGGGATTACCATCAATGATTGGGTAACTATCGATGGTTAGGGGTGACCATTGGTGATTATGTTAACTATTGATAGTTTCCTATAGATTTCTAAAAGTACTTAGAAAAGATTTGTAGAATGGTTTGATAATCAGGTAAGGGTATGTTCAAGGGTATGGTCATAAATGGGAGGTTAAAAGATAGGTGTAAAAAGGTTTGATTTAGGTTAGGAATTTAGAAACCAAAATGATAAGATAAAAGTATAAATATACCTATTGATTGCTAAATTATTGATGGTTTATGGCTAGATTAATTTTAGTAGAGTAACGGTACTTTACCTTGAGATTAATTTTGGTAGAGGTTCAGATCTTTGTTGTTATTGATAAATCACTAGAATGAGACTGGGTGGCTAGAAATCTTGAATACCTATAAACTAGAATGTTTTTGATGATCCATTTCACCTTCTACTCCCCTCCTTTTATAGGCAAATAGATATGGAGGATAGAAGGTTACCTAGTAGGTTGGCTTACTAATTTTGATGCTTGGGAGTTCAGTAGCACTGCATAAGGTGAACATATTTAATTGTACCTCATTAGCTTGCACATACATGGTGATGTGTTAGAAGGGTGAAATACTGACCATCAATGGTTAAGTTGACCATCGATAGTTGAGTTTATATAGGCAAAGGTTCAAGGTGGGTTGAAAGAGGTTGGGTTAATTTTTATTGACAATTTAATGAGTTTAGTTAGCTAAGTAGCTAACTATACCCAAGGTCTGATAGGTTGGTCAATGGTTTGAGAATGGTATGTGGTCCCTAAGGAATCTTCAAGAATTTTGACATCTAGTATGATTTTCTAGAGTTTACATTTTCCCCCTTTTTGTTATGTGACTTTGAATTAACAAGCTAAAAAAAATAGATTAATGGTCAAAGGTTTGATTGCCCCAAGTATGGGAGGAGGTGTTCCCCCTTAAATTGGGATTCAAGAAGGTGAAACTAAAATTAGGTTAGGGTTTGATATTTAATATATGGTGAGTCATGAGGTTGGTAATAAGGGTGGTTAGGTATTTGAGATGAAAAAATGTGCACAAAATGTGACTAAGTGTGATACCTAAGATCAGACATAGACTAAGGTTACCAATGTTGGTAAAAATAAGGTTGGTTCTAGAAGTATAAGTGATAGGATAATCAGTCCACAACATTGGTCATAGCTAATCAGGTTATGTCATTCAAGTATCCTAGATAGGGTTAGTGTTTTTGTAGGTATCTAAGGTAGGAATTTATCCCTTAAAAAAACAAATGGTTTGGTTATGCACAAGGTGGTATAAATTCAAATATTCAACATGACAAGGCTGGTTAGTGCAGTCAAAAAATACCAAGAAAGGTTGTCACAAAATATGTGAGTGTTTGGGTCGAAATGGCTAACATCAAGGTGGCTATGGTTTAATGGTTTATTGAAGAAGGGTAATCGCTAGAAATTTAGGTTTTGGTTAGGGCAGAAAGGTCATCTCCAAAAATTTGGCACCTAGGTTAGGTGTCTAAAAATGTTTTGAATGTGGGTTATCCTGATCATCAATGGTTAGGGGTTCTTAGGGTCAACCATTAATGGTCAAGGGGAACCCTAAAAGGCCATAGATAAAAAGTGAAAAATAAAAATCATTTACACTTTTGACAATTTGACCTCTGTGCTTTGCATGCTCTGGTGATTTGGTAATTTGATGTTTTGTTGAGAGGGTTGATTGAGTGCTTAGTTGAGGTGGTGATTGTTGATTGGTTTTGCATGTGTTGAGGTGATCTAGCTTAGATTGATATGTAGGGTAGATGAGGGCATAATTAGGTAACTGAATGTGGGCCCCATCCTTGATAATAGTTGAGAAATGAGGCAAGAGATGTTTTTAAATTATTAGTTTAGTTAATTTTGTTATTTTGTAGTTAATTTTGGGTAATTTGTGATTGGTTTGGTAGGGTTTTTGGGGATTTTGCCCTAGTTTAGGTTGTGGGTAAATTTTTTAAAATTATTGAATGAATTTTGAATTTGAAGGAGGATTTGGGTTTGGGGTAGGTTATAGGGTAAATTGAGGTAATTTAGTAGTTGAAATTTTGTTATGTTAGTTTTTTTTAACAATATAGGGTTAGGTTTCACCACCAATGGTCACATAAAGTGACCATTAGTGGTTTAACCTGATCATTGATGGTCATCCTAGCCATTGATGGTTGACCATCGAAGTTAAAATCCCACTTGACCATTAGTGGTCATAGTGGCCGTCATCAGTCGAGTGTTTTGGGAAAGTAGGTTAATAGGAGTGTTAGAAAAAAAATGTTTTTAAAAGGTTTTAAAGGGCTTGAGTAGGGTTTAAATGCTAATTGAGGATAAAAATAGGATGATTTAAAAGTAGGATAGGTATCAAGATGGTGTTGATGTCTTGAGATGATTATTAGTTAGGTTTTGATAGGTTTAGGTAATGTGTTGAAGACTTTGTGGGTTAGGGTAGAGTTAAATTTTTAGGTTGATGGGTTAGGATAGGATGATTTGTAGGTAGGAATGATGTGTCAAAATGGTTATTTGGTGATAGTTATGTGTTGTTTTTATAAGTTTAGGTAGGTATCAAAAATGTTTTATGGGTGAGGGTTATGGCTAAGTGTTAGAGGTAATGTGGTAGAGATAATGGTTATGGGTCAATGTTGGAATAGGTTGATGTCGATGGATGTAAGTTGAGTTGGGTATAATAAGTGTGATCAATGGTAACTAAGTGTACATGCTAACTTGTTTTTTTAGACATGAAATTAGATCCAGATGAGGGATCAGGTTATCAATATCTTTATGGAGATCCATGGAGGAATGACTTAAGATGCATATGGATGAGGTCAGCTTAGGAGCTATGTGACATTATTAGTGCTTGCCATGAGATGTAGTGATTATCATGGCCCTCATTAAGAGATGGGATCTGACCACAAACACCTTCTTACTACTAATAAGAGAGATGACCACCCTAGTAGAGAACGTTCATAAGATCACGTGGCTACCTCTTCGAGGGGAGCCTATTTATCATATTAAGAGTAAGGAGAGGGATGAGTAGATGGATATCTTGTATGATGAAGATTGGGTCCATGCTAGGTGGCATTCAAGTGGTTTTGATAATGGGCCATTATACTAGAGGTATCTAGTTGAGAGGTGCTTAATGATTATGATGATGATGGTAGTGTTCTATTTTGCATTATCTAATTTGAGTAGTGGATGATTTTCTTATCTGCTATTACGAGTGTCGGTAAAGATGTTACTTAGGAGGATGGTGTTTTGGTGGGCATTAGTTTATTGGTTTTTATATATAGGGATCTCTAGGCATTTTGCACTCATAAATGATATGGGATTAGTGTGGGGTTTGTACTCTATTATTGGGCATACGAGCATATTCAAGTTTTGAGATCATTGGGGTTACCATGGCATGGCTATGCCTAGGAAGATTATAGATTGGGTTTCCTCTTATGGAGGGGAGATTATGCTTTAATAAAGGATAATGGAGGGATAAGGGACATTGACCAGTTTAGAGATACCTTATAGGTTCGGTTTTGGGTGATGTCATCTATAGGCCATATGTGAACTTTCTTAGGTGGGCCCAGTATAACTATCATACATTGTCTTTGTAGAGCTAAAGGTGGATCTATGGGAGGAGAGAGGGTGAGACTAAGATCATCCCATTCGATAGAGTGAGGAAGAATTATGGCCTAATTTAGGGGATTCTAGGTCCTTTTCCAAGGTATAAGAGAGAGAATTTTAAGTTTTTGTTACTCGAGCCATAACTAGAGGAGGTGGTATTGGATCATGAGGAGCAACCTACCAAAGTAGGGATAAATGATTCTAGTTTTATTTAGGGTTATGCAGGATGGTACCAAACCATTTATGTAGTAGTAAACTTTGCATGGGATGATGGGGACCAATAGGCCTTAGATGTGGATCTAGTTAGAGCATAGGTATAGGGTGGTGGCCCTGATGAATAGGTAGGGGTAGCATTGGCTACTACACAGGCATAGATTACATAGTTATAAGGATAGGTGACCACATTTTAGGGCCATATTAGGACTTTTTAGGGTTAGTTTCACACCTTAATAGGGGAGAGAGATTAGGAAAGGACCTCACTTGGTTTAGTGACCTAGGAAAGGGATACCATAAGGTAGAGGGTAAGAACAGTGGTAACACCAATAGGAGGGCCACCTAGTATGATTACTATGACACATTATCTATCCATAGTAGAGGAGTTGAGATACTATGAGGCTATAGTTCTGACACAATATCTAGAGTAGCCAAGATGGGGAGAGTGCAGGGTCAATTTAGGAGGTGGACCAGCTGTGGTGACTCTAGGGCAATGGGCCTCAATAGTGAGTGGAAACACAAGCATCCCAAGAGGACTAACATTAGATTGTAGTGTAGGTGTAGGAGGGTCTAGAGGTAGTGGTGCCCTAGATATGTGATATGTTATGTAGGTGTAGATGTAGATGTAAATGATTTTGATATTGGCCTATGCGCTGATGTAGCAAGATGTACATTCTTAGAGAGAGAAATTATACATTGTTACATGTATTATTTATTTGATGACATGATGTATATGATGCTCATGATGATATATATGATGTGGTTCATGGTTCATGGTTTACATGTTTTGACGTTTTGATGTTTTATGCCTTATGAGGTGTAGACTCAGTAACATTAGGCATGTGATGATTAAGGATGATGTTTTGTTCTATTTATGGATATGACATTTAATAATTATGATTGGTTTAATTATGGTTATGCTAATGTGGATTATTTTTTTTCTTTGTTCATGGATAAGATGATGAATGGTTTGATTATGGTTATTGATGTGGTTTATGATATGATGTTATATGATGATTTGTTGTGATGCTATGGTAAATGGATAAGATAATACTATGGATAGATATATGATGAATGATGTGGTTTATAATGCTATGTTTTTTTATTTATGATCATGGAAATGTGATGTTATTATGGTTAAGGATGTAATAAAAACACATAAAGTAAGCTAGATAACAAACTAAATGTAGGAAAAAGAAAATGAGAATCATGAGACGTATGTCGACATGAACCAATGATAAGAGGGAAAGGAAAAAGCGTGATGCCTTTTCATTGGTAAGGACCTAACAAAACTAAAGTTGAATTGGCTTAAAGAACATAAGCCTTTCAAATGCTTTGAATTAGCATGCCTTCATTGATAAAAAAGGTGTCTTGATCATGTTGTGTCAAGTAAGCCCAAAATCCCTTGATTTATAGATGGTATAAAGGGCAGATAGGTGATGGGTGAAAAATAAAATGGGTAGATAGGTAAGGTAACCTTATGTAGGTTAGTTTAACTACCTAAGAACTAATTATACAAGTCCATGTCTTAATGGAAGGTGTAGAATAATCAATGCAGGAAGTATACTAATGTGATATATGAAAGTTGATTGCAGCTTTCTTGGGATAACTTATTATAATTTTGATATAGGGTTATTTATTTCTTTCATTTTGATAGGTGGTGAAGCTAATCAATGTGCGAAGATTAAAATGATTAATTTTGACCCATTTGACATAGCTATCCTTCAAGGGAGTGGTCTATGTTATAGATTTTGTTTGTTTGGTAGCTATTCTTCAAGGGAATAGTCTATATTTTAAGCAATTTTAGTTTTTAGGAAACTATCCTTCAAGGGAGTATTCTTTTATGCTAGATACATGTGACACAAGTAATTTTTTGGTATCCTAAATTGTTTTTATGTGATGTTTTTATACATGGATGAGTCTAATTAAGATTAAAGGTTTACCTTTATGAGGGAAAAAAATTATCATAAGAAGGTAATTATCGATAAAAGGGATAGTTTTGAGAGATAAATGACCATGGGATTCCATCTGATTAGAGATGAAAAGTATCCATGAGAACCATGCCATGGGTAGAGATGTTGTACCCATATTTAGGATTAGTATATGACTATGATGGTTAATCACATGGTTATGTTTTGTAATCAATTATCCTTAAAGGGAGATGGATATGTAGGTGAAGTTGAAAATCTCATAAATCAAGGGACAAGTTTAAGGTAGACAAAAATTGAGTTTGATCCTTGTTTAACAAAAGAAAGGATGCAGATGCAAATCATTGAGAGGATCAAGTTCTAGTTTGTCTTCAAGAGAGGACAAATGATAAGCTCATAATCCAAAATTATGGGTTATGATATAGGGTCCAAGTCAATTGAAAGAAAACTTGTCTCTTTTATTTTTCTCTGTATTGGTTACTTGTTGGTTTTCCTATAAGATGGGGTCTTTGATATTAAATTCTCATTATTTTAGGTGTTTATTATAGGTTCACTTGATTCACTCTTGATAGACATGAAGATGGTTAAGAATTGCAAGGTGATGCTCATCAAGTATTTCAAGTTAGGCTAAGCATTCTTGATGATAGTTGTTCTAAAAAATGATGTCTTGAAAGGATATACAAAGAGAAGGAATCTAGACTTCAGGAGGCAAGACTACCTCTACTCCAAAGACTAGAGAGAAAGGGGTAGTACCCATAGAGGTTCTAATTCTAGTGAGATAGGCCCATAAAGTGAAAGGGATGTGTAAGTTTCAATCCTGACCTAAATCACTGACTACTTTGGTTAATAGTTTGTTAAGGGTTTAGTTAGAGGATTTTACCTGTCCATTTGCTTATGGATGGTAAGGCGAGGAAAAGATTAACTTGATGCTAAATTCATCTCAAAGACCTTAGAATTGATTGTTTTTGAAATATTTTCCATTATTGATGATGATATTATGGGAACATTGAAATGACAGATGATATGATGGTTGATGAAGTTGACTATTTTGTCAGCTTTGGTCAAGATGAGAGGAATGAATTCCACCCACTTGGTGAAATAATTAGTAGTGGTAATGATAGATTGGTGTCCTTTTGAAGAATGAGTATTAATTTCCTCAATGAGATTGAGTCCCCATTATGAGAAGGGCCAATATTCTTTAGATACTTGAAGGCCATGGGTAGGTGTGTGATGTAGATTAGTGTTTTTTTGACATTTAACACACTTGTTTACATGATCACAATAGTATTAGTTGAAGGTGGGCCAATATTAGCCAAGGAAAAGGATACATTTAGTGAAAACCAAACCACTAAAGTATCCCCCATATATTTTTTCATGCATTTCCTTGATAACATGGGAATCTTCATGACTATGTAGACAATAGAGAAGGAGGCCATCAAAACCATGCTTGTAAAGAATTACCCCTAGTATGGTATAATGAGAGGTACTCTGAACAAAAGTTTTTTGGGCATTCTTAGATATTTTAGGAGGAATGATGTCAAGGTTGAGGTAATTGAAGGTTTGATTATACCATATGTCTGGTGGAGATTGATCTACATTACAAATGGTAGGAAGATTAGAATGGATATAAGAGGGTGTAATAAAATGGTGGATGGTAACAAAGAGTTTGGACTCAATAGGTTGTGATGGAATTTGGGAAGCAAGGGAATCCATGGTATCAATTAACTTATTGGTAGATCATGGAATAAATTAGATAAAGTAATTATTGAATGATACTAAGATTACATCTACCAAGTGTTTATACTTTTGAAAGACATCATTCTTACATTAGTAGGATCTATTGACCTAGTAGACCATAAGTTGGTAGTCACCAAATATATTAATGGTTTTAATTCCTAAGGATAGATCAGTTTGGAGACCTATGATGAGGGATTTATACTCAGCCACATTATTGGTGTATTTAAAGTCAAGCTTATAGGAAAGGGGAAGAAGTTCACCATCAAGAGGAATGAGGATAACTCTAGCACCCCCACTACATTGGCATTTTGAGAAATCAAAGAGAATGGTCATTTGATATGTGGGGTCCTCTTGAAAAAGAGTTATGATAGACTCATCTAGATATGTAAGAGGAAGTAGTAGGTTATCAGGTAAAGGAGCTTCAGCCAATTAGTTGGTAATGATTTATCCTTTAATCAAATTCTATTGATTTAATTCAAGGTAAAATACAACTATAAGCATGAGCCACTTAGCCATATACTAGTTTTGGTATGGTTTAGAGAGCATGTACTTGAGTGGGTCAGTGTTAGTGATGATGAAATTTTTGTGATTGAGAAAGTAATGATGAATTTTGGAAGCCACAAAGACTTAAGGCAATGCAAAGTTTCTTAGAATGGGTGTATCAAGTCTAATACTCTATAAGTTTTTGACTTATGTATTATAAATCTTTCTCTTTATTTTATTCATTGTGGTGAGAAAGCATTGCCCCTAGGGAATGGTCAGTGGTGAGGATGTAAAGGTAGAAGGGTTTGTCCTCTTTATGAGGGATCAAAATAGGTGGAGAAAGAAGGTATTATTTGAGTGAATCAAAGGCTTAATGATAGTATTTAGTCCACTTAAAATATGTGTCTTTCTTAAGGAGATGGTGAAAGGGTTGGCAACTAACTAATAATTGAGAGATGAAGTGACAGATAGATTGGAGTTGCCCCTATATGTTGTGGATTTACTTGAGCTAGACTAGAAGTGGCATATCCAAAATTTCCCCAACTTTGGTGTGGTCTAATTTGATTCCTCAAAGAGAGATTATAAATCCAAGAATATTTCCAAATAGGACCCCAAAAATACATTTCTTAGGGTTGAGTCTAACATGGGAATAGATTAGGTAGTCAAAGATGATTGTGAGAATAACTAGGTGATCCTTATAATGTTTATATTTCCCAAGTATATCATATACATATCCTCTATAATTTTATGGATTAAATCATAGAAGATGTAGGTCATCACACACTAGTAGGTTCCTCCAATGTTCTTCAGACCAAATGGCATGAATCTATATAAAAGGTTCCCCATGGGGTGATGAAAGAAGTTTTATGTTGATATTTAAGGGTAATAAATATTTCATTATATCCCAAGAAACCATTCATGATAGATAACATATTGTGTCCAAATGTAAGATCAACAAGTTGGTCAATACTAAGAAGGGATAGACGAGTTAGTTAAAGCTTCATCGATGGTAGGGGTGGAGATGTTGTTGGTTTTGGTTGGTGAGGTGGTGTTTTTATTGGTTGGTGGTGAGGTGTATGGAGGAAAAATAATGTCATTGGGTCTATATGTCATGTTAGATGATGAAAAAGGACTAGGGTCAGCTCTTATGGTAACTTTACCTTCATGTTCAAATTTGACACATTGATGTAAGGTAGAAGGGGCACAACTCATGGCACAAATCTAAGGGCATAAAAGTAAGACATTGTATTATAACTCACCCTCTACAATGTAAAAGATTTTTGGAATTGTGAGAGGTCCCAAGTAGATGTGGAGGATGAATATCCCCAAGGTAGTGGTCATAGTGTCATTAAAGTAATGGAGGACTGCTACAATTTTTGACATGATATTCTTAGCCAATTAAAGTTGTTCATATACATGGGAAGAGATAATTTTGATTTTATCTCCTCCATCAATCATTACCATTTTGATTCAAGTTTTATTTATGTATGCCATGATAAAGAGGGGAGGATCAGGGTCTTCAAAATGAATAGAAAATATTTACAAATCTTAGAAGGTGATGAAGGTAAAAAGTTGAAGGGTTCTGACAAAGGATGCAAGAGGTTGAGGGTCTTATGGTTGAACCTCTATTAATTGTAGTGTTTCTATAAATGATTGGAAATGATGGGGTGATGTGCTGATTAGTTCATAAGGCTCATCTTCGCTAGTGTTTGGTGAAGTTATTTTAGCACCACTCATTGGATGGATTTAGAAGGGTTAGAGGGATTTTTGGGTTTTGGATAAGGTGAAGGTAAAGGTGAGGGTGCTTGGTTTTTGTTAGAATATTAAGGGGTAGAAGGGTAGGTCCTTGATATGGAAACTTTTACATTTATCTGATCCTTTTATTGGGCCTAAGATCGGGTAACCATATGGATAGTGTGGATTAAGGGAGGTGATGGTTAATTTAGTTCCTCCTCACTTTAAAATAAGAGTATATGGGTAGGTAAATGTTGGATGGGTTGAGTTGGTGGTTGGGTTGGTAATGGGCTCAAGTGAGGTTCATCTGATAATAGATCATACTCATCCCATAAGCTATGGACATGTGTTTGGATGGCTTTGCAATTCTCCATGTCGTGTTTAGGAGTCCTGTGGTATGAAAAAATCAAATTATCATTGAACCATGATGGTTTAGGATGTGATGGGTCAAAAGTTTTGATGGATGGTAGGGTTAGGGAAGAGGTTTGTAAAAACCTTTGTAGAATGGTCAAATAAGATTTGATCAAAGGTGTTGAGGGTGTTGGGTTTTTAAAGTGGGAGCCTTCTTGTGAGTAGGCTTCACTATGGAAATGGTAGGTGGTGGAATGGTTTTGGTTTGTGGTTTTGGTTTAGATTTTTTGGTTATGGTTGGTTTTTAGGTGGAAGATTTAGAGGTCAATGATGAGGTTTTGATTATAGGAGGTAAGGTAGAGGTGGATAGGTTATTTAAGAATGATGGAGATTTTAGTGATTAGAAAGTAGGTGTGGGTAGAGTAAAAAGAGAAGGATTACTATATGAGGAATAGGTAATTGTGGGAGGGTTCACCTTCTTGGTAGAAGGATGAGCTAATGGGATGGTAGAAGGATGGGGTCCTAAGATAGAAGGTAAGTGTGAAGGAGGAGGTATGGTTCTAGTTCAAGGTGGGAGTTTGGTTGGTGTTACCTTATTAGTTGGTTTGGTTGGGGTTTTCTTTGGTGGATTAGAAGGGGTTAAATCCAACTTCAAATATGGGTGAGAAATGCTAAGTGTAGGAATTATTCCTATATTCTTGATGGGTTTGGTTAGAGAGGCATAAGGTGATTTGATAATTTTAGGTGAAAGTGGGTTGTATGGTTCTCCTATGGTTTTGGAAAAAGAAGTGTTTGAGTATGGGGTTGAGTTAATGATAGGTTTGATTATGTATTTAAGTGAGGCTAAAGGTTTAGGTTTGTTTTGGTAAGGGATTCTAAGCTGATGCCAAATGGTTGCTCTATCTAGATTGGGTTGAGAACTAAAATCTAGACATTGGACCAACCTATAGAAAGGTTTGTAAATAGGTTTGATTCCTTGGTCATTAGTTTCAAAGGTTAAGCCCATAGGTGGAGGTGTGGGAATAGTTTCTCCAAATATGTTATTAGTGGAAGGTTACAAGGTTTGGGAGGATGTATCCTCCATGGAAGGTGTAGGTAAGGTATCTCTTATTTTGGGATGGTTCCCAAAGAGAGAATGGGTCGTTCTGGGATAGAGAAGGAAGGTGTGATAGCCTCAAGTGAAAGGATGGGGATGATTGTTTCCTTTGTTTGGGTGTCTAAAGGAATGGTAGGTAATTCAACCATTTCAATAGGTGGAGTGGTTGGAGAGGTGGTTGAAGTAATGGTTTCCTCCTATGGTATTTATATTGAAGGAGATGTGGATAAGTCTATGGTATCCTCAAGTAAGGAAAGAGGGGTAGTTGCTT
The DNA here is from genome assembly GCA_037957365.1 of Torreya grandis. Classification (NCBI taxonomy): domain Eukaryota; kingdom Viridiplantae; phylum Streptophyta; class Pinopsida; order Cupressales; family Taxaceae; genus Torreya; species Torreya grandis. Next base: position 1,222,032 of record JARHVA010004393.1, read on the forward strand.
CTTCTATTTGAATGCCCAAAGGAATAGAGGGTGAGTAAACCACTTTAATGAGTGGGATGGAGGAAGGGGTAGATGAGATAATGGTCTCCTCAATGATAGGTTCACTAATATTGACATTAACTATATGGGCCTCATAATTATGTGATGATTTTGGTTTATTATTATCATAGTTGGTAAAAGGGGCATGGTTGGGAAAAGGTTTACCAAATATGTCAAGGGATTAATTTGTGGGTGCATTGGGATTATCAAACACAAGTTTTTCCTTATAAATCATGTTTTGGACAATGGTATTAAAGGTATTTCACCTCCTAATATCATGTCCAAGATGTAGTGGAAAGCATAAAGATCATTCTCATTATACTAACCAGGTGTAGGGTGAGAATCATCAAATTGTTGGGGAGGTTTTATTGGAAGAAGTTGTATAATGTTTGATTTGAGTAATTTATCCAAAAATAAAGCATAATAATCCCATATTACAGTATATTATTTTAGGGAAACTCAGTTTTGGTTTCAATTTTGTTGGCCATAAGAATTGGTTGGGTTGGGTTGGTTGATAGTTGGTGGTGGAGCAGTTTTAAGGACAACCAATTTGGCATATGCCTTTTTATTGGGGATTGGGATGGTTGTATTGACTGGTAGTTTTGTTTGAGGATGGGTCATTAGATTTAAATCTAGAATTTTTGTTCCATATTTTTTAATTCCCCTCATTGATGGCTCTAATTTACAATTTTTGTGCCATGGTGAAAGCCTCATCAAAAGTCCTCAAAGTTTGAACTTGAAGAGTAGGTGAAATATGTTTGGTTCAAACTTGAGAGAAGAGTTAAATAAACTTGGATTGGGGTAAGGAGAAAGAAATTTGGTTGATAAGACCTCTCCATCTAGCTACAAAATTGGTGATTGATTCATCATAAAATTGTCTAATGGAATGGAGGTCGGTAATAGAAACCTTTTAGATATATTAATTGAAAAGTGATCTAAAAAGACTTAGGAAAGTTGAGAAAAGGAAAATATGGAGTCTTTGGTGAGATCACTGTACCAATTTAGGGCTAGTCCCAATAAAGACATGGGAAACATATGTAGGAGAAGAGCATCATCATAGGCAATCAAATAGAAAGAATGGTGAAATGCTCTCAAGTGTTATTGGGGGTCCTCCTTACTTTGGACCTTGGGAAAAATTTGGTAGTTACCATTGAGGAGGATAGGATCATATATGGATAGATGAGTAGATAGGTCAATTATAGATTTGATCATAATATAAAAGGTTATGTGTCCCAGAGATAGATGAATCTAGGTTGGTCATTTTTTCCATTAATATTTTGACCAAATCCATTTAAGGTTGGGAAGCCTTATAATTGGATGGTAATTTTGGTTAAGGTTGGGTGGTAGAAATATATGGATAAGAGATATAAGGTTGAGAATATACCACATATTGGTAGGTGGTCATTAAAGGTTGGGATGGTTCCATATAAGGATTGATAGGCACAAAAGGTTAGGTAGAAGGTGTTATGTATCCTTGTGGATTATGAACATATTGGTAAGATGTCATGGGTATTTTTTGAGGGATTGATATGGGTTGATTTATAAGTATAGATGGGTTGGTAGATGGTTGGGGTTGAGTGATAACTCTTATGTTAATAGGTGGAAGAGTAGGAGGTATGAAAATCACCAAATTTTGAAGTGGGATTGAAATTGGGGGATTGGTAGTAATAAGGGGAAAAGTGGAAATAGGGGTAGAATATATACCCCCATGTTGGATGAGGAATGGGTAATAAGAGGTGAGTTTGTCCCTATGTTGAAGTTATTGATTGGTATAGGAGGTGTTTGCCTATTGGCTGTGATGTTGGATTGGGTTTGGGTGGTGGTAGTGGATGATATATTACTAGAAGAAGATGTTTGGGTGATCATAGGTTGGGTAGAGGTAACACCAACCATAAGAGGGGGAGGCATACCATAAGGTAGATCCATAGGAGGAACCAAAATAATATAAGTATGATGAACTAAGGTGTTGAGATCATGTTGGAGGGTGATAGGGTTATTATCAAGGAAGGTAGTAAAATATCCATCACCCTCAAAAACTATCTCAGGCATGGTAGGAGGAGGAGAAAGGTGAGGAGAAATCTAAACATTTGAATTATACTCCATGGAATAAGAGGAGGAAGATGGTGGTTCTTTTTTGATTTGATTCCTCAATTATTTTATAATAAAGACCATTTGAGGAATATAAAATAAATGATGAAAAACTCACAACTAAAACACAAAGCAAGCAAAAGGAAAAGAATCTCAAGACAATCAAAACATATGATAAAGTGCATTAAAACTTAGGATTCTTTTTAGATCACTATTGGCTTATGCCTTAGAAAGTGTGAAGAAAAAATTTGGTTTGTAGATAAAGTATTAAAGGGGAAATCTAAGGTTGGTTTCAGGTCATGTGTAGGTGCTTAAAAAGAATCTGTATTGAACATTAGTATCTGGATTGATATTGGGGCCTACCCCCTCACTTCACACACCACATCGATAAGGATGTTTGGTGTTTATCCAAGATATACATAGTTTTAGAGTTTATACTCAACTAGGGAGCTTAGTTGGTTCTCCCCTTGGTAATGACCTCCAAGTAGGATTTCTAGGAAAGGGTAAGGTTTAACACTAGGTAATGAAATCTTAGTCAGGTCTTGTCTCAAGTTTGTTTTGATGTACTGATTGATTATGTGGTTTGGTAAAGTGTGTGATAACAAGAGTGAAACTATAATTAATTAATTTGATTTTAATTTACTAAATGTACTAAAAAAATCAAGAAATCAATGCATGCAAGGTTTATTTTAAGCCCAAAAGAAATTTTGGATTTTGTTTTATGAGTAAAGAATAAAGGTAGAAAGGGGCACCTAGATGATGTTAGGGTCCCACTGGGTGTGCCAAAAAGTTTCTCTTAATTTTTTTTAATTTTTCAATTTTGGAAGAAGATAAGAAACTAGTAATAAGGGTGTGGTAGAAACACCTAGCTGTTGATGTGCACATGTTCAGAAGAAGATGGAGAGCTTCTCTTTGGCTTGGAAGGAATAACATGTAGATAAGAAAACACTAACAAAAGGGGTTGTTAGCAAGATAGTTGAGTGGATTTCCTAGAATGAGCTAGATCCAAGAAGTGTAAGCTTTTTAGGAGGTTTTCAATCCACTTTTGATAAAAATTAAGTTGAAAGAAATAATAAAAATATATTTGCATTTAAACAATAGAAAGTAATGAAGTGAAATACAAGAAAAGATAAATGCTTAAGAAGGGAAATAAAGTAAATATAGAAAAAGAGGGTCAATACTAGTGCTAAAGTGGATGGGGTTAGGATGAGAAAATAAAGCAGGGTTCTATTACCATGCAAGGACATAAAAAGGTAGATTTGGTTTGGGTAAGGGGTTAGAAATAACTTGTTATTTCATGCCATAGTGACCATCGATGGTTGGGCTGACCATCAGTGTTTAAGTTGACCATTGATAGTTGGGTAACCATCGATGATTAGGGGTGACCATTAGTGGTTGTGATAAACCTCAATGGTTACCTATGGATTTTTTAAAGTACTTAGAAAAGAGTTGAAAAATGATTTTCTAATTAGGTAAGGGTCTGTTCAAGGGTATGGATAAAAATGGGAGGTTGGAAGTTAGGTGTAGAAAGGTCTAATTTAGGTCAGAATGTCAAAAACCAAAATGACAAGACAAAAGTAAAAATATACCTATTTCTTCCTAAGTGGTTGATGGTTGATGGCTGGAGAAATTTTGGTAGAGTAACGGTACTTTTCCTTGAAAGCAATTTTGATAGAGATTTGGATCTTTATTGCTATTGCTAAATCACTAGAAGAAGACTGAGTGGCTAGAGAGCTTAAATACCCTGTAGAGGTCATCATTTTTAGGGTTATGTTTACGTTATCTATGGTTATGAGGTTATAGTATTATTATGTGTTGTATTCTTATTAATTTAGGGTTTGATCATAATGAAAAAATGGTTATTCAAATGGACTTGGGAAAATTATTTTTAATAGTTTTTATTTGCCATTTGAATGGCAATTTATACCAAGTTTGTTATTACTCAGATATTTTCAATCATTTCATTTAAATTTTAAATGAAATCATTTTCTTATCTAATGGCATCTTGGTTATATAATGTTTGCTTTATTTTCAATTATTTTATGAAAGTTTTGAATATGATAAGTAAATTAGGTTTGCTTATCATTAAGGTTCTAACTTGAACTATAATTTTCTTTTATCATATGAATATGATTTTATTTTTGGGTCAACATAAAGGGTTAAATGTTGATTTGGTTTAGGTTGATTTCATATTTGGTGACTCTGATTTTTGGCTACAAATTGGAATGGATTATTGGTGGTGATAATTATATGCCTCTTTTTTATACTTTACTATTGCATTCATTTTTTTTGAGTGGTCTTATTAGTGAAAATGTTGAAGGGTTTTGATTTTAATCATTATTTTCATTTTGGTGTTATAACCCTATTGGTTGACATTTGATCTTCCATTAACCTTATGTTTTAATAATGAACTAGGTTCCTATTCTAGCTTTCTTACATTTGTTATATTAGCATTCAATGCATGGGATATAAATATATATGTATTTATAAAATGCATTTGTGGATCATATTATATTCATTAAATAGAATATGACTCAAAAATTATGAAGCTTAGTGAGATGAGGTGAAGTATTTGGATTTTGTTAAAAGGTAATTAATGGTGGGTTTGAATATGAACAAATTTTGTCTATCTCTTATTGTTGTGGTGTTGAAGTTATTTGGAGCATACTATTTTAACATGAGATTTCAAAATCTATGTGTCTTTAAATTTTATTTATTTAGATGGAAATATTTAAATAATAATATTTGTATTGAGGGTTACTAGTAGTAATACAATTACATTTATTTTAAGTATTGTACCATGATGAAGACTTAGGGATTATAGATGCAACGCCATGGATTACACTCTTAAAATTCAAGTCTTAAAATCTCTAACATGAGATATAGTAGTTACAATACTATAAAGGTGTGATTTTTTTTAACCAAGAATGTAAAAATTGTTGTTTGAATTTTTTCATCAAGTGTTTATGTTAAGTCAATCTCAATAGTCACTATTAATCTTACTCACTTATCTCCACTAGCCTGAATCACATCCAACTAATAGATGAGGTGGTCTAGGGCCAATTATGGTTGGGATCATTGGGACTAGAGACGTGGGTTTTTATGTTAATGGACTTGCATGTGGATGATTGTTTGTACATACTTCTTTAGAATGTGCATTATTTTTTAGTATTAGAAGTAAAAGAGATCATTATGTAAAATGAAATGATTAAGCTTTCAATATCTTGGCTATATGATATTCATTGATATTATTAATTATTTTAATAAGGTAAATAATGTTATTGTTATGTTTATATTACATAATAGGTTTAGTTGTTAATAAATTTGAATTATATTCATTGTTAACACTTGAAACTGCACCCTAGGAGGAGATTGTTCAAGCCTACCTCCAAGTTTGGGGTAACATGGGATTAACCCAAGGCTATGGGTGACCTATAGATGGGTTAAACCTCTAGTTTATGAGGCTAGATCCCCTAGTACATCCATTGAGATCAAATAACTAAGCCTAATAATTGGTTGGACTAAAAAAGGTTAGAAAATGCATGGAAGGAAACCTATGTTTCTAGGGGTGATGTACCAATATGATGTATCCACTCTAACTGACCTTAAATAACACTAATGAAAAATAAATGAATTGGACCACTCTCTTCAATGTTTTTAGGAATTAGTGTTTCATTTGAAGGCTATGATGGATTTTTTCAACTTGAAGGTAATGGATAAGAGGCCCATTTAAGACATAATTTACTAGATTTCTATTCAAACATAGCTACCAGCTCTTGGGCACATTACATGACCTGTATAGGATATCATACTAAAAACTAGGTGAAGTAAGGACATGTAAGGGAGATAAACCTACCACATATGAAAATAAAAAAAGCATAACACACATAAATAGTATCAAATAAGCTAAACTAATCCTTGTATTGTCTCAAAAGGTCTACAATATATAAACTTAGGCAAAGTTTCCTCATACCCAGATGAGGGATATGTACAGTGGCTTTAAAGCCTAAATTTATAAGACATGATCAAGAGATATAAGAATAATATTGGCATGGAAAGGTCACAAATGACCCTAATTTAGTCAACAAATATTTAAAACATCCACAAAGATTAGTAACATCTCCCTCATGCATTGCCATTGATATCTATTTTTAGCCAAATTTGACTCCATAAAAAATATGATCACACCAAATTGGTCAATTCCATCTCCTTATGATAGTTATAAGGCATAAATTATGTTTAAATAAGCCTACATGAAGCATTTAATATCCCACCTTCCCTTTGTGCATGTTGACTAATCTTGGAAACTAACCCACCCTTCATGATGGGCATGAGAACAGTGAATGATTGCCTTCATGAGACTATTCCATGACTGGTATGTCCATTTTATGACTCCTTTAGCATCACCCTACACCAATGTACATCTTGTTTGGTTGACCAAGTAGGCCCATTAGGCAACTAGGCCTAGTCTCTTAGTGTTTATTGCTTAGTTGACCATGAGACCTATATAAATGGATAAGTGAGTATAATTAATGTATAATAAATAATTTTACATATTTACTTATGATTTTACAATATTGCACATCATTCAATTTTGATCACTAGGGGACTAGGTCACCTTTCACTACCACTTACACACTAGCCATTTGGTGTAGAGTTACATAAGCTTCCATGAGAATAATTATGATAATTTTAAGGTTTCAAATAGTGAAACATGTCTCATACTACCCTCATACATTATTTATAACACTTCACCAAGTTTTGTACCCTATTTTCATCACTAAACCCTACAAAATAATGGTTTCTAGGTGGCCCATACACTTGTGTGTATAACCTAATGTTATCAATAAAACCTCCTCAGAGTGGATCATGTGATCAAAGTGTTTTATAAGAATATATAGTTTATTTAGATGTAAAATATTTAATTTTTATACCATTAAGTATGCACTAGAAGTTATGCATGGTTTTAGTGCCCTACCATCTTAATGATTATTGATAAAGTACATGGTAAAATCCAAAAATTATGGCTATAGATGTTGAGACCATAGACCCCTATAAAAAACTTAAACTTATACTAGTCCCATGCATCTTATATGGTGACTACCAAGTGAAAGTTGGTGACCTTTGAGCTCTTTGTTAGGCATTCTATGTAAGTTGTAGTGTTAAGGATCACTTAGAGAGATGGGCTATTGAATCCAACTCTTTATTTTATGTATATTGAGTGCATAAGGGTACCCAAATCCCAATAATATCACTATTCTTGATTCATCATGACATGTGAGATGTGAGCATTAGAGTTGGTAGCTTGAGGTGGTAGATTGGGGTGTTGTATCTTGACAGAGATAATGAGGCTAAGTTGACCATTTCCTTGTATTATTAAATTTAAAACATATTCACAATGGAATAAAACATAATTATACACCTCCTCATGGAATTTAGGCTATTTTTGGGGTCTGATTCTATCAATAAGATGAAGATGGGGTCTTGAGGCCTAAGAATGGTTTTAGGCCTCACATGCCTAAACTAAGTCTTTAGGGATTTGAGCTATGTATAGAAAAATATGTGGATTTAATATCACTAAAAAACCCTTATCTATATAAATTAAACCCTATGTAATTTCCTTAATCTTCCCAAATTACCATCTCTATACCCTTATCTTATAGATCTGCCTTGAGTGCTCATCATTGTTCATGTCATGTGCTTTGAACTAGTGGTGTTAGAGACCCAAGCAATATCTTTTATCCTTTCTAATATTGATATAATTGGGATTATTTAAAATAATTTTAGGGTTTTATAACACATTTAATTATGATTAGGTCTTCTTTCAGTTATTTTATCTTAAGCTTCATCTACAATCAAGCCTAGGGTTTATGGATAACCAGGCTTGTGTAGCCCTAATGGTTTAGTTTAGTGCCTTCCTACCTCAACTTGAGGCTCTAACCATCCTAAAAATAAATGCATGTCTTATTAAATTACACTTAATATGGTTTAGCCCTTAAACACCCCTAAAACATGCATAAGTATTCAACTTTTATGAATAGGCCTGTACATATCAGTTTTGGGCCTAATAGGCCTAATTAGGCCATCAAAGTTTTTTTCTCTCTGGAGGACTAGAGTGTTGAAATGGAATTTTTTTAAAAATATTATAGGACAATTTAATATAGTTATTTTACCTTTTTTCACTTAATTTTAGTTATGGTTCTCACACTTTCACCCCTCACTAAAGATCTACTTGTAGGTGCTTAAATGGGGATTTCTTGAACTGTGAGTATGATTTTATGCCTTTGTTAGCACCTTGAGGTTGTTTAGATAGTATATAATGAGGCATATTATATCTATCTTATTCATATTTCCTTTTAATTTCTTATTAAGGGTAATTTCCATTTAGCTATCGTACTTCCTTATAAGTGGCATGTGTATGGAAACTTGATCTTGACTATGTGTAAGGAGGTTAGCCTCTTCTTCATGATAATATTATCTCAATTTATCAACATTTATTATCCTTTATATGATTTTATAAATATAAAATCACTCTTATCACCTTCAATGATCTTTAGAGTGGATTTCTATGCCTAACCTTCTCTGTTTCTATAATCAAGACTGTAGGTGGTGATTCTAGGCCCTTTTATGACTATGTTGTGAATGCTTCAATTGAGAGGTGGTCTGGTGTTACATTGTTTGTTTTAAATTGATAAACATATTTATGACCTTTCATTGTACCCTTACCCCCTAAAATATCTTAACGTCATCATTCTATTAGTGTTTCTTGGACTTGTCAACATAACCCTATTTGCATTAAAGGGAAACCTTGAATGAGTTGTCTTATTGGGAAGAGTTGATGTGTGATCATTGATGGACTCTAATATATCTATCTGCCATGATTAATTTTAGGTACCTATGACTATTTAAGACTCTCTAATTTTTCTTTAGATCCCATACCAATAGTAATTCATTTGTTTGGTCTGTCTAATAGGCCAATACAGTTAAGACTATGAGGGCTTGTCTTTATAGGGATAAGGATGAGAGTGTTTCTAAGTATAGGTAAGTGAGAGGAATGAGGGAAAAAAATATAACATAACCATAAGATTAATCTGATTCATGTTCTAACCTATCTTGATGGTTCTCCATTGTCACTACAAAGATACCTTGTTCCACATGCAAAGAGATCACATTATATACACAACAATCACATTTGAGAAGAGATTTGAAAGAGCTATTTGGTTTTAAGGTGAAATTTAATTCTTAGGGAATATAATAAATACTATAAGTGGACTCAAATTAACTCATCATCCAACTTAAAACCACCACACAGTTCCATTTTTATGCACTTAAGGCTTTGTAAACTACCTATAACCTATAAATGTTACAATCATGGATTTTTCCTTGGTTTATAAACTCACACATGTGAATTAGTAGTGGGTAATGTTTGATATGGACTTTGAGGGTTCTTGGAACACACATAAAAACATTTATTTGTAAAATCACTTCAAGTATGCACTAAAACTATTGAAAATTTGACCCCTACATAGATGAAAAAGGCAACTCTAACTACTTAAATTCTTAACCATTATTCATAGAGTATAGGTTATAAATATAAAGACTAATTAAAATAATTAAAAGTTCATGATACCCCCTTCCTCTACCCAAATTCTTGGATCCTCACCTTTTCTCTCTTGTTAATACAAACCACAAACTTGACTAGCTATCTTGAGCTACCTAGGAGCTTGATGGAAGAAAGAGGTCATTTTTTGGCTTGTTTGAAATTTAAACTCATGGATTATTAAATTTTATTCTTAAACTAAGGACCCTTTATGAATTTATTATTTTATTTGGTCATCATCTACTGTATAGATTTGTACAAGTCTGAAAACACTTGTAACCTAAAACTTGGCTATATTTTCTCAAATTTTAGACCTTAAAATGTTATTTTAGGATGAGAAGAGGGAAAAATAGGTTTAAAATCATTTAAAAACTTGTGTTATGGTTGGGTAAGTTGAAAGGCCACATTTTCACATGTGTGCGGTCCGTTTGGTGAATGAAAGATGTGTTTGCCCTCTAAAATGGACCCTTTTATGTATGAAACCACCTTGTTATGACTTATAATGTCAATGAGACCCATTTAAAGACCATTAATTACTCTTTTGACATCAAAAAATACCCTTATCATATGCTTACAATGAAATTTTCACTCATATAACATGTTTGAAGAACCATTTGGTGAGTTGAAGGGTGAATCAAGGCTTGAAAAAGGTTTGAATGAACATACAATGGAATACAACCTTATATGCATTCTTAGACCTCATGATATGACTCAAATGAGGCTTGGAAACCCCTATATCATGATATCAAGGTAACTTCCAAAGAAATGTCTTAAACAAAGCTAAATACAATGTGAACCAAAAACCTTAATCACTCCAAATACCTTAATTTTTACTATAAAACCTTAACTTTATCAAATAATGAAAATGCCACTCTCTAGGCCTCAAAATTACATGAGAACTCTCCACTCACTCAAGTACCACCATGACAAGTTATTATATTATCCAAAGAACTCAAAATGTGCTATTATATGATGATTTCTCAAGCAATGACTAGAACAAACTTGATACCTTAAACAATGCTAAAAGGCTCAAAATGAGACCAAAGAGGTCATGAGAAAGCATGAAAACCACCATGTACAATCTTGGATTGGTGTCAAGAATAAATTTTTTATTTTACAAGTTTAAATTTGGCTATGTGAGGCCAAAGTTTCAACATATTTAGTGATTTATAGGGTTTGACTAGCCTTCTAGTTAAGAGAACCAACAATCTCATCATGACAGGAACAAGACTTACTATTGGCAATATGACTTGGATGACCATCTCCTTAGATTTTCAATTAAATATATAACCTTATAACCCATTAAAATACTAAAAAAATAACCTAAAAATGAAAAAACACCAAAATAAACAACACCTAACACCTAATAACCAACAAGATAGGACAACCAAGAAATAAAGGCACACACTTATTGGAAGCAAGACAACAAACTACTAAATACAAATAACCTAATCACAACATATTTCTCCTCCAAGATCAAAAGGGAATCTCTTTTGACCAATATATCACCATGATGTTATATTACCATATGATGATTAGAATCTAATTAGGTGTTGCTCACTATATGAGAACCTCCACTTGCATATGGATATGTTAGCATACCCATAACCTCATAGAAAAGCAACTAAAACTTCTTTCTCCATTATCAAGTTCATAAGATGTATATGTGAATCAATTACCTATGCATATTCATCCCAAAATTATCTATTCTTCAATAATATTATCTCTACCTCAGTCATAGGCTGATCCTAATTTTCCATGCTCACATGAAGTAATTCTCTCGATAACCCAATTAGTATGCCTTGGTTTGTGTCTTAATTATGATCTAATTTGGTGACTTGTAAAGGGATTAAACCTATTTTAAATTTTCCAAACATGTCTACCACATATCACAAACATATTCATGATTTACATCTTGAGCCTCATGATGCATACTAAAGTTCAATGTATCTTGGTTCATGTTTAGGACTGACAACTTGAGGCAATATTGTAACAAACATTCCAAAATTCCTTCCATCATATTGAGATTGTTCATATTATTAATGAAGCTTGAAAATTTTAGAACTTAAAGTATCCTCAATATGATTTATAATAGGTGTAATTCCATAAAGAGTTTCATACTCATTACAAATGTCTAGGTACTATTGCCAAAGATCCTCATCATCCTCTTAGCATTTTATGTGATCATGATCATGATTTAAAATATCCTCCACTATAAGTACCTAATTTTCATTAAAAAACTAATATTGGAAACAAATAATGGGTCATTTATCTTTAATGAAATTATTACCTTCATCATCAACACACCTTTTCTTGAACATTTGAAAACTCTTGAAGGTTGTCTCTTTGTCTTGTAGCCACTATAAGTTGAATAGATGTTCTATTTTAAAATTTCTCATTAATGCCATGAAAGAGAGAAGATTCCATGTCATCAAGGATATCTTTAAGGTCATATTATCCTTGGATAATTTATGTGTTTTCATCTTGTGGCTCACTTTTCTTACCTTGATCTTCTTGGAGTTCACCATCTTCTGCATTCTTAAAGTCTAAGTTGTACATATCTTCACCAAGAGGTGTACCAATGGTAATTTATTATTATAGATCACTTATATCACCTTCATCATCTACCACCATATACTAAACTTCTTCACTTGCCTCCTCAAGTATAGGATAATTTTCAATAAGTGGAATGGAAGATCCTTGAAAGAGTTATAGAAGAGAGGTCAGATTTAGTGGTGTTATGGATGCTTGATTATTCTCTCTAAGCTATTCACTATTGCCATCCAACACCTCATATTCATCTATGTATTATCTTGAATGTACCTCCATGAGAGGAATCCTTTGGAATATTAAGGAGGGAGTGATGAGGATTGAATGTTATCATATTTCTCTTTAACATCAACACCTTGGTCCAAGTTTGACTCATCTCCCTTTCCCCATGACTCCACTAATTATTTCCAAGTTGGAACCTTGGATTAAGGAAATTATTATATTTAATGTGTTGTAACTTTTGTAATTAATGAAGGAACATTTTACTAAAATTTCACTGTTATTGCCACTTCCATTGACAGAGATACATGTTATTTTAAAAGTTTAATTTCTCTAGCTAGATGAGATTCAAAATCAACCCTCAATTTATTAGAGATATCCTTAGGTTTATTTGGAAGGGAATGGCCCTAAAAGGTTTGATATGAACCACGAAACTTAACCCTCTCAACACATGCTTCTTCCATTTTTTTACTCTCTCTTGAATAGACTTCCAAGTAGGAAAGGATTAAAGGACTTGTGAGGAACTTGGAAGATTTTGACACTCATATAACTCAATATTTTGAGGATGGGTTGGTTGATAAAAAGAGGACTAATACATAATGGGGAAGGGAACATGAGACTAATGATAGTGGACTTGCTTCCCCTCATATACCACTATATTATCTTCAATTTTTGTAAATAAACCACCTACATCTAACATATTATTAGTTGGCCTTAATCGATTCTCTTTAATAAGAGATGCCCACTCCATCTTATCTTGTTGTAATGAATATCTCATATTATTAATAAGGTGTATATAAATATCCTGACCATAACTCCTTTGTGTATCAATCACAACCATGTACTTCTCATAAATCAAAAGAGTTTGCTTATGTATTTTAATGAACTGGTTTGGAACATGGATAAGTTGACTATGAATATTATGAGGCTACCAAGCCTAATCAAGAGGATAGGTGGGATGCCAAGGAGGTGGACTTGGGGTGGGGAGTGACATATAAAATTGATAATTGGGTTGAGGAAGTTCAACATAAGACTGGTAAGGGTCAACATGTTATTGGTGATAAGGATCATAGGGTTGGTATGGGTCATAAAATGACTGATGAGGATCATTATAAGGATGATAAGAGGGTATAAAATAACAAGTGTATTCATACCAAAACATTATAAATCATGAGGTAAATGAACAACTGAGTGTACTATTAATAAATAATTGTCCTTACCCCTTTATGAAAATCTTATGATGACCACTTTGGCATGAAACTTTGACTACAAATTTTCTTCTCCAATGCTTATAGCTATGTTATATCACCAAATGAGGATGGAATGTGCTCCAATATTATTTAATCCAATCACACTAGGCATGCCATAACTATTAACACTCCAAACTTCACCCTAAGAGGAGATTTTTTAGGCTACCTACAAGTTTGGGGTAATATGGGATTAACCCAAGATTATGCATGACGTATGGATGGGTTAAACCTCTATTTTATGGGGATATCTCACCTATTACATCCATTGATATCAAATCAATAATAATACTAATTGGTTGTAGTGAAAAGGGGTAGATAAATGCATGAAATGAAACCTATGCTATTGGGGGTGATGCACCAATATGATGTATCCACTCTAATTGATCTTAAACAACACTAATGAGTAACATATGAATTGGAACACTCTCTTCAATGCTTATAGGAATGATTTTTTAATGTTAAGGATATGATGGATGTCTAAAATTTAAGGTTATGTATACGATTCCTATTTAAGAGATTATCAACTAGATTTCTCTTTAAACACAACTATGAACAGTTGAGCACATTGCATGACCTGCATAAGATATTATACTTGAAACTAGGTGAGGAAAGGACCTAAAAAGGGAAATAAACCTATGAAATATGAAAATAAAAAAATAATAACACACTAAAAATTATTAAAGAATATTAAATAATCTTTGTATTAGCTCAAGAGGTTTACAAGGTAAAACTTAGGCAGCATTTCCTCAGACCTAGCTACGGGATATGTACAATGGATTTCAAACCTAATTTTATAGGACATGAGTAAGAGATAAGAATAATCTTATAATATAAGTGGCATGGAAATGTCATTAATGACCCTTATTTAGTCAACAAATAGTTATAACATCCATAAAGGTTAGTAACAACTCCTTCATGCATTGCCTTAGTGGTGAGAGGTCATCAATGAACCTTTCATGCATTGGATGTATAATTTTAACCAAGTTTGAATCCATAAAGAATATTATAACACTAAATTTGTCAATTACCTTTCCTCATGATAGTTACAAGGTAGAAATGTGGTGTAAATAGGCCTCCATGAAGCATTTAGCATCCCACCTTCCCTTTGTGCATGTTGACTAGTCTTGAAAACTATCCCATCCTCTATAATGGCCATGAGAATTATGTTTTATAAAATTAATGAGGATTTTAAATTAATTTCCTATAATGACTCTTTTGGCATCCCTCTATGCCAATGTGCATCTTTTTAGTTGACCAAGTAGGCCTATTAAACAACTAGGCCTAGTTTCGTAGTGTTTGTTACTTGGTTAACCATGAGACCTATATAAAACCTCTTGAAATGGATAAGTGAGTATGATTAAGGTATAATAAATCATTTTAAATCTTAACTTTTTCCTTTCCAATAGTTCACATCATGTAATTTTTCTCACTATGCGACTAGGTCACCTTTCATTAGCACTTACAGATTGGCCATTTGGTGTAAAGTTGAAAAATATTATCCAAGAATAATTGTGAATATTTATTTTTTTAAAGGGTGAAACATTTCTCATACTATACTCATCCATGATCTACAACTCTTCACCAAGTTTTTTACCCTATTTTCATCACTAAACCTTGCAAAATAATGTTTTTTGGGGGGTCTTTAAAACTATCTGTATAACCTAATGTCATGAAAAATACCTCTTCATATTGTATCATGTGATTATATTTTTTAAAAATCCAATCTAGGTCATTTGAGTGTAAAATCTTTAGGTTTTCTCACATTGGGTCTGCAATAGGGTTTATGTAGGTTTTTAGTGGCCTACCATCTTAACGATGGTTCATAAATTACATGACTCAAACCCAAAACTTATGTCCATTTATTTTGAGAAAATATACCCTTATAAAACCCTTGAACTAATATTAGTGCCATGCATCTTTTATGGTGAGTACCAAGTGAAATTTGGTGACCTTCGAGCTCCTTACTAGGCATTCTATGTAGGTTGTAATGTTAAGGATCATTCATAGAGTTGGGATCCTCAATAAAAATATTTATTGCATGGATATTAAGTGAATATTGGTACCAAAATCCCACTAATATAATTTTGTATGAGTCATCATGACATGTGAGTGTTGGAGTTGGTAGCTCGAGATGGAAGACTAGGGTGTTATAGCTCAAAAGAGATAATAAGTCCAAGTTGACCATTTATTTGTATTATTTTATTTTAAACATATTACTTTGGGAATAAAACATCATTATACACATCCTCATGGCCTTCAACCTATTTGGTGAGTCTAAATTTGTCACTAAGAAGGAGATGGGGTCTTGAGGCCTATGAGTGGTTTTAGGCCTCACAGGCCTAAATCAAGTCTTTAAGGATTTGAGTTATTTATAGATGAATATGTATCTTTAATATCACTATAAAATACTTATATATCAAACTTATATGCTCTGAACTTTCCATTATCTATGAATAGGCCTATACATATCAATTTTAGGCCTAATTAGGCCATCAAGGTTCTTTTTGCTCTGGAGGACTAGAGTGTTGACATGGGAAACACTATGAACTATTATATGAAAAGTAAAAACAATTATATTCCTTTTTTTCACTTCACTTATAATATGGTTCTTATACTTTCAACCCTTACCAAGGATCTCCTTATAAGTGCTCAAATGGGGCCTAACTAGATTATGAGAATGATTTTATGTCTTTGTTAGTACCTTGAGGTTGTTTGGATAGTATAGCATGAGGCATCTGACCTTTGGCTTATTCGTATCCAATTTAAATTTACTATCAAGTTTAATTTCAATATAGATACCTTTCTTCCTTATAAATGGCATGTGTATGGCAGCTTGATCTTGACTATGCGTAAGGAAGTTAGCCTCCTCTTCATGATAATATTCTCTCCATTTATCAACATTGATTATCCTTTATATGATTTTCTCAATCTAAAATCACTCCTCTCACCTTTAAGGATACTTAGAGTGGTTTTATATGCTCATCCTACTTTGTTTTTATAATTAGGCCTATAGGTGGTGATTTTAGGCTCTTCTATGACTATGTTGTGAATGCTTCATTTGAGAGGTGGGATGGTGTTCCATTATTTTTTTGAATGAAATAAACATATTTATGAAATTTCATTATACCCTTACCCCCTTAACCCTCTTAAACTCATCATTACATTAGTGTTTCTTAGACTTGTCAACACAACCCTATTTGCATTGAAGGGAAACCTTAACAAAGTTGTCTTCTTGGGAAGATTTAATGTGTTGATCCTTGATGGACCCTTCTCTCTATATATCCCATGCTTATTTTTAGGTCCCTATGAATTTTCAAGACTCTCCAATGCTTATATATATCCCATCTTAATGGTCCTTCATTTACTTGGTCCATTTAATACGCCACTACAATCAAGATTGTGAGGGCTTGTCTTTAAGGGCTAAGGATGAGAGTGGTTTTGAGTATAGGGAAGTCAGAGGTGTAAGGGAAACACCAAATAATATGAACATGCATGTCTTAACCAATATTTATCTTTCTCCATAGTCACTATAAAGACACCCTATTCCACTTACAAGTAGATCACATTACATACACAATAGTCACATTGAAGTAGAGCTTTGAATGAGTTATTTGGTCTGATATCTAAACTAAGTTCTTAGGTAAGATAATGAATATGCTAATTAGACTCAAATTAACTGACCATAAAACTTAAAACCACTACACATTTCTATTTTTATGCACTTAAGACTCTGTAAATTGCCTGAAACCTACAAATGCTGCAATCTTGGTGGTTTCCTTGATTTATAGAATCACACATATGAACTAGTGGTGGGGAATGTTGGATATGGACTATGAGGGTCATTTTAACACAAAAACATTTATTTGTAAAACCACTTCAAGGATACACTAAAATCATTAAATATTTGACCCCTAAATAAATGAAAAAGATAACTTTGACTACTTAAATTATTAACTATTATTCATAGAATATAGGCCATAAATCTATAGAATAATGACAATAATGAAAAGGTCAATATACCCCCTTCCTCTATCTAAAGTCTTGGATCCTCAACTTCTCTTTCTTATCAGTATAAACCATAGACCTTACTAGCTATCTTGAGCTACCTAGGAGCTTGATGGAAGAAAAGGGTTAGTTTTTGATGTGTTTGACATTGAAACTCATGGAGTTTTACATTTGAAGTCTAAAATAAATCCCCTTTATAGACTTATGATTTTTTTTGGTCATGTTTACACTATATGAATCCATAAAAGTTTGAAAGTACTTGTAATATGTAACTTTCCTATATTTTCTCAAGTTTTAGACCTTAAAATGTTATTGGAGAATGAGATGAGTGAAAATAAAGGTCAAAAAACATTTAAAACCCTATGGCATGGATGGGGAACCTAAAATGCCTTTCACATGTCTGGGGCCCATTTGGTGAATGAAAGATATGTTTTCCCTCTAAAATAGACCCTTTTATATATGAAACCACCTTGTTATGACTTAGAATGTCAATGAGACCCTTAATCAATTTTATAACATCAAAACATACACTTTTCAAAGGTTTATAATGCAATTTTGACTCATATAACATGTTTGAAGGACCATCTAGTGACTTTAAGGGTGAATCAAGGCTTGAAACATGTTTGAATGCTTATACCATGGAATATAAATGTAAACATCTAAAAACTATACACAATAGTTTTAGTGTCACCCCACCCTCATAATGATAAATGGGTTCGTTAATGACCTAACATTCCCAAAACCCACCTTTTAACTCATCATTTAAATCACCCTTTTTAACCTTTTTTGCTCTTGGCCCTTAAACCACCGATGGTCAGGGAAATCATTGATGGTTACCCCTAATTATCGATGGTTAGGTACCCACTTTTAGTTTTAAAGCTTTAAATCAACCCAGCTCTTTATGCAAGTTTATCAACTTTAAAAATGGTAACATGTCTTTGAAATGAAGATTTTAAAGTTGTGAAAATAGGCAACTTTACCCTTGATCAATTTAGTAACTCTTTCTCATCCCATTTAACAACTTTTGCCTATAATAAAAGGAGAAGAGCAATGGATCAGGGATCTTCTAGTATCATCAATCAAGTATTCAAGCTTTTGTGTAGGTATCTAGCATCCATATTAGTGAGAAAGCATCATCATTTGAGACCCAAAACTCTACCAAAATCATACCAAAAGGCTGAAGTATCGTTACTACAGCCACATCACTTCAGACTTCTTCTACTTGGTGACATGTATTTTGTGTTTATTTTTTATGATTTATCTAATTTCAATATCAATAACTTACTTGTCCCTTCAATACCTCACTTCCCATCTCCTAGCCTCATATCCATCCTCTTTTTGACCAAAATCTAATCTATAATTTCTATTTTATTAACTTATAAATTTGACAAAGGTAACCACCAATAGTTTCCTTAATAACTAATGGTTTACCTTAACCACCGATGGATATCTAACCATTGATGGTTTACCCTAAACGTTTATGATTTCCCTAACCATTGATGGTTCCCTATGGCATAATTTTCTAGCAAGCAATTTCATCCTTCTACCTCCAATCAAACCTCACTTTTTATGTTTCCCTTTGATCACATAACCCTTTCTAATTTTCTAGACCTTATCCTGACCATTTCAACTTTAAATTTGATAATTTTTATTTTATAAACAAATTATCATTTCATTTCTATCAAATATTTATTTTATTACCATTACATGCAATTATTTTCTATTTTCATACTTGATTATTATTAAAAGTGGATTTATAGCCTCTTAGTAAGCCTTGTGCTTCTCAGATCTAGCATACACTAGGTAGTCCACTCAACCAACCATTTTCAAGTGTTTATGCTACTTGTAGGTTATTCCTTCCTAGCCAAAGAGGAGCTCCCACATTCATTTCGATTCATGCATGTATTCTACTAGGTATTATTCTACACACCCTAATCATGAAATTTATTTTATCTACTTTCAAAACTAAGAAATGGGACAAATAAATTGAAATATTTTGGCATGCCCAGTGGGACCTAAAGTTTTCTTGGGTTCATAGATCTTATAGGACATTTAATTTTCATTAGTGAAACTCATTTAGTTGTTTTTCATTTTATTCATTTATTTAAAAATAAAAAAATACAATTTTTAGTTGCATCCATCTTAGGGTTAGGATTACATCTTCATATTGCATTTAGCTATTCTATTTTCATTGAAAAGAAATGATTTTTTTCCCTTTTGGTTAAAATTAAGTTCATTCATTGTTTTCCTACTTGCTTTAGCCCACCTAGTTTAATTAAAAGCATCTTGAATTAATTGTAGCAAACTTATTTTACACAACTAAACCACTTGCACAATCAACACATCAAAACTAACTTGAGACAAGGTCCATTGGGATTTCATCAGCGTTTGGATCACCTTACCCCACCCAAAGATCCCACTTAGATTTCATCACTAAGGGGAGAACCCACTCCATTATCTAATAAAGTATAAACTCTAGACAAATGGTATATATTAGCTAAGTGGCTCGACTCAGCTTTGGGTTCATGAAGTGTGGGGAGAAATCCCCTAGTACCAATCCACATACCTAGTCTAGTCCTGATTCTTTTAAGCACCAATATTCAACCTAAAACCATCCTTAGATGGATCTTCTATTATCCAATTTACAAGCCAAATCTTCCTTCACACGTTAAGGCATAAGATAAAAGTGATTTAAAATTAATCCTAAGATTAACGTACTTGTAGTGAATGCATTGGTTACTTTTATTTCTTATTAGTTTCTCTTTGTTTGAGGTGTGAGTTTCATTATACCTTTATTCTGATTTCTCATATGGTCTTTACTAGACAATAATTGAGAAATCAAACCAATCAAACACCTTCATCCTCTTCTTCCTCTATAAAGTAAAATTCTAATGATGGAGGGTCACCTCATCCTTCATCTCCTCTTTCCATAATCCTAGTTGTATCTAAAGGTGATCTTGACTTCACTACTTTTCTGGATAATAATAGTTTAGTTCTTCAAAACTACCTTAGCACCATGCCCCATCGGTCTTTCCTTAATTAATTCATCCTACCGATCCTTCTTATGGAATGCATTCTCATTTTATGGTGGGATCTACCTAAAACCAGCATTTGTTAAACCCCACCTCACCTTCTTCTAACATTCCATCTACCATTACCCAAACTCACTAAAATGTTCCACCTCCCAATCAAACACCTCTTGCCACACCCCATACTTCACATGTGGATTCATCCCTACCTTTGGTTACCTATACTCCACTTGTAGTGGGATTGTCTTCCTCCCCCACTTCATCCCTTCCTCTAGCCTCAACCAATTTACATATCTCTACCCCATTAAAAAATCTAGTGCTTTCTATACCACCTATCCTCACTAGGGTCACCACTTAACTTTAATATACCCTAGCTCAACCTAGTACCTTAACCATACCTACTTCTACTCCCAAATAAATACCTACTCTGACCTATCAATCTAGGAACATACCACCTTCTACCCAACCATTTGTGTCCATCAACTCATATGTGTCCCAATCTTAACCATTTATTGATCCCTATCAATATCTGGCCTCTTCAATGCCTTTCACCAACTACCCTTACATACTATCTTCTTATCCCCAACACAATACACCTCTTAATTATGCATCTTCCCAACCTTAGCCAAATCTGATTAAGATTCTTATGGACAAAATGACTAACTTGGACCCCTCATTCATACCATTCATATGGTGACTCATTCTTTGGCCTAATAAAAGGATAAGGAGAAATCCAAAGTCTCTATCCCTTGGACTTATCCTTTAACCTCTCAACCTACTGACCAAATCTAGGTTTCTTCATTCTCAACCTTGTAACCATTTAAACCTAAGGTCTTTATTTTGGGAGCTCCACCTTATAACCCTACTCCATTCATCTAATAACTCATGTTGAAACAACTCCACCAAATGTTGACCAAAATGAGCCTCTATGATCTAATCAATACCTCACCACAACATCATCAGGCATTAATATAAGTTTTACATTCCATAGAGGTCTAACCAAATGGTCTATAGCCTCTTACCTCCTTTTTTGGATTTCTTTGCCATTCTGCCCTAGTCACCTTCCAAAAATTTGAGATTCCACTCTTCTAAGAGAAAGATCCAAATCCTCTTTTATTCATCACCACATACATTAATCAAACTCACATAAATTGAATAATGATTGATGTGGGAGAGATCATCAAAATCATCTCATCCCATAAATATGATCAGTTGAAATTTCCTAAAAACATTATTTCTAAAAGTTCAATGATCCTTCACTCTTTCAATGATACCATGGCCACCACTTTAGGGACTAGTATTCTTCATATCCATTTGGGACCATGCACCATTCCTAAGCTATTATATGTCATTGAAGGTGAGTTATAATACAATGTATTACTTAGAAATCTTTAGATTTGAGCTATGCATTATGTCCCTTCTACCCTGCACTGATGTGTTAAGTTTGAACATGAGTATCAAATCATTACAATCAAAGCTGATCTAAGTCTTTTTACCTCTTATAACATGACATATTATCCGAATGATGTTCTCATTCCTTCTTCATCTCCCTTTCCATCCAGTTTAAATCAAACACCAACACCAACCTAGAACCTCCATACCTATACCTTCAATAATAATGAAGCATCAATAAGCTCAACCATTCCATCTTATCAAATTTTGATTGAGGACACATTACAATCCACTTTTCAATGTCTCTCCCTTGGAGAATATTGACTTTTATCTTTGGATGCTCTTCCCACTCCACATAAACATGAGAATCTCCAAAATGACCCATCTTGTGACCCCAATATTAGAGCCATCATCCCCTCTGGGCTCCCCAACAATCAAACCAATTTTGTCTATGGGGGACTTGACCAACCACTCCTTGTTCCCACTACCACTCCTTACATTCAACCTTTCACAACTAATTTTTCTTATCTAGCAATCTAGCCTTTACCAAAACCTATCTTCATTGTTGTGCTTGGAAAGGGTTTGGTATGGGCCTCTATGAATAGGGACCTCATGAATTGTCTATCATCAAAACTGAGAAACTTTGTGATTTATTTGGGCTTGGGTTCAAACTACCAAAAGAATCCACATCACCAAAATCCATTGCCACCCTTGTTGAAGAGACTCCATCCTCACCAAGCTCATTTTCCCAATCTGAGGATCCAGACATCATCCCATCCAAATTTTTTTATCAATACTATTAGCTTGGGCCCAGTGACCTATCAAAAAGGTGGGCAAACTAAAATCTTTCCTCTCATCCACCCCAAGATGATCAACTATGACTCACCCACCATTCAAACCATCCAACAATAAGATGATGATTCTATCCTCACATACCTTGGTATAGGGGATTATTTGATCCATAAATCTTTTCCTCTTGAAAACTAAAACATGCTAAATGAATCAACATCGATGTTAATTTAGGTACCTAAGAGGATCCTCACATCATCAAGATATGCCAATCTCTGACTCTTAAAGAGAAACAAGCTTATCCTTCTTTCCTCCATGACCATATAATATCATTTTCTTGGTCTTACAAAGACATGCCTAGAGTTGACCCTTCCATTACTCTCCATAACATTGTCACCTATCTTGAAGTTAATCTAGTTCAACAAAAAATTCATCATATGCATCCCCACATATCTCTTCTTGTTAAATAATAACTTCAACACCTTTTATCTATTAATTTCATCTATCCCATTGACTATCCACAATGGGTATCTAACATCATTCCCATCACCAAGCCAACAAGGGGCCTTTTCCTTTGTATCAACTTTCATGATCTTAATCTTCCCTATCCAAAAGATGACTTTCCCCTTCCTAACATTAACAAACTTGTTGATCTCACGATTGGCCATGAAATTATATCACTTATGGACATTTCCTCAAGATATAATCAAATCTTGATCACTCCTATAGATCAACATAAAACCTCTTTCATCAATCCATAGGGAACTTTATACTGCTAAGTCATGCCCTTTGGACTAAAGAATGCTAGAGCCACTTATCAATGGGTCATAGCCTATATCTTCCATGATCTAATCCATAAGATTATCAAATATTATGTTGATAATCTCTTGGGAAAATCTAAGCATCATAGAGATCACCTTCCTATTCTTGCAATCATCTTTGAATGCTTAATCTACTATCAAGTCAGGCTTAATCACAAGAAGTGCATCTTTAGGGTTTTATTAGGAAAAATATTAGGCTTTATCATTTCCATTTATGGAGTAGAAGTAGACCCTACCAGATTCAGAGCCATTTTGGAGATGTTTCCTCCCACTATTTTAAAGCAACTTTGTATCTTACAAGGAAAACTTCAGTGAATTTGATGCTTTATTTCTTAGTTTTCTGATCATTGTCAACCTTTTAACCATCTCCTAAAGAAAATGTCTCCTTCAAATGGACTAATGAATTTCAACAAGATTTTGACATAATCAAGGAATATCTCATTTCTCCACCTATTCTCATTCACCATAAGTAATATCAACCCTTCTATCTATACATTTCTACCATTTATCATTATTTGAGATCCAACTCTCTCATCATGATGACCAAAATAAAGAGAAAGCCATTTATTACATCAGTCATACCTTCATCAAATATGAAACCTAATATACCCATCCTAAGAAACTTTTCCTTGCTTTATTGTTGTCACCTCCAAGCTTCACCATTATCTCCTTAATCACAAAACCTTTGTCATCACTAACACTGACCCTCTCAAGTACATGCACTCTAAGCCATATCAAAACCAACATATGGGTAAGTGGCTCATGCTTCTGGTTGAGTTTGATCTTGAGTTTATTTTTTAAAAGTCCATTAGAGGACAAGTAATTATTTACCAATTAGTAGAATCCCCTCTACTTGACAAACAACCCTTTTTACTTACCTTTCCAAATGAATCTATAGAAAAAATTTCTTCAAAAGAGCCCACCTAACAATTACCATGTATTTTGATGGCTCTAAATGCCAAAATGGAAGGGGGGCACCATGATTCTCATTTCATTTAATGGAGAACCTCTTCCCCTTTATTTTAAGCTCAACTTTGATTTTACTAATAACATGGTTGAATATGAATCCTTGGTCATAGGTCTTCAAACCATTATGGGTTTGGGAATAAAAATGCTTAGTATTTTTGGGGATTCTCAGCTTGTTATCAACCAAGTCATAGGATCTTATCAATGTAAAAATGATGTTGTCCTAAAGTATAAGATACTTGTAGATACCCTCTTGGCCTTGTTTGATTGTTATGCCATCCAATTCATCCCACGATCAACTAATAAATTTGTAGATACCACAACCTCTCTTGCTTCCAAAATACCATCTCAACCCACTGAGTCCAAACTATTTGTTACCATCTACCATTTTGTCACCCTATCTTATCTTAGTTCTAATCTTCCTACCATTTTTTGAGTGGATACATCCCCTTCTAACACTTAGTATACCCAAATGTTTGATTATCTTAACCCCAAAAATGCTCAAATATCTTTCATCTAAGGAACCTCTCATTATATCATACTAGGAGGAATCCTTTATAAGTGTTGTTTTGACAACCTTCTTCTTCATTGCCTTTCTAACCATGAAGCCTCTCACATCATTAAAGAATCCTATGGTGGTATTTATTAGGGACATTTTAGTGGCATAGTTGTCTTCAAGTGTATTATTCACCTCAGCTACTATTGGACCACACTTAAAAGACTGTCATGACTATGTCAAGAAATGTGTCAAATGTCAACAACATGCCAACCTTCATCATGTGCCTTCTCATAGTCTCCAAGTATCTCAAGACTTTTATCCCTTATCACAATGGATTCTTGATCTTATCAAGGAAATCAACCCCCATTCTTCACAATGGCATCAATATATCATCATGGCCACATAATATTTCACCAAGTGGGTGGAATACATCCCACTTATATCAACCAAGGCCAAAAAGATCATCGAGTTCATTAATAACCATATCATTTTCCACTTCAGTGTCCCTCATAAAATCATCACTGATAATGGAAAGTATTTTTAAAATAAAAAATTTCAAGCACTTTGTGACTCTTTTGGCATTTATTTAAGCTTCTCCTCACCTTACCATCTACAAGCCAATGGATAGGAAAAATCTTCCAAAAAACCCCTCATCAAAATGCTCACCAAGGTGGTTAAGGCATCTGGTTAGGATTGACACCTTCACATCCCATTAACTTTATGGGCATATTGCACTACTATCCAAACTGCCATGGGGGATATACCTTTCTTCCTCATCTATGGAGTAAAGGTAGTTCTTACTCTCAAATTTCAAATTCCATCTCTCTACTTATCCTTGCATGACATTCTTTTTGTGAGTGATTATCACAAAGAACACCTCACATGACTTAATATTATTGATGAAAATTGCTTGGCCATGCTCAATCATCTTCATGTCTATCAAGAGTGAATAAAAAATGCCTACAATAAGCATTTGAAAAAGTGAGACTTCAATAGTGGTGACCTTGTCCTTAAAGAAAACCATCATGTCACCAACATGGAAAAGACCAAAAAGGGTAAGTTCACATTTAATTAGTTAGGAACTTATATTATAACCCATAAGTATGAATTTGGTTCTTACCATTTATCCTCTCTCAAAGGAAAACTAGATCTCCATCCTATCAATGATTCACATTTGCATCCTTTCTATAGTTAACAATATCACACTCAATTCTATGTCTAACTTAATCTCATCCCTGAGATCATAAGATTCTACCCTTCCTTTCAATTACATTTCTCCTTTGAGAAAAATTGATTTCAACACATAACCATGTGATTTATT
Source organism: Torreya grandis (assembly GCA_037957365.1). NCBI lineage: Eukaryota > Viridiplantae > Streptophyta > Pinopsida > Cupressales > Taxaceae > Torreya > Torreya grandis. Next base: position 1,248,600 of record JARHVA010004393.1, read on the forward strand.
CATCACAAACCTTTACCCTTAATCATAAGTATGGTTACCATGGCTCTACCTATAAAATGGTTCTCATGGATATTTTTCATCTTTTAATATATGGAATCCTTGGTTAATCATTTCTCAAAATCTTCCTCCTATTTATCATTTACCTCTTGTGCAAAAGTCTTACCTCCATAAAGGTAGATCCTTTGGCCTCATATACTTTTCCATGTCAAATAAAATTATATTCTAAATCATTATCCTCAAAACAAATTTGGATTTCATCCTTGAAGGACAACTACCCATATATTCCCAAATTGCTTAAAAATAGATTGTTCCCTTGAAGGACAGCTTTAAATTCAAAGTTTTAGACCCCTCCCTTGAAGGATGGCTAAGCAAAAGCAAAATCAATATTTGAAGCTTCTTACATCGATCAAATTCAATCAACTACTCAAAATCAATAAGACACATTATATCAAAATCCAAATAAGTAAGCTACAATCAGCTCTTATATATGGCAATCATAGACTTCTCACATTGATCAGTCTACATAGTATTCTATGGCATGGACTTGTCTCTTAAAACCCTTTGGTCACCTATAGATGGAGCAAGTTAACCCACATAAGGTTAAACCTTAAACCATTCACCCTTCACTCTTATTTCCTTTATTCCTCCTTGAACTCAAGGGATTATAAGCTTACTTGATATGCAGTGATCAAGACAACTTTATTATTAGTCCAAACACGCTCTTGTAAAGCATTTAATTAGCTTATATTCACTAAGTTAATCCACCAATGGGATATTTTTATTTGATTCTTCTTAATTAGAGTGATGTATGTAATCCTTAGTCATTTTTGGTGATATTTGAGCCCATTCATCCTTATTTTTGACATGGTCGCACTTTATCATGTTTTCACCTATCCTAAACATCCTAATCCAAGACAAATAACTATTGATAAAACCATAAAAAACATGACCATATCTTACCCATCCTTTTAAGTCAAAAATCATAAGGCACATCAAAATTTCTTAATATCATTATACCAACATTTAATTTATATCATCATAATCATCCTAAAAACATTAAACATCCATATAATAATCATTAACATAATCACCATAACCATAATCATAACAATAAACATCATCACTGTCATCGAGATCATCAATAAAACATTATCATACTTATCAACTTCAATATCATTTCCTCATTATAAATGTGACCATAAGTGATCATTAGAATAATATACCATCACATACTTACAATTAACATTGTTATAACATTATACACATCATTATAATCATTATAAACACATCACATAATATCATCCTCATAATCATTAATATCATTATCATCATAATCAAATACAAATATAACATGTTGAAATCAATCTCATAAACAATGTAAACATCATGACCATAATCAACCACATTCTCCATGTGATCATATCATCCTAATAATCATCATCACTATCATCATAATCAACATAATGAAAACATAACATGTCATAATCTATCTCATACTCACCATCACCATGGTAAACATAATAATCACCCTAATAAATGTCATGATAATAAAGCCATCCATAATCATATAACATCACAATGAAATAAACTATAACACCATAACATCATAACATCATCATATACACTAACATATCATACACATGAACAAGAAACATTCCATAATCATAATTAAAATCATCAAAGTCATAAGACATCACAATACACATAATCTATCTCTCTCTCATGGGTACATCTCACATCTTTGGCATATAGGTTGGTATCAAAACACATATATACATATCAAAAAATATACAATCTCATCATGGGCTTGCACCTAAACCACCTGCACCTAGAATACTTACACTTGCTCCACCATATAGTGGTGGACCCCCTAATATCCTAACTATAATGTAGAAGCTACCCACTAACCTGGTGTAGCCACTACTAGACCACCTACCAAGTTGCTCTTGTAATCTCCATACCTCATCATGTTAGGTAACTAGGTAAATATAATAGAATTATAATATCTAAGCTCTTAAATGGTAGATATGTATCACATCCTTAGAACTAGTGCCACTACTCCTATTCCTACTCCTCTAGTAACTACTACCCTATATCATAGAGTATCCCTCTCCTAGGTGACTAATATAAGGTTGTCCCTCACCTAGTCTTTCTCACTTGTCAAGGTGGTAACCTATCCCTATAAAATAAAAATCTAGGCATATTACATAGCCACTTGAGCTTGGGCCATGACAAGAGCTACTTTTATCTAGTCATCTCCACCTGCACCCTATGCCTATGCTAGATTAACATCCATATGCCCCTATCCATCATTTCCCCATCCAAAGTTAGTAGTTGTATACCTAGTTTCATACCAACCTATATATCTCTTAGTGGCTTCAGCATCATCAATAAGAGCTCTAGTTGGTAGCTTCTCAAAATATGGAAACCCCTCCTCTAGCTATGGCTTTGGCAAGTCCTACTCCATATCCTCCCTCTTGTAATGAGGCACATTTAGAGGTATATCTTATAAAATACTGAATTGTCTCCCAACTTGATCAATTAAAATCCTCTTAGTCTCCCCATCTCTCTTGTCATAATCCCATCACCATCTCTATAGTGATTAGGTATGATACTTTTATATTTTCCATATCATCCAATCTAAATATGGCCTTGATATGATGTTAGTTATAACCAATCTATCTAACTAACCCCAAACCACTCCATATCTCTAGCTCCAACTCTTACTCCTAAAAGTGCAAGGTATTTATGCCATAATATGAAACCAACTTTGTAATTTGTAGGTGTGAATCCATCCCATGGAAACCCAATCAGTCTCATCAAACATATGTGTTCATGTGACTAGTAGTTGAACATGAACCCAAAATTGATGCCATAGTGTCTCCTCACTCTGAATGCTCAAAGCTCCCTATAGATATGTACCAATAGTATAGGGGCCCATCCAAAAACTATGCCTCTAAGTAATAACTCTGTTAGCACTCCTAGTAAAAAATAAGGGAATCATCCATTGTTTAAATCTAGAACAATAAAGTATGAGATCCCCATCATCACCATATTCATCAAACACCTATCATCTAGGGCCATCCGATATAATGGCCCATAACACAAACCTCCCATATTAAATATAGCCTCCTACCAATCATCACCAAATAACCACTCCATAAAATCCTCTTGCTCCTCACTCTTTATATGGTAAATTAGCTCCCCTTGAATTGGTATCCATGCGATCATGTGTATGTCCTCTAGAAAAATGGACATCTTACCTATCAAGAGTAAGAAGGTGTTTTTGGTTGGGTACCATCTCTTGATGAGGGCCATAATCATAGTTACATCTCATGATAAGTTTTGGTAATGATGCATGGCCATTAGGCCAACCACTTCCATCTATCACCACTCCACATCTATCCTCTAGTCTTGGCAGTCCATGAATATCTCAGGGACTTGATCCCTTATCTGGATGCACTCATGTGCCTACATAACTGATCTAACACTTAAAATTTCCATGCTAATCTCTTCAGTCCTATCCCTCTTACCCACCTATTACAAACCCCCTAAGACATTAAAACCTATGCATTAGACCCATTTTTCAAAATGAAAATCCATCTAACTCATCATCTTAACTTATGCTTTTAACTTCTCTACCTCTTTTAATTTCCACCTTATCATCCTAACCTAACTCATTCACCCTTTCCTACCTTTCTGCTTTAGAGGGTTACCATTTATTAGCTAACCATTAATGGTTTAGGGATTTTTTGATGGTTCTAGGGTCTACATGACCCCCTCATCAACCATCGATGGCTAGGGTCTAAACATCAATGGTTATTGAGTATAACTTCCAATGGAAAAACCCTACTACCTTTTTTCCAAACCCAACACCCAATCACCTATCAAACATCTAATATACCCTAATTTCCTACTTCATTCCACCTTATTTACAAATTTTTCCTACCCAATCCCACTACCCCTTTATTTTTTTCCCTCATTTTTTCAAACTCAACCCCTAGGGCATCATAGCCACCTATCCTATTTTCCCCATCATTTTTTCATATCTACCCTTTTTTATCCTTTTCTTATCCATGAAATTATGCCTATTCTAGTTAATTTAAAAACATAACCTACCTTATTTTGTGTTCATTATCATGGTTAGAGCCTCTTCACCCCTTCTTAGCCAATTTTTCATCTCCCATCCATCACTCAATTAATAGATGATTTGCTCACAAAATTCCACCTCAGTCAATTGTTAGCAAGCTGGTAATCAGTCTAAGACCTCCACTCACCAATCATTCAAGTGCTCTCTGAGTAACTACTCAAAGTTAAAATGAGCCAATTTACCTTTTGTTTTTACCTTTTATACTTATGGGTTTTACCCTAACCATCAATGGTTAGGCCCCCCTAACCATTGATGGTTAGGGCCCCTCCACTTTTCCTTGTTTTCCTCTTCCTTTCCAAACCAACCTTCTTTCCCTTTACTTTTTTACCTTACTTTCTACCTAGAACTACATTTGGGCCTAAAGTTCTTTTAGATTTGGCTATCTAAGGATCTATGTAGGTATCATCCATTCACCTACTGTAGATGGATTTAGCTCAGCTACTATTCCAACCCAACCTTACCCCTCTTGCCTTAGTACATCCTATTTCATGTTATTTGTTTTGACTAGATCTTTTACCTATTTGCACCAACTATGCATTGACCATTGACCATTCTGACCAATTTTGCCAAGTTAAACATTTAAACTTTGCACCACCTAGTACATGACCCAACCACCACTTGGGTTATTTTGTTGGCACATTTCCTAAACTTGGATACCTATAACCTACCCAACTTTGTGTAGATTGCTTGAAAGGCCTAAATTTATTAGCTATGGCCAACATTGTGGATTGGTTACCCTTTTTTGTTTACTTAGCACCTAAATTTATTTTTTAACTTTGGCAAACTTAGTCATAGCATGATATTGATACTTAGCTTCATCACCTTTTATGTGTGAGTTCATGACTCTACAACCACCTCAACCACTTTGTTTTACCTATCAAACCATGACCTAATTTCCCTATGCCTCAATCATTTCCTATTTTGAGGAGGAATAACTCCTCTCATGACTTGGGGTAAATAGACTTGGACCTTGACCAACTTCCTATTTTTGTTTTATAAATTATCCAAGCTATATAACAAAAAGGGGAAAATGTAGACACCTAAAAACTACACATGAAAGTTTTAGTGTCACCCCACCCTAAGAATGATAACTAGGTTCATTAATGACATAACATTCCTAAAACCCACCTTTTAACTCATCATTTAAATCACCCTTTTTAACCTTTTTTTCTCTTATCCCCTGAACCACTGATGGTTAGGGAAACCATCGATGGTTACCCCTAACCGTTGATGGTTAGGTACCCACTTTTAGTTTTAAAGCTTTAAAGAAAGCCATCTCTTTGTGTGAGTTTAGAAAAATAAAAAATGGTAACTTGTATTTGAAGCAAAGCTTTTAAAGCTATAAAAATAGGCATATTTACCTTTGATCAATTTAGAAACTCTCTCTCTCATCCCATTTAGCAACTTCTTCCTATAAAATAAGGAAAAGATCAATGGATGAGGGATATTCTATTATTAGTAATAAGGTATTTAGGCTTTCTTGTACGTATATAACATCCATATCTGTGAGCAAGCATCATTTTTTGAGACTCAAAATTCTACCAAAATCATACTAGGAGTCCAAAGCACCATTACTCTAGCTTTATCAATTTAGACTTATTCCACTTGGTGACATGTATTATATGTTTATTTTCTATGATTTATCTATTTTCAGTATCAATACCTTACCTAATCCTCTTATACCTCACTTCCCATCTCCTAGTCTCATACCCAACCTCTATTTTATCAAAATCTAATTTGTACTTTCTATTTTATTCACTTCTAAATTTTACATAGTCAACCATTGACAATCTCCCTAACCATCAATGGTTCACCTTAACCACTGATGGTTATCTAATTATTAATGATTTACCCTAACATTGATGGTTTCCCTAACCACTGATGGTTCCCTATGGTAGAATTTTATAGAAAGCAATTTAATCCTTCTACCTCTAATTAAACCTCACTTTCTATGTTTCCCTCTGATCATAGAACCCTTTCTAATTTTTTGGACTAGACCCTGACCCTCTCAGCATTAAATTTGATCATTTTTATTTTTTAAACAAGTTATCATTTCATTTCTATGAAACATTTATTTTCTTATCATTGTATGAAAGTATTTTTTATTATCATACTTGATCGTTATTAAAATTGGATTGACAACCTCCTAGTAAGCCTTGTGCTTCTCAAATCTAGCCTACACTGGCAGTCCACTCAACCAACCATATAACCAACCCCTTTTCAAGTGTCTATTCTACTTACAAGTTATTCCTTCCTATAAAAAGAGGATCTCCCAAATTCATCTAGATTCACACATGCATTATACTATGTATTCTTCTACACACCTTAATCATGAAATTTCATTTATCTACTTTCAAAACTAAGAAATGGGAGAAATAAATTGAAACAATAACCTAATGTACATTATTAGACCTCATGATATCACTCAAATGAGATTCAACAAAATTATATCATGTTATCAAGGTCCTTTCCCAATAAATGTATTAAAATAGGCCTAAATGCAATGTAAACTAGAAACCTTAATCTCTCTAAATACCTTAATGTTTGCTAAGAAACCTTAATTTTATCAAATAATGAAAATACCACTCTCTAGGCTTCAAAAGGAAATGGAAAATTTCCACTCACTCAATAACCACCATGAAAATTTAGTACATCACCAAAATAACTCAAAAAATGTTATTATATGATGATCTCTCAAGTAATGACTAGCATAAACTTGATACCTTAAACAATACTAAAAGGCTCAAAATGAGACCAACGAGGACATCACAAAGCATGAAAACCACCATGTACAAACTTGGATGGATTCTAGGAAGAATTTTTTGATTTTAGGTGTTTAAATTTGGCTTATGAGGCCAAATCCTATACATAATTGGTGATTCATAGGGGTTGACCAACCTACTGGTCAAGAAAACCAACTATCTCATCATGACAAGCACAAGACTCACTTGTAGAAATATGACTTAGATGACCATCTCCTTAGACTATCAATAAATTCAAGAACCTTATAAACCATTCAATGAATAAAAAAATAACCTTAAAAGGAAACAACACCTAACACCTAAGAACAAATAAGATAGGACAACCAAGCAACAAAGGCTAACACACTAGACTTACTCTGACACACTTATTAGAAGCAAGAAAAAAACTACTAAAAATAACTAACCTGATCATAAATTATTTCTCCTATAGGATCAAAAGGGAATATCCTTTTATCATTATAGTACCATGAGGTTATATTACCATATTATTATTGGATTCCAATCAGGTATTGCTCACTACATGAAAGCCTCCACTTACATATGGATATGTTGGCATACTCATAGCCTCTTTGAAGAGCAACCATGCCTTCTTGATCCATCATTAGGTGCATAAGTTGTCTATATTAATAAATTACCTTGTCATATTCATCCCACGATTATTTAATTTACATGAAAAATATAATCTCTTCCTCAATCATAAGTTGCTCCTGATTTGCCATGCTCACATGCAATAATTCTCTTAACAACCTAGCTAGTATGCCTTCATTTGTGTCTTCATTCTTATCTATCTAAATTGGTTTGTGTCTTCATTCTTATCTATCTGAATTGGTGACTTGTTAATGGATTTAACCTCTTTTAAAGTGTCCAAACATGGACACCATATATCATAATGGTCTTCATGATTTACATATTGAGCCTCATAATTCATACTAAAGGTCAATGTATCTTCACTTGGTTCATGTTTAGGACTGTCAACTTAAGGCACTAATGCAATAAAAAAATTAATATTCCTTTCATCATCTTGAGATTTTTCCTCTTGTGAATGAATTTTGATAAGTTTAGTAGCTGAAGTATCCTTAATATTATTTATAGGAGGTGTAAGTCCTTGAAGAGTCTCATACTCATTACAAATGTCTAGGTACTACTACCAAAGATCCTTATCATCCTATTAGTATTCTATGTGATCATGATTTATAATATCATCCATTATTAGAACCTCATGTTTATTAAAAAACTCATCTCAAAAATAATAATTTGTCCTTCATATTTAATGAAATGAGGATATTTATCATCAACACATACCTTTTTTTAAACATTTGAAAACTCTTGAAGGATGTCTCCTTGTCCTGTAACTACTGTAAATTAAAAAGATGTTCTATTTTCACACTCCTCAATAATTCCATGAAAAAGAGAAGATTTAATTTAGTTAAGGAGATATTTAAGGTCATATTTTCCTTGGAAAATTGATGCATTTTACTCTTGCGTCTCACTTTGATTACCTTGATTTTTTTGGAATTCACCATCTTATGCATTCTTAAAGGATAAGTTGTACCTTTCTTCACTAAGAGGTATACCAATGGTAATTTATTATTCTAAATCACTTAAATAACCTTCATCAATTACCACCATAGATTGACCTTCTTCACTTTCCTCCTCAAGGATAGGATCTTTTTCATTAAGTGGAATGGAATATCCTTGAAAGAGTTCTAGAAGAGACATCAAATTTAATGGTGTTATGGATGGTTGATTCTTCTTACTAGGATGTTCACTATTGATAATGAGAACTCACTGTCCCTCCAAATATTATCTTGAATAGAAATCCATGATGGGAATTCTTTGGACTCTTAAGGAGGGAGGGATGGGGACTGAATGTTTTTAGATTTCTTTTTAACTTAAACACCTAGGTCTAGGTTTGACTCATCTCCCTTTCCCCATAACTCCACTACTTTTTTCTAAGTTGGAACCTTGGGTCTAGGAGATTATTATATTTCATGAACTTTAACTTATGGAATGAATTAAAGAAAAATTTCCTTACATTGCATTTCCCTTATTGCTTCCATTGATGGAGATACATGCTCTTTTGCAAGTTTAATTTCTCTATCTAGATGAGATTTAAATTCAAGCCTAAACTAATTAGAGATCTATTTAGGTTGATTAAGAAGGGAATGGACCTAAAAGGTATGATATAAACCATGAATATTATCCATCTTAGCACACACTTCTTCCCTTTTTTGCACTATCTCTTGAATAAAATTCCAAGCAGGAAAGGCTTGAGGGACTTGTGAGTAACTTAGAAGGTTTTGACACTCCTATGACTTAATATTTTAAGGAAGAGTTAGATAATCAAAATAATATTGATATCTAATGGGGAAGGGAATATGAGGCTACTGATATTAGACTTGATTCCCCTCATGTACCATTATCTTATCTTTTATCTTTGAAAATAGACCGCTTACATCTAACATATTATTAGTTATCCTTGACCAATTCTCTTTCATAAGAGATTCCCACTCCCTTTTAGCTTGGTGTAATTAATATCTCATATTATTAATAAGGTTACTAGGAACATATTGACCATAAATACTTTGTGTATCAATCCAAACTATTTACTTTTCATAACTCAAAAGAATTTGCTTACGGATTGAATTGGATTGATTTGGAACCTAGATAGACTAACTAAGAGCATCATGAGGATACCAAATCTAATTAGGAGGACAGGTGGGATGATAAGGAGGTGGAATTGGGGTTGGGAGTGACATATAAAACTAATAATCAATTTGAGGAGGTTCAACATAAGACTAGTAAGGGTCAACATGTTGTTGGTGATAAGGATCATAGGGATAGTATGGGTCATAATATGATTGATGAGGCTCATTATAGGGTTGAAAATAGGGTACAAAATAACAAGTGTATTTATACCAAGACATTATACTATTGAGTTATGTTACTAATGTTGATATTAAATCAATTAATGTTGTCATTAATGTCAAAGTTAAGTTGAATGTCCTTCATGTCAAAAGTTAAAATTAATGTCATGCTTGGTGAAGTGGTGTGTGATAAAAAGTTTTTTTAATCTATAAGAGAAAATTTTATGGAAAATTGGTATTATTGTTTATTTTTTATTTTTTATGACATATGAAAATCATGTTAAGGATATAAGGTAAGTATCTTGATTGAGTTTTAAGTATCTTAATTGAGCTATAAGGTAAACACATGGGTCGACAAGTCTTTGTGAGGTCTTAGCACAAGGTTGAAATGTGATAGAGCTCATAAATTATATTTATATTATCCTTGTATTTAGATAATCATATTTTAATAATGACATCATTGAGAGATAGCTTTTTTATGTTTAAAACTCTGAGATTTTGAGTAGACCGGTCTAGTTTTATGATGAAGATGTATGCATGATACATGATAAAGATTTGTGATTTGGGTTAGTAAATGCATGATAAAGTTTCCTAAGTTTTTTTAAATTTTATAAAGATACATATAATCTTATTGATGAGTTTCAAGGTCTAGTATTGAGGCTTAATCTCTACTTGAAAGACATAGTGAATTGGCATAGGTTTGGTAGCATGATGAGTTAAACCATTTGAGACCTTTGTGAGAAATGTTGGTAGTGTATGATTAGGATATTAGATCACATGACATATGGATGATGTTTTTAAGACATTTTAAGAGGTCTCAAGGCATGATCATAGTTAAGACATTTTAAGTGGTCTCAAGGCATGATCATAGTCTAAGTATGACTGGTAATATAAGGCCTAGTATGCAAAAGTGACCTATAGTGGCCTAATGAAGGGTCAAGATCATTTATAAAAGTTTTATATCTCTTGAGAGAATTTAAAAATTTGTGAGAGATCATGTTAAGTATATGTACAAATTTTTAAGTCAATAACTGAAGGAGAAAACACGAAAACCTATGACAAAGTTCCCATATGTGTACAAAATGGGGTGTTACAAACTTGAAAATAGATTTCTTGTACTCATTGGCACATGGAAACATTTTATGAGATCATGAGAAATTTATGGAATTTTTTTAATGTCCATAGATTATTTTTCCTAGCATTGGTTTTGGATATTAGGGGCATTCCTTTATGAATGAGTACTAAGAAGTGAAACCAATCAAAACCCTTATAATGACCCAATAAAAAATATATAATCATTTATGGTTTATAATGGTCCTTTAGACATAATTTTATGTTTATAAAATGTAAATTACTCTTTAATTTTTCTTAAGCTATTTTGGTTTGTCTTTATAGTGAGTAAAAGCTACAAGAAAACCCTTATTTTTAGGAATTTTGATGTAGAAGATAGGGTTGACTAGGTCAAAGCATGAAAATGGATGGAAAATTATGTGTAAGACTTATATTTTATTCCCATGAAATTTTAAAATTATTTTTCATACCGAAAATGTGTAAAACTAGTCATTGAAGTTGGCCTATCTCTAAATAAGCCTAATGAGAAAAATAGTAAGAAAATTAGGTAATAATGATATTGAGATTAGGGATTGGTTACAGAGGACTAGGGATGGATACTAAAGCATGGATCATTATTAAATACATATAGCTACTATCCCTTTGGTTTATAAGTGTTTATGATGCATATACTCAAGCAAAAAGTTGTCATCAAACTAGTATGTCTAACATAGTGAAGTTTGTGTATAGTGAAATAGTGAGATTGGTTTGTGAGACAAATATTGATATATGACCATGAAATATATATTTTTATATATTATATAATGATAAAAAAAATTCACAGAAGCTCATTATAATATCTTATAATTTTTCCCATATGATTTCTAAGATATGATTTTCTTGATTATGTTTTTGGTACTTCAACCAACTTTATGTGTGTATGTGAAAATGATGTTTCTAAGTCAGTTTGCATTAATTTGAAGGATTCAAAGACATTTAAGGTGTTATAAAAGTATAATATTATAATTTTAATTTATTTTTATTGATTTTATGTCTCTATTTAAGTTTGGAGAGTCAAATGATTTTGACTATTTGTTGTTAGTGTTAGGTGATTCAAAGTAAACCTTTTACAGGAGTGTCCTTGAGGGCTTTTTGCCTATGTGGTGAATAAAAAATCACATGAGAAGTATATTAAGTTAAAAATATAATATTCACATGACTTTATTTTTTTATTATGTGGTAAATTTGTGTATATGGCTCAGATTTACAAGACAAACTTTTTGATAGTAAGAAGGCCTAATGGCAAGTAGACCTAATTTGATGGTTCAAGGAGTGAAAAGAGACAAATATTGTTTGGGACATAATGAGAGACTATTATTGGTATATTAAATTTACATATGAATTCTTTCATCCATTTTTGAAATATATAAGTGTTAAAATGAGGTCTAAGTGAAACGTGTGCTTAGGGAGGCCTAATTACTTTAGGTCTCTATTAGGCCTAATGGTAGTTTTAGCAATTAAAGGTAATGACCAACATATGAAATGTTTTTTTCAATTATAAAAAGTTTATATTTATCTATTTCAAGCATAATCCAAGTATGGTGAGGTCCTTGGCTGACTAAGATGGTATGAGAAAGAATTAAATATAAAGTCAAGCCCTGATAAGCCTATTTTGACTGGTTAGAATATTAAGCTATTGAGTGAAGTATATAGTGATTTGGAAAATATGTTAAGGGATTGAATATAATAAAATAGATGATATTAACATTAAATTATTATATAACTATGTTTTTAAAGGTGTTGATTAAGGTCATTTGACCTAATTTTGCCAAGGAGAGGCCTAATTGAGTGAGAAGGCCTAATAGGCTTTTTGAGTGAGAAAGAAGTGTGAGAAGAACAAACAAAGGAAGTAATAATCAGTTGAATAAGAAATAGGTGTCCAAGGGTGATCAAATATTCAATGTATATGAGTTTGTGCTTTGTTTCCTAGTTATTTGGAACCTCTTTATATGTTGAAGCTTGTTAAATGCACTAGTTGAGTTAGTGCTTGATTAAGTGAGGGGTAGGTGATCCTTGTGGGGTTAGTACATCATTAAAAGGTTGATTAATTACTTATAGGATAGTATTACAAGTTTTTAATTAGTGGTTTTTCTTCCCCTAGAGGTTTTACCACACATATCTCATATTATTATATTATTTGCTCTCATAGATGCTTGTGTATGCATTAATTGATATATGTATGTGAATGGATGCTTCATGAATATTAAGTGAAATTAGAGGAATATTTTAGTACAAATGATTCACCCCAAACTATTAGTATCTATAATTATAATATTTGGTATTATATCAATTCCTTTAAAGAAGGTTTTACAACTTAAAGGAGATTCTAAGCAAGCTAAGATGGCTAGTCAAACACAAGGTTATTTTTCTACAAGTAAATTTTCATTATTTAATGGATCCAATTATGCCTTTTGGAGTGTTAAGATGAGGAGGTATCTAATTTATCAAGGTAATTATGTTTTAAAATCATCCTTGGATGGGTATATTATAACCCCTAATCTTCCTATGAATGCAACAAGAAATAAGGCTAATGACAATAACACAAAAGTAATGAATGGTATTATGTGTGGCCTATCACAGGTAGAAATTTTGAAGGTAATACACTATAAATCTACCAAATAAATTTGGGATAAGTTAAAAAATATTCATGAGGGATATTCTAATGTCAAATTGGCCAAGTTTCAAACCCATAGAAGACAATTTGAAAGTCTAAAGATGAATGAAGATGAGACCATTTTAGCCTATTTGTTGAGGTTTGATGAAGTGGTCGACATCATAAGAGGTATAGGATAAGAATTTAAAGAGACTAATATTGTTAAAAAGGTTTTAAGGTCCCTAACTCCCAAATTTGATTTCAAGGTATGTTTTATTAAATAAATACAAGATCTAGAAAAGCTAGATATGGATGGACTTCATGGAACCCTAATAGCCTATGAGATGAGTAAAAGTGAAGGAAGAATTGAAAAGAAGGAATTTATGTTAAAATTAGAAATGAATCTAAAAGAAAAGAAGTCACATGGTAAGAAAGTCAAAGATAATGATGAATTTTATATTTACAATGATGATTTGATAGCTATGTTTATAAGAAAGTTGAAGATAGGTTCAAGTAAATATAAGGGTAAGCTACCTTTTAAATGCTTTAATTATTGAGAGGTTGGATAATTTACCAAAAAATGTCCTCATAAACATAAGACAAAGGATGATGTATAGAATGATGAAGATCATGATGATGATAAAAGGTCTTATAAGTCTGATAACAGTAATAACAATTTTAGAAGATATGATAACAAGAAAAATTTCAAAAACAAAAGGAGTCTTTACACTAAAGATGCTTGCATATCATTTCGAGAGAGTGAGAGAAGTGATTCAAAAAGTGATCATGAAGGTAATGGTCTTGATGCCAATGAGGTTCTCTTCATGGATGAATAAGTAAGCTACTCAAATCTAGAAGAATCCATATAGATTGGAAGTGTTGTTGGTGATTCAAATGAAGAAGGAGATGAGGTGGATTTTGATGATGAGTTGATGAATATTCTAGAAGAGATGAATATGGTAAATCAAAATAATAGTGTGATGAGGTCCATTATCAAATATTATGAGGAGAAAATTAAATTTTTTGAATCTAGACTAAGCAACAATTCTAAGGAATAAGATGAAATAGTCAAACAAGTAGAAAGTCAACTTGAAATTGTGATTATAGGCCTAGAGGTAAAATAATAAGAATGTGCAAGGTATGTAGCTAAAGTGAACTCCTTGACAGCTGAATTGAAATAAGAATAAAATAATTTCAAGTCCTTTGTGATGTTTTAAAAGAGTACCAATGATATATATAACCTTTTAAGGATTCAAAAGATTGATAATGACAAAAAGGTCAAGAGAAGGACACTAATGTGATCAAAAAGGTCAAAGATCAGCCAAAGAATGAGGTTGCTAATAGAACAAAGTTTAATAATATCAATAAATCTAATAATATAAGGTATTATAATCCTTTAAATGGCTATTATTATTCATGTAACCAATTTTGTCATAGAGAAAGGCATTGCAAAAGGCCCTTCAAGAAAGAATCTATATGGAACTATGAGAAGAACCATCAGCCAAGAGGTATGGGTCATGGTTTGTTTCCATATAAATGGATAACATGTTTCAATTGTCATAAGGAGGGTCGCATTGCAAAATAATATAAGCATGACTTCTAAAGGCAAGACAATAAATTTGAGGCTTATAAAACACAAGAAAGAAGACAAAGTAGTAAGTGGAAACCTAAGATATCTACGGTTGATTACTAGTTTACAAGTCCAAGTGGACTATTTTCCATGGTAGAGCAAAATCAAGATGCAAAGGAGTGCCAAGAATTTTCTCTATCAGCTTAGATTATTGATGAAGGAAACAAGACCAATAAATCAAGCCAGAATGTTTCTCAAATAAAGATTGAGGGGGTCAAGATAGAAGGACAAATCAAGAATAAGAGGATCATGAAGGAAGTTCAATCATGCAAGGACATGGAGATCTAGGAATCTCCTAAACTTATAATGTTCTAGTTCTCTAAAGTAGAGGTGACTCCATTAAGCTCATGGAGGCACCTAGCTAGAAATCAATAAGCATGAATTTCATCCATCATAGGGGGAATTTTTTGGTATTAGGAGACCTTCAAATTCATGTTTCAATCAAATAAGTATGTTATAGGTGTGATCACAAGAGATAAGTCACAAAATTTTTGTATGATGACTTGATAAAAAAAAGTCACAATTTTGAAAATGTTTTGAATTTTCCAAGAGATAAAGGGATTCAATCATGTCTCATGTGTATCTATGTTGCCATAGGTCCAAAGATCAAATATATACCAAGAAGATGAACCTTTGTCATTAATTTCAAAGGAAAAAAAAGTTCCTATTTCAAAGATCAAGTATAGAAGAATGACAAACTTAAAGGAAAGAGAATGATCTGATATGTTTAAGAGTGTTTTCCATCAATGACAAATGGGGAGATTGTTGAGGTATGTTCCTATTATTGGTATTAAGTAAATTAATGTTCTCATTGATGTCAAAATTTAGTTTAATTTCCTACATGTCAAAAGTCAAAATTGATGTCATGCTTGGTGAAGTGGTGTGTGATAAGGAAATTTTGTTTCTCTATTGATAGAAAATTTTAAGGAAACTTGGTATTATTTATAAGTTTTGATGGCATATCAAGATCATGTTCAAGATATAAGGAAAGTATCTTGATTGAGCTCTACGTACTAAGGAGCATATAAGTTAAGCACATGGATCAACAAGTCTATGTGAGGTCTTAGCACAAGGTTGAAATGTGACAGAGCTTGTAAAGTCTTTTATAGTAGCCTTGTCTTTAGAGAATCATGTTTGAATAATTACATCATTGAGAGGTATCTTATTTTATCCAAAACTCTGAGTACTAGGTATCTTGAGTAGCCTAGTCTAACTCTATAAAGAATATGTATACATGATGCATGGTAAAGACTTGTGATTTGGGTTAGTATAGGTACAAGAAAGTGTCCTAATCTATGTTAACAATGTGAAAGAGACAAATAATATTATTGATGAATTTAAAGGTCTAGTATTGAGACTTAATCTCTACTTGAAAGACTTAGTGAATTGGCATAGGCCTAGTAGCATGATGAGTTGATCCATTTGAGACCTATGTGAGCATGTTTGGCAGTTTATGAGAAGGATATGAGATCACATGACATGTGGATGAGATTTTGGAGATAGTTAAATAGGTCTCAAGGTATTATCATATTTTAAGAATGACTGGTAATATAAGGCTTAGTATGAAAAAGTGACCTAGAGTGGCCCAATGAAGGGTTAAGATCATTTTCCAAGGTGGAAGATCTCTTGAGAGATTTTACAAAGTTGTGAGAGGTAATGTTAATTATGTAGATAGATTTTAAAGTCATAAAAACTTGTGACAAAGTTCCTTATGTACACATAAGGAGAAAGCATGAAAACCTATGACAAAGTTCCCTATGTGCATAGAACAGGGTGTTATAGACTTGAGAATAGATTTATTATAATAATTGGTATGTAAAACCTTTACATGATAGCCTAAACACTTCATATAAGTTGGTTAAGATTCCTATCTTGTTTTTCCTAGCATTGGTTTTGGAGATGAGTGGCAATCCTTTATGAATGATTGTTAAGAAGTGAAACTAATCAAAACCCTTATAATGACATGATAATAAATATATAATTGGTTATGGATCATAATGGTCATTTTTACATATTTTTATTTTTGTAACATGTAAATTACTCTTCAATTTTTCCTCAGGTGGCTTTGGTTTGTCTTGACAATGAGTAAAATCTATAGGAAAACCTTTATTTTTAGGATTTTTGATGTAAGAGGAAAGGTTAACCATGTAAAAGCATGAAAATGGATGGAATATGATGTTTAAGACTTATATTTTATTCACATTAACTTTTTTGAGTAGGTTTTAGACCAAAAATGTTCTAAATTAGTCATGAAAGTTGGCCTATCACTAAACATGCCTAATGAGCAAACTAGGTGAGAATGAGGAAATTAGGGATTGGTTGTAGAGGACTAGGGATGGATACTAATTCATGGGGTGATTGTTAAATAATTATACCTATTATCTCATTTTGTGTATAAGTGTTGATGATTCCTATACTCAAGCAAAAAATTTATCATCAAACAGGTTTGTCTAACATAGTGAAGTCTATGTAGAGTGAAATAGTGAGATTGGTCTGTAAGACCAATATTGATATATGACCATGAAATATATATTTTCAAGGATAATTTAAGGATTATAAATTTTCACACAAACCAATTTTAATATCTCATAAAGTGCTCCCATAGGTGTTCTAAGATATGATTTTCTTGACTATGGTTTTTGTACTTCAGGCAGTTTTTTGTGTGTGAAAATGATGCTTTTGAGTAATTTTGCACTAAGTTGAAGGATAAAAATACATTTAAGGTGTTAAAAAAGGCTCAGAGGATTGTTTTAATGTATTTATATTCATTTTAATTCCCTATTCAATTTTAGAGAGTCAAATTATTTTGACTGTTTGTTGAAAGTGTTTGGTGATTCTAAGTAAGCCTTTTACAAGAGTGTCCCTGAGGCCTTTTGACTATGTGGTGAAGACCAAAGAATATTGGAAGTATTTTAAGTCATAAATATGATATTTTATATGATTTTATGTGTGTATTTTTTTTTTAAATTTGTGTATATGTTTCATAGTTACAAGACATATTTTTTTACAATGAGAAGGCCTAATGGCAAGTAGAACTAATTAGATGGTTCAAAGAGTGAAAAGAGCTAAATGGTGTTGGGGAAATAAGGAGAGATTATGAGGGGTATATTAAAGTTACATATTAATTTTTCCATCCATTTTTAAAGTCTCAAAGTTTTCAAAGGAGGTCTAAGTGAAATGTGTTCTTAGGGAAGGCTTAATTGCATTAGGTCTCTATTAGGCTTAATGGTGGTTTTAGCCCTTAAAGGTAATGAAAAACCTATTAAATGTTTATTTAACTTATGAAATGTGTATATTTATCTATTTAAATAATAATAAAAATATTTTGAGGTCCTTATTTGACAAATATGGGTATGATAAAGAATCAAGTATAAAGTCAAGGCCTAATAAGCCTGTTTTGACTAGTTAGAATATTAAGCTATTGAGTGATGTATATAGTGTTTTAGAAAATAGGTTAAGGGATTGAAGATATTCAGAGAGTTGATATTAACATTTCATGATTATATAAATATGTTTTTAAAGGTGTTGATCAAGGTCATTTGACCTAATTATACCAAGGAGAGGGCTAGTTGAGTGAGAAGGTCTAATAGGTTGTTTGAGTGAGAAAGAAGTGTGATAAGAGAAAACAAAAGAGGTAATCATTAATTTAGTGATAAATAAGTGTCCAAGGGTGATAAAATATTCAAGGTATATAATTTGGTTCTTGTTTTCCTATGGGGTTGGATCCTCCTTGCAGGTTGAATCTTGTTAAATGCACTAGTTGAGTTGTTACATGACTAAGTGAGGGGTAAGTGCTCCTTATGGGGTTGCTGCCTCACTAAAAGTTTGATTAATTTATTATAGGATTATATTAAAAGTTTTGAATTATTGGTTTTTATTCCCCTAGAGGATTTTCCACACATATCTCATGTTCTTATATTGTTTACTGTCATAGATGCTTGTGTATGCATTAATTGATATATGTATGTGAATGGACGCTTCATGAATATTAAGTGAAACTAGAGGACTATTTTAGTACTATTGATTCACCACCCCACCATTATTATATGTAATTAAAACATAGATATCATGAGGTAAATGAATAAATGAGTGTAATATCAACAAAAAACTATCTTTACCCCTTTATGAAGATCTTTTGTTGGCTACTTTGGAATGAAATTTTGACTACAAATTTGTGTTAGATCCCGATTATCTCACTAAATTGAATTACCTAATTATTCATGGATTAATATGGTATTTAATTTAATTTTTTATTTTTTAACTAAATTATAAGTCATATGATGTAATTGGATAGATGTATGTTACTTATATTTCATGAGTTCATTATTTTGAGATGATAAATTATATATTCTATAAATAATAATTATGTTACATTTGTTGTTATAGCATTTTATTTTTTAATTTTTAACTAAATTATAAGTCATATGATGTAATGGGATAGATGTATGTTACTTATATTTCATGAGTTCATTATTTTGAGATGATAAATTATATATTCTATACATAATAATTATGTTACATTTGTTGTTATAGCATTATTTTATATGTATCATGATATATTTGAATAACTAAATTCTTGTCATAAGATGGAGGTAGGATAATTTATCCCTCAAAGCATGATGGAGGGAGTAAATCATCAAATAGGGTGGCGTAGATGAAGATGGTGAAGGATGATAGAGGAATTAAGAAGGCCCATGCACACACCACATTAGATTAAAATATTATATGCATTATGTGTTTTAATTATTAAATATTAGAGTTTGCATGTTTTAAATGTTAGTATGTCGTTAGAGATTAAATCTTGTTTATGATTTCATTTTACTTATTATACATGGACTCATTGCTAGATGTGCAGTAGGATTGCATACAGTTACTTTACTTATGTTTGTCTATGATTTTAGAGAGTAAATAAAATAAAAGATATCTAATTACTATTATAATGTCTTTTAAAATGTTATTAAACATTAAGATTACTATTATTGATATTCAATAATATCAATATAAGTTAAGCTATAAAAATAAAGTAACACACACACACACACACACACACACACACACACACACACACACACACACACACACACACACACACACACACACACACACAAGTAATTGACTAAAATTATTATCTTTTTATACTTGAAATCAATAATTAATTTATCTATTTTTTTAAAAATAGATAATTATATATATATATATATATATACATTAACAAAGGAAGTTGATTATCCTAAAAATCTAAGCCCAATCTTTGATTGACATGCATAATACTATGAAGTATAGTTATCATTAGGTAAATGATTAATGTGGACTTGCAGAGTGGATATACTCTGGGGTTTATAACATAGTGATCATGCAAAAAAATTTAAACAAAATAAATGTTTAATAATATTGGAGAAAGTCTGAAAGAGAGAGAAATTAGGGATTTTGGTATATTTAATGGAAAGATAACTATGGATTAGTTGAGTTTAAAGGAAAATTTGGATATTGTGCATGGACTACAAATTGAGTGAACAATGACATGACAAGTTTGAATGGAAGGAGGTAAGTGAGGATAATATAATAAGAGGGATTCATGGAAGGGAAGGATATATTTGAAAAGAAAAGAGGAAAGTATAAATAATCAAAGCAAAAATATTTCGTGTTCTTGGAGTTTCAATACAGAAGCATTGAGAAGTTTGGTATTGTTATTACATTCAATTTCTAAAAGAAATTCTATATATGATTATGATTCTTAGGGTTTGGGAAATGGAATATATTTTTTGAATGGATATAGGTTTATCCCTATGGATGGATTGGCCATCCATAGAGCTAAATCATTATCCTCAGATCCTAAGTGTTTTGATTTAGAACTATAAGGATGTTAAAATTGTAGGGTTAAATGAAGTATTAAAAATAAATGACATATTTGCCTAGTTTAGGAAAATAATAACCTACGGGACTAGTTATATTCAAACAAAGAATGAGTTTTGTTAAAACATGTTATACCTATTGACTAATAAACTTACACCCTTGTGAAGGTATTTTTAGGCCTTCATAATCTGAAGTTATATGTAGACAATCCTAGGTTGTGGATGTCCTAATAGGTGGTTTGAATCTCTAGATTATAAGGGCAATCTCCCCTTGATGTATCGATTAGGATCCCTACTCTACACTATCATCTTACAAGGTAAAAAATAAGAAGGTAAATAGAAAGAAAAATCTATCTAACTAGGGTGATACACCAAAATGTGACCTTCACTTGTGTAATACACACTATGAAGGCTAAACAAGAACATAAAATTGATTGCAGCTCTCAAGAGAGGTCACCATACATCAATGTTTCACATAAAGGATTAGTTTGATGAATGATCTAAGATATCTTATTCAATAGGTATATAAATAACACTAAAGAGATCTCACACTTTCCAAACATACAAGATGATTAGAGCACACTATGCAACTTGTAAGGATGAGGTAACACCTGCAAATAGGTAAAGAGGAAAGGACAACATTAAAGGAAGAGTATGTTATCATTTTCATTCATCAAAAAACCATGAAAATACAATAAAAACAATATTTGTGGAGGAATGAATTTTTTCATATCAATTCAAATAGGTAAGTACAAGTTTTTTTTTCTAAGCATGGCCTTGACATAACTCAGGTTTATGATTGTTAAACTACCAAACAATGGCTTAAATATAGAGAAATGAGAGAGAGGGGAGAGAAGGAGACAAGAGCCCTCAAAACTAGGAAATATGATATTTTATTCACCCTTATTAAATCCTAACATAATTTTTTTAATTAATCTCTAATCCATCCTTAGATAAATAGCATATAGGTTTGATGAAGGCTTGCTTGGAGAGTTTGAAAGAGTCTTGAGCACTAATTCGTAGTCATTGACCCATACAACATCTTAGATTTTTGCCTACATACTCCTATATCCTTGGTAAATATGTAATTTCCTTGAAAATGGTCTTTTATCCTTGAGAGTAGTGTTAGTAATTTGACCTATCAAGGTCAAATTACTACCCTTATCATTCAAAATTTTCCTAAATCTTGCCAATATTCCTTTACAGTAGGTCAAACCAATCAATTTTGGCCTAAAAGAAATAATTTTGGTAAAAAATATTAAAAATTTATTGTAAATTGGTCATTTTAATTTCAGAATAGCATTGTCAAGTTCAAATATGCAGACAGTCCATGCACGTAGGTCATTTTTTAGGGAAAATTAAGGATTTTGGGAGCTAAAGGTGGCTTCAAGACCTCAAATTTTGTACAAAAGGTCATCATGAGTTAGATAATATTATTAAAAAATTTCATGTCAATTTTATAAGTGAAAAGACTTGATTTTTTGTAACACTCCTCAGCCTATTCGTTTGAGGTCACCATTGGAGCATGCATTATTCTAGAGTGTTACCAAAGCTTCTAAGTCTAATAAAAAGTTTGAAAAGCATGGGATGATGTTTTAAAATCATAATCAGACCTTTAAAGAGTGTTATAAATCAAAATTTTAAGAAAACCATGCTCATACAGGGTTTTGCACGCAAATATGTATATAGGCTAAAAAGGATTTTTTTGACTTTTCAAGCAAAATGTGATTTTAGAGTGTTTTGATAATATGGTAAATACCCCATGATGGTGTTTTAAAACATTGAGAAGTAGGTGAAAATTTATTTTCATTCTGGCAAATTTTTCAATTTTTTACAGTTATAGACACCCTTACAAGCCTCCTATTTAGATGCTCATATATTTCACCATGTGTTGATTTTGGAAAAAAATAATACCATGCTTTGATGACCCATATTTAATTATAATTAATGAAAAATTATGAAAATTTTATTGGATTTTCTTTATGAACAATCATTAAGAGCATATGTAGCTTAGAATGTAGTCAAAACCCCATAGGCAAATTTCTCCACATGATAAATTTTAATATATTTTGCATGGGAACCTAAAATTTTTAGGTATGTTAGGGGGATTAGTTTTATACACATAAATATAAATATTTTTGGATTTGGAGGTCTATATTTCATGAACCATCATTTTGAAGATTCAGCTTTAAAGTCCTCCTAAACCCTCAAAAAACTAATTTTTCAAAAAATTGATTTTTTTTCCATTAAATAATCTTGGATAAATTTCAAACCTTTTCAAATTTTAATTAAACTTAGAGAGGATTCCATAAATCTCAATTTTATGCATGGAATTGTATGGATGAGCGAATAAATCATTTATTTTGGAAAAAAAACATGTAAAATGAAGTAAGAGACACTTAAATGAAATATAATAAATGAAGATCAAAGCCTAAGAATTTTTATTCATCATAAAATTTTAATTTTTTTATAAATCATCCTATAAGTGTCCCAACTAGCTCAATCAAAATGGCTAGTCTATAGAAAAATGGAGTAAAATAGGCCTAATCAACCTTGTTAACTAAATGGCAAGTGTTTTCTCATCAAAATCAAATATATTGTGATGATAAAAGTTTTAAAATTATATTTAATAATTTTTTAAGGTTTCATGTCATATTTTTAAGGTTTAATGGAGTCCAAATGCAAGAAGATAGGCTATTAGGCCTAATTAGCGTAATAGGCTTAATTGGTCAATCAAGCAAGTAAAAAAATAGCATTGAAAATAAATCAAATTAATTAATTTTTGAGTTATAATGTGCCATATATGTTTTTTAAATGTATATATAATTCTAAATTCAATCCAAAATTTCCAATTCATGCAAGTTGAGCTCAAGTTGAGTTAACTAGTCCTTAAGGGTCAAATCTCTTTGGTTGACTAGTTTGACTAGTTTCATGCATCTCCCATGCTTTTCATGTAAGACAAGGAAATGAAAGAACTTAAACCCAATTTTAATATGGATTTATATTCAAATTTATGGTGTTATTTTCATGCAAGGAAGGTTGACAAGTCAACATGGGCCCACCACTTCTCAATTCTATGCCAAAAATGAATAACATGTAATTTTTTAAGACTTGGAAGATTTTAAAGACTTTATTTAACATTATAAAAGGATTTTAACCTTATTTTAAATCAAATAAGACTAATCCTTATATTTTTCATGACACTTTGGATTTATTTAAGGTTTTATACTTATATATTTGATTTTTGAAGATATTTTTCAATAATTCCTAAATCAGAGAAGAAATTGTAATTGACACCATTAATCCAATAAAGAAGATTTTTTTCATATGTTTTTTGGATAAAAATAGAGTGTAATTTTATTGTGTACCATGATTCAAGTGGAATCTAATTTCCATTTTTTTAGGTCCTTTCGACACCTATTGTGAAAATTTCATCCTCTACAAGTTATTTGAAGAGCTAGGAAATTTGCTTTACAAACTTCTTTCAAGCCTTCTTTTGAAACACTGATGTTCAAGATTGAATGAAAAGTTTTCTCTTAGATTAATATGTGTATATTAATTAGTTTTATAAATATTTTACATAATACTAATTATTCAGGTGCTTCACCCCATTCAGATAGGATTTTTCTTTTCAGTTTTTTTGTCCTTTTTCATCCCAAAAAAATCAAAATTGTTTAGTTTTTTAATGATAAATCTTAAGGGAACCAACCCTCTCTAGAGGTTATTATCATTATAGAGTCACCTACACTCTAAAAATTTCCAATTGTATCATTTTTAGAGAAGGGTCACTTGCACATCTTCAATTAGGGTGCACTCTAGAGTGATAATCATTTTTGGGACGCCTAGTGTGACCTTCATTCCACACACTAGCTTTTAGAGGCATTCAGAAGAAGATCAATGCCACTTTTAGCTATTCAAAGTTGGTTATGAACATTAGGTATAATTTTAATATTGATTAATTTCAACATTTGATTTAATAATGGTCTCCAATGGCTTATTTCAATATGGATCCATATAATCTTTACTATAATCAGTATAACCTACCCTATCATGAACCATCTTACTCATCTAGACAACATAGTCATGCACACTTTGTAGCTACCCAATCCATATAATCACTTAAAAAAACTTTAGTGAGCCTTGAAAACATGAACTAGAGCTATAATCATAGAGATATTATGGACAAAATACCCCTACTCACCTAATCCATTATGTGAGATATTCTTTGCATCAAATAAAAGAGCAATGAACACCTTTTAAGAGAGCCAATTGGAACCATCTCACTGGTGAGATGATGCATGTAGGTGGTTACATTCAAAGTATTAAGGATAAACTAAAAGTCCTTAAATAAAAATAGGTTCAACCATAACCTTATTATATTCCATCCATTCCTCCTCAAAATACCATTCTAAGAGCCCCTTTGATTTTGCCAAATTCTTCATATGTTTCTTAGATCTTCCCTTCTTGGAGATCTATCCAAGAGAATTGTCAAAGAAAGAAAGACATTGCTATGGGACATCATACTATTGATACCACTAACCACTTTAAATATAAGATATTCCAAGAGAATATCGATATGTATATTAGACAGTTGGAGCTAAAGACAAGGAAAGAGGAGAACTAGAATCAAAAGATCAAAAAAGAGCCTTTATCTTTCCCATCTTAGAACCAGATCATGGAGTTATTCAAGAAAGGGGAACAATCAAGAATCATTTAGGATGTTGCATTCAAGTAAGAGATCATTTATCCTTCATCCATTCTTATTTAAAATACAAAATCCTTTCCTTCATGGAAAGCCATTCAAGAAAAAGTGCAAATAGATGAGGTGAAGGTGATCCAAGAAGAGCAACCGCATGAGTAAAATAAGGTATCTATGGTTACTTCTGTAGATATTTCACATCTAATTAGATATTTATAGGGGTCTACCATGCCACTCTTGGAGCAAGAACCTCTTATTTATGAAGCAAGTGAAGAAGATACATTTAAAGAGATATAGAATGATGATAATTTTAGTGATCAAGAAGAAATCATAGTTGGGACACCACTTGACAAGGACAAAAATGATTTAGTTTTCCATGATGAAAAAGAAGATGACTTAAAAGAGGATTCTCAATAGTTTTTAGAAGTTAAGATATATGAATTACAAATAAATATTTCTTTAAAAGGCAGCCATGAAGACAACTCACACAGAGCCATTGCTGAGATGGAGAATATTCTTGATAAAGATGAGACAAGTGCAGTAAATCAATAAATTTCATTTAACTTCATCCAAAAGGTATAAATATGTGACAAAAATGTTTCAAATGGTAAAAATACTAATGAATTTTATGTCTTTTCCATTGATCATGATGAATAAGCCTTTTGAGATGACTTGGATAATTTTTGTGCAAAGTTTGATGGTCCATCTCCACCCCAAGTGGAGATTGATGAATGTCTTGTAAAGAGTATTGTTGTAGATATTCATTAGAAAGATTTAAAGTCATATTGCAAACATTTTTGGATGTTTATCAAGGATCTAAAGACTTTGAAAAAGTACCACTTCAAATGGAGTAAAATGAAAACATCAATCAAGGAATACTAGCTGAATTGCCAATACAATCACTGAATGAGAATGTGTCAAATCATAATCAACCTATGAATGAGGTAGAGATAGCACTTTTGATGTAAAAAAGAAGAATATGAGAGTAAGATGATTGGATCCTAGATCCATATATTCAATCCATGCACCTAAAAATGGAATTTGGAGGCCTAGCTACATCATCCAGAACACATGAACATATAAGTGCTCTCATTTACAAAAGAGGGCTATCAAAAGGAAGTAATCATGTTTCAAAGTTCCATGGTGCATCAAATAGATTTATATTTGATCTAGGAGGGCCAACAAGTTGGAGGCTATTTTATACATAATAGACTTATTTTTGTTGCTTTATTCTAAGGGCATATTTTCACTTGCTTTAAATTATTGTTTTTTCCCTTTTTGATTGTTTTTGTCCATTCCTCTAAGTGCACACGTGCACATGTTTGTTGTTGTTTATGTCAGTTGTCTTATGTGTGTCTTTGCCTACAAAATATCTTCCAATATTCACTGTATATCCAATTTTTTTCATAGCCAAAGTTTTTTAGTAATTTGATGAGTAGGCTGGTCAACCCCTAAAATTCACTAAAATTGTTAGTAATTTGACTTGTCAAGGTCAAATTACTACCCCTATCATTCAAAACTTTCCTAAATCTCACCAATATCCCTTTACAGTAGGTCAAACTGATCAATTATGGCCTAAAATAGATAATTTTTTTTAAAATTTCAAAAATAAATTGTAAATGGGTCATTTTAATTTCAAAAGAGCATTGTCAAGTTCAAATATGTAGATAGTCCATGCACAAGGGTTATTTTTGAGATAAAATTAAAGATTCTAGGAGCTATAGGTGGTATCAAGACCTAAAATTTTGTACACAAGGTCATCATGAGTTGGATAACATTATTAAAAAATTTCATGTCCATTTTATAAGGTGAGATACTCACTATTTTATAACAGTCCTCAGCTTATTCGTTTGAGGTCACCATTAGAGCATTCATCATTTTAGAGTGCTACAGAAACTTCTAAGTATAGGTAAAAAATTTAAAATCATGGGATGATGTATTTAAATAATAATAAAACCTTTAAATAATTAAAAAACTCTAAATTTTAATCAAACCATGATAATACATGGTTTTACAAATAAACATGCATATAGGCCAAAAAGGGGTTTTTTGACTTTTTAAGCAAAATGTGCTTTCAGAGTGTTTGGATAGCATGATATATAAACCATGATAGTTTTTTTATTAATTGGTAAGTAGGTGAAAATTTATTTTCATTTTAGTTAATTTTTCATTTTTTGCAGTTCTAGACACCCTTCCAAACGTCTTATTCAGATGCTCATATCTTTCACCATGTGTGGAGTTTCGTTGAATGATCTTATTATATTTTTATGAACACTATTTAATTATAATTAATGAAAAATTTATACCATTTCATGTGATTTTATTTATTAATAATCATTAAGAGTGTAGGTAGCTTAGAATGCAGTCAAAACCCCATAGGCATATTTCTCCACAAGATAAATTTTCATATATTTTGCATGAAAACTCAATATTTTCAAAGATTTTAGGGAGATTATTTTTATACACATAAATATAAATATTTTTGGATTTAGAGGTATGTACTTCATGAACCATTATTTGGAAGATTTAACTTCAAAGCCCTCCTTAACCCTCAAAAAACTAGTTTTTTAAAAAGTTTATTTTATTTCAAAAAAATCATCTGGGATCAACCTAAAACATTTTAAAATTTCAATTAAACTTATATATGATTCTATAAATTCCAATTTTATGCATGGAATTATACGAATGAGGGAATAAATCATATTATTTTTGGAAAAAACCATGTAAAATGAAGTAAAAGACACTTCAATAAAATATAATCAATGGATATAAAATCCTAATACTTTTTATTCATCCAAAAATTTTAATTTGGTCAAAAATAATCATATAAGTGTCCCAATCAACTCAATCAAATTAGCCAATCTACAAGAAAATAGAGCAAAATAGGCCTAGTCAACCCTGTTAACTGAATGGTGAGTGTTTTCTCATCAAAATCAAATATATTATGATGAAGAAAGTATTTATAGGTATATTTAATTATTTTTTAAGGTTTCTTGTAATATTTTTTTAGGTTTAATGGATTCCAAATGCAAGAAGATAGGCTATTAGGCCTAATTGGTCTAATAGGCTTAATTGGTCAATCAAGAAAGTAAAGAATGGCATTGAAAATATATCAAATTAATTAATTTTGGAGTTAACATGTGACATATACGTTTTTTTAATGTATATATAATTATAAATTCAATATAAAATTTCAGATTCATGCAAGTTGAGCTCAAGTTGAGTTAACTAGTCCTTAAGGGTCAAATCTCTTCGGTTGACTTGTTTGACTGGTTTCATGCATTTTCCATCTTTTTCATGCAAAATAAAAAAATTAAATAAATTAAACTCAATTTTAATATGTATTTATGTTCTAATTTATGGTTTTATTTTCATGTAAATGAGGTTGATAAGTCAACATGGGCCCACCACTTCTCAATTTTATGCCAAAAATGAATAACATGCAATTTTTGAAGACTTAGAAGATTTTAAAGCCTTTATTTAATATTTTAAAAGGATTTTAACCTTATTTTAACTCAAATAAGACTAATAATTATATTTTCCAAATCACTTTGGATTTATTTAAGGTTTTAGACTTACATATTGGCTTTTTGAAACTATTTTTCAATTATTTTTGAAGTATAGAAGAAATTGTAATTGACACCATTTATCAAATAAAGAAGATTTTCTGCATATAGTTTTTGGATCAAAATAGATTGTAATTTGACTATGTACCATCATAAAAGTGTAATCTAATTTCCATTTTTTAAGGTCTTTTCCTCACCTACTATGAAAATCTCATCCTCTACAAGTCATTTGAAGAGCTAGGATTTGAATTTGCTTTGCAAACTTCTTTCAAGAGTTATTTTCAAACACTGATGTTCAAGATTAAATGTAGAGTTTTATTTCATATTCACATGTGTATTTGACTCATTTTTATAAAGATTTTAGATAATACCAATCATTCAAGTGCATCACCCCATTTAGACAAGATTTTCCATTCTAGTTGTTTTCTCCCTTTTCATCCCAAAAAAATCAAAATGGTTTAGTTTTTTAATGATAAATCTTAAGGGAACCAGCCTTCTAGAGAGGTTCTTCTTATTATAGAGTCACCCACACTTTGATAAGTTTCAATTGTATTAGTTAGAGAGAAGGTGTACTTGCACATCTTCAAGTAGGGTGTACTCTAGAGTGATAACAAGTAGGTCATCATGAATTCATAAAGTATTTATTTGAAACCTTATTAAAACCATTAATGAATTTTTCTAACCTTTATTGGGATATTATAATGTCTTTGAATGCAAGTTTGACTCCTTCAACACACTAGGCATTAGAAGGAGAGAAGTTTTTTTTGGAGTCCCTAATAGCTTTTCTACATGTGAAAACTTATTCCAAATATTCCATGACTTATTAAAACTTGGTAATGGCATGTAATATGAGGAGGATACTTAAAAATCCTTTGGAAAAACTCCCATACATTAGTACTTGAAAACACTTAATTCTTCCTTATGAGTAAAAAGCAAAGGAGATAGAAAGAAGGGTTTTGTATCGGACCAAGAAATATTAAACCATGGATGACTTATAACCATGGCATAAAACTTGTAACAAGGCATTTGGATCCATAAAGTAGTCTAAAAGACATCATTTTTCTCATTTTACTTATCTTAGCACCCCTTCCTTATAACCCTAAAACTTTAAAATATCCTTGTCTAAAAGATTGTACATAAAAAATTGAAAATATGGAAACATTTTTTAGTACCATGTACCACCTTACAACTTCACAAAAAATTTCATTATTAGACTCTAAGTGGAAGCACCTCGTTTCTTCATTTTCTTCTCCAATTAGGCCTAATTAACCCTTCTAGGCCTATAAAGTGAAAATATTGCTCCTAAGACCCCCCACACATGTGAAAATAGAAACAATACTTGATTAAATTTACCTATTATATCACCATTCTCCATGTCAAATTTGGTGATCTAGAACATTGTGGAAATATGAAAACCTTGAAATGGCCTTTGGCAAGCTTGCCCTTTTGAAGCATTTTTAGAATGGACTAAAATATTTGAATGATTTGGGCACTTATGAGAAATATTTTATATTTTTTTGATCTTGGATAGGTAAAATAATTCTTGAACCACCTTTTCCATTTATTGGCATCAACTCATGCTCTCCAAACCCTATTTTAGGTCAAAAACCTTGAAAAAGTATAGTTTTGTAAAAATGTGTACAAGTTAAGATACATAAAAATTGAATTTTAAGGATAATCGTAGATTATAAAACCACATTTGGGAGGATTTAGGTCTAATTTGTGGAATTTTATGTGATTTTGAGGTCCATCTCTACAAACTAGTCACAACTAGGGTTTTAAGAGGGTTTAAGACTTGTTTGGGGTCTCAATGATTGTTCATAAAAATGGGGGATCCAAATTACCTCATTCCACTTGGAATTGTTTTTTGATATACCCCCTAAATTTTCTTAAAAATCTTAGAATCCTATGTAAAGTGTGGACATCAATACGAGCATTTGAAGTTGTTCCTTATGTGGCTATCTTAGCTTTCCTTGAGCATGAGAGGTTTGAAAAATGGGTTTTAAATCTCATAAATCATTCCCAATTATGGGATAAACTCATAAACCTTAAAATAAATTCCCTCCATAGTTATAAATTATATATAAGTTTTTAACATTATTTTGTATGCATTTGGTGCACTAGTTAAGGTGTTTGGGGTTTAAGAGTGTCTTACCTTTACAAGCCCTCAAGGGTACTTAGATTAAGAAATGAAGTTTTTTTTCCAATTTAGATTGTATTTATGTCATTAAATTTATTTTACCATACCTTTTTACCCATTAATGAGATTTATAATTCTTGATTTGTGTTCTTGAACTCAAGTGAACCTCTAGGTCTCTTGAATAGACCCTACAAATGGAGTGGACCATGTCTGATAAATAATGGATATGTATGATACTTATATGAAATTTAAAATAAAATTTAAAATTAAATCCACTCATCACCACAAATTTTACCAAATTTCATAGCTAGATCATTCTTATAGAAGCCTCAAAACTCATTTTCCCCAAAACTAGCTAGTGGGCAACCTGAGCTTTTATGCTTCATGGGTTCATGATCAATTTTATTTCTTTTCACATTGTCACTATGGTATGAGAGTAAAAATTTATCCTTAATTATATTATTATAATATTATCAAGTGACTCTAATGTCTCAAAAATTCTTCACAAACTATTAGACTACCTATCACACACTATACCTTCTCATTCCTTCTTAGCTTACACTCTGCCAACATTGGCTATAGGTAATAGTCTCATTAAAGATGTTTTAGTAGTTATTAGAGGTATATATGAGCATTTAAACATATTTTATCATGTCACTTAGGATACCAAAGTCTATTTCAAATATTAATAGTGACTACTTGAAATTTCTCTTTAGCTTTCTTACACACCTCTTCATCATAACCTATAGGTGGCTATAGGTGTTGATTGTGACAATGAGTGCCTTAGAGCTATTTAAGGTATCATGAATTGTCATTAATAAAATTATATATATAATTTAACTCAATTTTTTTCTTCAAATATCATTTAATTATTTTCAATAGACCTCATCTCCTTTCATTAGTCTACTACTAACCTTCAGCTTGTAGGTTTTGATTTCCTCCATTTATTGAGTCAATATTAAAGAGTCTTTGTTCTTTAGGTTTCATGACTTCTACAAATATCTTTCCTTAGTTATAATATCACAAGTATGTATCTATTTTTCATGCACATAACTCAATAGGCTAGGCTTATCAAACCATATACATCTACTCCTATCATCTAGCATCCTTATTGTGAGTATCCCTTTTGGTCTTGGTTGTAGGTAACTTTTCAACATGAAGGTTAGGTCATATTTATCCTTTGACTTTTGAAACTCCATCCTTTGAATTTAAATGGTATCCATGTGTTTTATGAACTCATTTGAGGTTATAATCTACCTCAAAACCTTCTAAACATTGTTTTTTCCCTTTACTTAGGTCAAAAATATGTATACTCTATTAAGTAGGGTTGTAGGTGTTAACCTCTTACTATGAATATTATGAAGATAGTCATAAATTTTCAAAATAATATACACTCTTCACTATATATTCTAAATGAAATTAATACCATTGTGCACCTAGGTGAAATCCCCTCTACTTCAAGAAACTTATACTTGTCTCTTGATCTATAAGGTTGGTTGTGTATCATCATTTACCTTTGGATACCCCTATTTGATCATCCTTTCAACCCTTTCTTTCTAGGTTAGATTTTTAGTGACCTCTTGGATTTATTCCCACTTTGAAACACCATCTATTTCTCTAGTATACCTTATATATCCTTCTCATGATTTAGATAAAACTCTAAGCTAGGTTTATCAAAGCATAAACCCTACTTGCAATTACCAATTCCATATAGCCTATGAATTCATTTAGTTATTTGGTACCTTAACTTATGACATTAATCATTCACATCCTTATTCAATATACACCTTAAATTTCACATAGACCAATAATATAACTCAGTTTTAGGTAGTAATTTATTAAATTCAATGGGTCTAATCCCAATACCTTTATTATCACTTCACACCACTTGTCCTTGATCTATATAGACCTACATATGATCCTTTAGAATTGTCAATTCAGCCTCATGACTTTAATTGGTTTGAAAGTGACCTAACTAATTCTCCAAGGTTAGTGACATTCTCTTCACTCTTTAAGGTTAGGCCTCCATGTTTGAGGCTTACCTATCTCGATTAGGTGATATGTTTTTAGACCAAAATGTAGACCTATAGGCTTAGATCCTATAGTTCACTATGGACTATTTAGGTCCATATAGAATCATTATTTAAGTCTTGGAATAAATGACCTATTTTTCAAAAAAAATAATAACACCTCCTATCACTATAACTTCTTCCAAGGCCATACAAAATCTAAGACAAACATTTTCATCTTCCACATACCCTATAAGCTACTATATGGACTCAAGGTAGATGGGAGATTGGTCTTAAGAGGGTAAAACTTTCTCTAAGATCCTCATTGATACTCTATAATCAACTAGCTTGGAGAAACATTAATTTTTCCATGATGAATGTTTAATATCATGGAAACAAGAAGTAACACATTACCTTAAATAATTCAAACTTACCTCAACTTCTACTGATAAGGGGAATGTAATGTTGCCTTCTCTCCAACAGTCTTAGCTATTCATGCTTAAGCTCTTCAAAGTTTCATTGGCTTCTTAAAATGGTCAAGGTGACCTCATATAGTATTCTTGAACTCTAAGCTAGACCCCAAAACAATTCATCTACCTTCTCAATATCTCTATTTCATAGGACTATTGTAGGTGGATATTTAACTCAAGACACTCATCATCATCTCACCTACCAATGCTTCTATGAAGGTGTTGACTAGAATGTTCCATATAGTGCTCATTTTAACTTCTTTGCTATTTTAGGGAGGTAAAATGAAGTCTACCATTTTTCCTACATGTTCATCATAACTTTTTTCTAATCATGGCATACACCTGCCTTATTAGAGCTTCTAAGCATATAAGGTTTCATTGGGTCTTTTGCTCATGAGAGTGTCATAAACCATTTCAAGGGTATAAAGAGGAAATGGATATTATAAAAAACTTATCAACCCTTTTTTACTCCTTTAATTAATTCATTTTAATCTTTGAAACTTTTTAATCACATTTGTACCCTATCAAAGAGGCAAACCCACTCAAAATCATCCCAAAGGAGGTTGTGTTCAATTTGGAGGCTTAGGAATATTTTTTTGTATTAATTAAGAATTTAAGGACATAATAATTTATTTTAATATGCTTGGAGATGAATATTATTTCTTGACAACTTAGTTTCTTCTGTAAATTTGACCAAAAAGACTATTCACAAGGACAACATAGGAAATAAGTTTTATGTTATAAGTATCTTCTTGAAAGGATTTAATTTATAAAACCAAGATTAAAATTATATTAATGGACGATAAAATAATATTTCAAAACCATTCCTCTCCATATATTTATGAGATTGAGAAACAAGTGCAAGAATAGACCCCTCTCAGATGAAAAGGCCATAGTGACCTGTTATCACTCTTAATAATTATTCATAAAAAATATGCCAAAAATACATTAAAAAATGAAAATAATTGAAATATTACTTGGGCCCATAACAATTTCCAAAGTTTCATCTCCTAACTCTCTCTCTCCTCTTTCCATACTGAGCACTTAAAAATTGCATTTTTAAAGGTGCCAAGGAGGTTGATATAGGAGAAAAAACATTTTATTCATTTTAAGATTTGAAACCTATTAAAAATATATTTTTTAAGATTTTAATGGATGAAAAGGTCATGAACATGCTTGATGCTCAATTTCACCTTGAGAATTATATGGATGGCCTCAAAATAGGCCTTTTTTTGCATTGAAACTATCAGAATCACTTGAGAAGTCTGATGAAACTGATGAAAAATAGATAAATTATAATTTTAAGGCCTAAAAAATTACATAATGTTCTTATTATAACCTCATACTATCATTCACATTCAAAACATGCTCTAAAAGCCATAAAATGACCTAGAATACATTAAACTAGGTCATGAAGTTAGTCAAGCATGTCACCAACTATTTAGATCAATTTTAAATAATTAAATGACTCTTATAAAATCTATAATTACTTTTAAGATGTTATATACTCTTGTCACTTCTTGACATAATTTGAAACTAGTCATAAAGGAGTCTAAGCAAGCAAATAACTATGATGACCAAAACCTTAATTTCATCAAATCTACCCTAAACTATGATAATAAAGGATTTGTATGACCATATAGATCAAATTAAAATAATAACACACCAATTTATAATTAAAACAACATGACAAGTAAAGTTTCAAATGGTAGGGGTGACAGTTTGACCTATGAGGTCAAACTTGTCAACAATACCTACATAATCAATCAAGTATGCAGATATAATATGGGAATAGTGTGTTATTCTTGTTTTAAAATATATAAAATGATTAAATAAAATGATAAATGGGCTTATATTTGGTTAAAATGGGTATATTTTTATTTTATTATGAATATATATTAGTGATAGTCAACGAATATAGGTATAACATAGTTTTCTTTGCTTTGGTAAAATATTTGGAAATAAGATGATTTTATACATATATGTACTAGGATTATAAATCATATCAAAACTATGAAAGTTATGAATGAGTTTAAAAGGGTTTTTATTTCTATGTTATCAAGATATAAATGAAATCATTGTGGAACACATAAAGTGTGACTATTGATATATATAAATCATGTACCATGTGTGACATATAAACATATATAGACTGTATCATATTGTTTAAAGTGGATTTTATACAAAAATACATTTTGGATATGTATACCTTATTTGTGTATATATAAATATATCTAAAGGATATATAGAAAATATATTCTTTAAAGCTGAGTAAGTATATTAACTTGAATAGGGAAAACACAAACACACACATGCGCATGCGCGCGCGCGCACACACACACACACACACACATACAAACTATATATTTATAATAGCCACATGTAATTTGAGGATAAGGTATTTATATAAACATAAGTATATTATTTTAAACACTATGAATCGTATGCATATAAATGGACTATTCATAAAAACTATGAGTATTAAGACATACAATCATGATCTATGAAAATAGGTATACTGTGTGTATTAAATACATAATAACTTATGTAATTTATTATGAAACTTATAGTTATATATATATATATATATATATATATATATATATATATATATATATAACAACCACATAGAATTGTAGGATAATGTATTCATATAAACATAAGTATACTATTTTAAATGCTATGAATCATATGCATATAAATAGACTATACATAAATACTTTGAGTATTAAGACATACAACCATGATCTATGAAAATAGGTATACTACATGTATATATATACATAATAAATTATGTAATTTTTTATGAAACTTCTAGTTATATGTGATTGAGTAAGATTATAAGGACTGTGTGTTTTTGGATAGAGTAGTCTTAAATAGTGAACTCAACTTATAACATGAGATCATAGGAAGTTGAACAAGATATTGGATAGAAATGGAAACCATGGTAATTTGATTTAAATTGAGAACATAATTCACTTTGTTAATAAATTATTGATTATTTTCCATGGTACATGCTAACTTAGATCAAAGAATAAATGACTACAAATTGGAAAATAGTAGAATGCGAGATAAGGAATGAAACTAAGCCTAGTTGGATTCATTATTTTTGATGTTAAATAATGAAAATATGGGTTTTTGTAATATTAAGACCCTATTTGTTCTATATCCTTTCTCTTAAAAGTTTTTATCTATTAGGATTTAAAAATAATTATGAAAAAGTTATGTAAGTAGGTCAGAATATTGATTAGGAATTAAATTATATATATTATGGAATGTATATAATAATATCATATAAATATATAAAATATAGATTTAAGATAACCTAGGTCCTCCTATATGTGTATATATTATATTTATAGAATATGAAGCATGCCTATATTTATAGTAGTGACTAATTAGTTAAGTCATGAAATCCTGAAGGATAGGGAACTATAACTATACAAACATAGCCTAAGTTCCAAAAAAGATGAATAACTAAACATTATTAAATCATTATGTAAATTTTGAATGCTATTTATATTAAGTGGTATGAAATTTATGTTATGAAAATGTTAATTTTGTGCATAACATTTACTTAAGGAAAATAGATTCTTGGAATAAATTGTATTTACCTATATGGTAAACAAACTTACTTGTCATAAATATTGTTTATGTGATGAATAATATAATTGAGGTTCATTCATCTATTTGGAAAACTAAATTTATGTATAGCAATTATTTTTGTAATTAGCATGTGTTGTACTTATTAGTAGAAATAATTGCATGAACTTGTTGGTTATAATATATGTTAACCAAATCTAGCATTGGTGGTTCTAATTAAGTAGTGAGACAGACTTCACTGGCTTAATTATCATCATCAATTTTAGATGAAGGTAATCCAATCAAGTGATGTGTATGAATTTGACTGATCTTAGAGATCATATATTATTTTAAATTTTTTGCCAAAGTAATGTTTAAATAGAAATTATCATTTCATATGTATGATTTACATGCTTGTGAAATATCATATTAAAACATATTTATTTATGGTACACATCATTTAAAATAAATATTATAACACACATGTACTAACATGTCTTTATAGATTCCTGCACCATCACTATCTAACCATCCATGAAGGGAGGGCCATTTCCTATCTGGGGGATTGTGTGGGGGATCGATGGTCCATGGTTAATGTGGAAAAGTGTTTGGATGATTCTCTCCCTCCTCACTATAGTACTTACATAGAGACTACACTTGAGATTATCAGAGATATAGAAGTTGGTGTGACTCAAGCTCTATAGAACATTGTATCTATTATTGTAATTTATTGAGGCATCATGCCTAATGGAAATTTAATGGATTATTATTGTATATTGATACTAGAGGTTGTATTTTTATACTAGTCATGGCTAGATTTTATTATGATTAGTTTCCTTATCTAATTATTATTATTTACATAAGTTGCTAGTGATCATTAAATATAGTTTTATATGTTTACTTGAGCTTTATATGCTTAGTTAGTATGTTTAAAATCACAAATTTTATTCTCATGGTGTAGTCTAATGAAAGAATAAGTGTTGAGTAAATTTTAAAAAATAAAGAATTACTATTTTATTCTAGTAAATCCCTATGGGGATGTTAAAATTTGCTTTTTCAATGCTTGCAAGTACCTAATATCACCAAATGAGGATGGAATGTGATCCAAGATTCTTTAATCCAGTCCTAATAGGCATGCCATAACTATTAACACTCCAAATCACACCCTAGGAGGAGATTATTCGGGACTACCTCCAAGTTTGGGGTAACATGGGATTAGCCCAAGTATATGGGTGACATGTGGATGGGAAAAACCTCAAGTTTATGGGACTATATCACCTAGTTCATCCATTAGGATCAAATCACTAATCCTAATATCTATTTGGGTTGAAAAGGGGTATATAAATGCATGAAAGGAAACCTATGCTACTATGAGTAATGCACCAATATGATGAATCCACTATAACTGACCTTAAACAACACTAATAAATAATACATGAAATGGATCACTCTCTTCAATTCTTATATGCATTAGTGTTTCATGTGAAAAATATGATGAATGTCTAAAATTTGAAGGTAATTCATAAAAGGCATGTTCAAGAAACTATCAACCAGATTATTCTTCAAACATAGTGACCAACACTTGGTCACATCACATGACTTGTATAAGATAACATACACCAATTAGGTGAGGCAAGGACCTAAACATGGAGATAAATCTGACACATATTTAAATAAAACAAGAATACCAAACTAAATAAATATCAAAGAAGCTAAAGCAATACTTGTATTAGCTCTAGAGGTCTACAAGGTACAAACTTAGGTATAGTTTCCTCAGACCTATTCAAGGGATATGTAAAATGGATTTAAAGCCTAATTTTATAGGAAATGAGTAAGAGAGAGAAGAATAATTTTGGAATATAAGTGGCATGGAGAGGTCATGAATGACCCTCATTTAGTCAATAAATAGTTACAACATCCAAAAAGATTAGTAACAACTCCCTCATGCATTACCTTGGTGGTAAGAGGTCATTAATGAGTCATTAAATTATTGGATTTATATTTTTGGCCAAATTTGACTCCATAAAAAATATAATCATGAAAAATTGGTCAATTTCCTCTCCTCATGATAGTTACAAGGTGGAAAATGTGGTATAAATAGGCCTCGATGAAGTATTTAATATCCCACCTTCCCTTTGAGCATGTTGACTAGTCTTGTAAATTATCCCATACTCCATAATGGACATGATAAGTGTGAATAATATCCTTAAAGAGGATGTTACATGAATTTTATGACCCTGTAATTAATCGTTTAGAATCTCTCTATGCCAATGTGCATTTTCTTTGGTTGACCAAGTAGGCCCACTAGGTAACTAGGCCTAGTATTTTAGTGTTTATTTTTTGGTTGACCATGAGACCAATATAAAAAATCTATAAATGGATAATTGAGTCTTATTAAGTTATAATAAATCATTTTATATCTTGTATTTTGACTTTAAAATAGTTCATGTCATGCTTTTATATTCACTAGGTGACTAAGTCACCTTTCACTAGCACATACAGACTGGCCATTCAGTGTAGAATTTCAAAAGCTTATCCCAAACTATTTTTTATTATTTTATGGTTATAATTTGTGAAACATGTATCATACTACCCTCCTCCATGATCTAAAAATATTCGCCAGGTTTTCTACCATATTTTTATTACTAAAGCCTACAAAAAAGTGTTTTTTTTTTTTTTTTTTGTGGGGGGGGGGGGTATTAAAATCTATTGTCATAAATAGGACCTACTCATAGTGGATTATGTGATTCATTTTTTTTTAAATCTAATCCATGTCATTTTAGTTTAAAATGTTCATGTCTTCTCCCATCATGTTTGTGCTCGGGTTTATGTAGGGTTTTAGTGGCCTACCATCTTAATGATGGTTAATAAAGTATAAGACTCAAACCCAAAAGTTATGTTCATAGATGTTGAGCCCATATACCCCTATAAAACCATTTAACTGATATTTTTCTCGTCAATCTTGTATGGTGAGTACTAAGTGAAAATTGGTGATTTTCAAGATCCTTACTAGGCATTTTATGTAGGTTGTAATGATAAGGATCATCCATAGATTCAGGATACTAAATCCCACTCTTTCCTCCATGGATATTATTTTAATAGGGTTACCAAACTTCCCCTAATATCATTGGTCTTGATTTATCATGACATTTGAGATGTGAGCACTGGAGTTGGCAGTTCGAAGTGGTAAGGGTGTTGTAGCTCAAGAGAAATAATGAGGTGAAGTTGACCATTTCATTGTATCATTATATTTTAAATATATTATTTAGGGCCTAAAAAATAATTATACACCTCCTCGTGGCCTTAAAAAATTTTGGTTGTTTTGATTATATCACCAAGATGGAGACGGGGTCTTGAGGCCTAAGAGTGGTTTTAGGCCTCAAAAGCCTAAACTAAGTCTTTAGGGTTTTGAGTGATCTAAAAATGAATACATGGATTTAATATCACTATAAAACCATTATATATCTAAATTCCACCCTATACACTTTTCCTCATCTTCCCAAACTACCATTTCTTCACCCTTGTCTTGTAGATCTGCCTTGAGTGCTCATCACTGTTCATGCCAAGTACTTTGAACCAATTGTGTTAGAGACCTAAGTAGTCTCTTTCATCCTTTATAATTTTGATATAATTTTTATAATTTAACATGATGTTATGGTTTTATAAAAACATTAAATATGATTAAGCATTCATTCATTTATACTCTATTAAGTTCCATCTACAATTAAGCTTATGGTTTACGGATAACTAGGCCTATGTAGACCTAATGGTTTAGTTTAGTTCCTTATTTCCTCAAATTAAGGATCTTGCCATCCTATAAATTTTTTCATGTATTTTATACTTCCCCCTTATATGTTTTCAACCCTCAGACACCCCTAAATCATGCATAATTCTTCAACTTTTATGAATAGGTCTATACATATTAGTTTTAGGCCTAATTAGGCCATCAAGGTTCTCTTTGCTCTAGAGGACTAGAGTGTTCACATGGGAAAAACTATGAAATCTTATAGGACAATTAAAGACACTTATTTTAATTTTTTCACTTCACTTATAATATGGTTCTCATACTTTCACCCCTTACCAAGGATTTGTCTATAGGTGCTCAAATGGGACTTGCCTAGACCATGAGTATGAATTTATGCCTTTGTTCACACCTTGAGGTTGTTTTTATAGTATATCATGAGGAATTTGACCTATATCTTATGAATATCCCATTTTAATTTCTTATCAATGGTACTTTACATTTAGCTACCCTACTTCTTTATAAGTAGCTTGTATATGGTAGCTTGATCTTGACTATGTGTAAGGAGGTTATCCTCTTCATGAAAATATTATCTCCATTTATCAAAAATTGATTATAATTTATATGATTTTCTCAATCACAAATAAATCCTCTCACCTTTAAGGCTCTTTAGATTGGTTTTCTTTGCTCAACCTACTATGTTTCTATAATCAGGCCTATAGGTGGTGATTCTAGACCCTTTTGTGGCTATGTTGTGAATGATTCATTTGAGAGGTGGGATGTGTTTCCATTTTTTTTGGATGCCATAAACATATTTATGACCTTTAATTTTCCCATTACCCCATGAAACCTCTTAAAATCATCATTTTATTAGTGTTTCTTGGACTTGTCAACACAACCCTATTTGCATTGAATGGAAGCCTTGACTAAGTTGTCTTCTTAGGAAGAGTTGATGTGTTGATCCTTGATGGAACCTAATATATCTATCTCTCATTATTAATTTTAGGTCCCTATTACTACTCAAGACTCTCTAAGGCTTATCTATATCCCATCCCAATAATCCTTCATTTGCTTGGTCTATCTAATAAGCCACTATAATCAAGACTATGAGGGATTATCTTTCTAGGGCTGAGGATGAGAGTGGTTTTGAATATAGGGAAGTGAGAGGAATCAGGGAAAAACCATATAAAATTAACATAAGATGAATCTATTGCATTTTATAACCTATATTGATGGTTCTCCATAATCACTACAAAGATACCTTATTCCACTTGCAAGGATATTACATTATATACACATCAATCACATTGGAACATATATTTAAAGGAGCTATTTTGTATAATGGATCAATTGAATGCTTAGGGAATACAATGAATAATTTAAGTTGGCTCCAAGGAACTCACCATCCAACTTAAAACCACCATACACTTTCATTTTTATGCACAGAGACTCTGTAAACTACTTTCCACCTGCAAATGTGATAATCCTGGAGGTTTCCTTGATTTCTATACTCACATGTGTGAACCATTAGCATAGATTGTTGGAGATGGAATTTGATGGTCCCTATAACACACATACAAACATTTATTTTTAAAACCACTTCAAAAATACACTAAAATCATTGTAAATTTGACCCCTGCATAGATGAAAAAGGCAACTCTAATTATTTAAATTCTCAACTATTATTCATAGATTATAGTTCATGAATATGTAAACTAATGAAAAGAATGAAAAGGTCATAAGACCCCCTTCCTCTACCCAAATGATTGGATTCTCGCCTTCTCTCTCTAGTCCATACAAATGATAAACCTAACTGGCTCTTTTGAGTTGCCTAGGAGATTTGTTGAGTTATGGAGCTAAAAGCTTCAACTCTTTACAAACTGAAGGAACAAGAAGGTTGCTGAGATCCAGGAGCACCAGCATCGACAGCAGGACCGACGTCGGTCGTGACCAGTGCAGAAGGCCACCGACGACGGCAGGGAGTAAGCTGACGTCGACAGAACCAGACTAGCAGGGACCGACATCGGTCACCTGTGTGTTCCAGAACCACTTGTTACACGGATAGTTAGTTAAGTGAACGATGTGTTTGCATGTAAAGGCCAGTTAGAGTCTTTGGCTGCGAGGATAATTGTCTAGATTAAGAGTCTAAGTTATTGTTTAAGTTAGGGATCTATTTATAGACCCATTGGCATGTATTATAATTAAAGGATAAGATAAGGAAGGCAAGGAAGTTCCTTCCAAGTGTAAGATCATTGAGTTGCAGGTTGTTGCAAGCTCATAGGAGATCTACATGTGTGAGTATGGTCTATTGAATTGCAGGTTGCAGGTTCATGGGAGATCAACTTGAAGTGCTTTAGAGTGCTTGGTGAACTGGTAGGGTTATTACTGACTAGTTGGAGAGGTGAACACCAATTCTGTTTGTGAGTTGGTTGTTGGGACCATTTTTTGTGTAGGAGAGTGTTGTGTGAGAAGAATTACTGTACACTTGAGGTGTGGCAAACCTCTGTAAGGTGAAAGAGTGTGGTGTCTCTTTGTTGTATTCTTTTCTATAAAGTGTTAATACAAGATAGTGTATTGTCTCTCATATTCTGTGCTATTGGTGAATTCTAGTTACTTGTATTTCTAGTTATTTCTGCATTTATAATTGTTTATATTTGGTAATAATATTGTGCTCTTTCTGAGGAGCAAGACCCTAACAAAGTGGGATCAAAATAGGTGTTGTTCTTGTGATCCCCCAACAAAGTGCTACCTGAGCATGTTTGTTGCTCTAGGTGCCTG
This sequence comes from Torreya grandis, assembly GCA_037957365.1. Lineage (NCBI taxonomy): Eukaryota > Viridiplantae > Streptophyta > Pinopsida > Cupressales > Taxaceae > Torreya > Torreya grandis. Next base: position 1,292,550 of record JARHVA010004393.1, read on the forward strand.
ACAAGTGGTATCAGAGTTGTTGGTTGGGATACTAACAGATTAGATTAGATCTGGTTATTGTGTTTTGATTACAGGTACTCACAAGGTTTCTATTTGAGTGGGAGTTGAGCAATGGTAGAAGACAGAATACTATGAATGGAAAAGTTTAATGGCAATAACTACCAATTGTGGAGGATGCAGATTGAGGATTATCTGTATCAGAAAGATTTGTACTTACCGTTGGGTGGGGTTGCTTGCAAACCCTCAGATATGAAAGATGAAGAATGGGAGGTTCTTGATCGAAAGGCTCTGGGATCTATTAGATTGAGTCTTGCATCCTCTGTGATTTCCAGCTTATCACAGTGTAAGACAACAGTGGAGTTGATGGAATCTTTGGCAAATTTATATGAAAAACCCTCAGCTTCTAATAAGGTATTTATTATGAAGCATTTATTTAATTTGGAAATGTTGGAAGGTGGATCTGTTCATAGCCATCTTAGTGATTTCCATGGTTTAGTAAACCAGCTAAGTTCAATCAATATTATATTTGATGATGAAATTAGAGCTCTCTTAATCTTGTGTTCATTACCTGAAAGTTGGAAAGGTTTGGTAATGGCAGTTTCTAACACTGTGTCTCTTTCAAAAGTCTTAAAAGTGGATGATGTTGTGAGTGTGATCTTGAATGAAGAGATACGTAGGAATAGCATAGGTGAATCATCAGGAAATGCTTTGAGTGTTGAAGGCAGAGGAAGCCAAAGAGAAAAGATAGAGCATGGGAGATCAAGGTCCAAGATAGGCAAAAGATCCAAGTCCAGGTATGGCAGAATAACCTGTTGGAAGTGTGGAAAGCAAGGGCACTTAAAGAGAGATTGCAGATCAGGTGAAGATCAGCATGAAGGACATGAAGAAGAAGCAGATGTTGCAGATTATGCTAGACGGGATGCTCTGGTATGTTCTTTGGATAAAGTAGAATCTTGGGTTTTAGATTCTGGTGCCTCTTTTCATGCATCCCCACATAGGGAATTTTTTCATGAGTATATCCAAGGAGATCTTGGAGAAATTTTGGTAAGGGATGGTAAGCCTTGTCAGATTGTTGGCAAAGGGAAAGTGAAGCTGAAACTGTAGATAGGTAACACATGGGTGTTAAAGGAGGTCATGCATGTCCCAGTTCTGGAGCAGAATTTGATTTCTATTAGAAGTTTGGGTGATGAGGGTTGCACAGTAACTCTCACAACGGACTCTTGGAAGGTTACCAAGGGTACACTTGTTGTAGCTAGAGGTAAGAAAGTAGGTATGCTTTATCTATCTACTTGTACTACTGATTCTCTTTCTGGGTTATCTAGTTCAACTGTAGATTCAGAGATGTGGCTTGATAGGCTTGGTCACATAGATAAGAAGGAGATGCTTGTTCTTGAGTCAAAGGATATGCTTTCAGATTTGGAAGGTACAGATCATGGTTTCTATATACAGAAGAAGAAGGTAATGTTTCTTAAGGAATTTGATGTTAGTGACAAGAACAAGAAAGCTTTGGTTTTCAAGGAGAAGGTGATGGACAGAGTTCAGCACAAGATGCAGAAGAATTCTGAGTAGAGCAAGGGTGATTTGGACAAGGATTTGATCCAAAAAGAGCTCGCGGGAAAAAGTTAGGTCTCACTAGAAAAACACAGAGACCAATGTCGATAGGAAAATTGGCCTTGACGTCCAGACAGGGACTGACGTTGGCTATGTGCAGCCTGACATCGATGACTCAGGGTAGATAACGACCGGCGTCGGCCAAGAAAAATTGACATCGGCAAGGGGGCAGTCGCAGGGAATCGACATCGATCGGGTGCAGACTGAGATGTGATCGGCATCGGTTATTGAGACAAATTTTGGGTGGACAGCAAGCTGTCAAGGTGTCTCAAGTGCCCATATGGAGGACTGAAGGTGTAAGTTCTTAAATTCATCATTTCCCTTCTTTACACTACTTGTTGCTCACTTATGGCATAAGACCAAGAAGTTATTGAAGAAGTAGAATAGGTAGATCCAGGAAATAGTGGGAGCTTGGCATGGATGAGGATGTGATTCCTTGGATGAGAACCAAACAGTTGTTTTGGTTAGAGTGGCCAGCTAGAAGTAAGCACTGAGAGACGAATGGATGTTCAGGATGAAGAAGAGTGGAAATGGATACATGAGATGGAAGATCAGGGTATATGGTCTTGTATTAGCTATAAGGCAATAGAGGTTTGATCATTGTGTTTCTCTTTACCAGGTTGGATAATATTAGCTACATTATCTTATTACTGTATGATGTGCTTGTTGCAGGGTTACATATATAGGTATTGCTGAACTATAGGTAAAGCTAGTTTAGGGGTGTGTCATGGAGAATCTAGGAGCAGTAAGATTATTTGGCATGAGTGTGTTCTAGAGACATGGTAGGTCATATGTTGAATTTGTTTCAAGATGATTGTGTGAAACCGGTTAGCACGTCGATGGTTGGATAGTTCTTAGAATAGGTGTCTTGATTCACATAATGAGGTTGAGTGCATGGTATGTACTAAACCTGAGTTTTCCCAAGCAGTGGGAGTTGTCACAAGTTGGAGCCAATCTGGGAGAGAACCATTGGAGGGCAGTTCAATGGATTCTTACAGGGACTAGCAGCAGGTGCACATGCTATGCAGGTTCAGGTTATTTTCTACATGGTTTGTAGATATGGATGTGGCAGGTGATTTGGATGACAGGTTTTGCACTATAGGTTTGTGGTGGTTGGTCTTCAAGAGTGATCTTGAGGAGGGATACAAAGCCAAGGGAACAAACTAGACTGGGTACAGGTACAGGTTACAGCTATTTATCTCCAAGTGGGAGATTGTTGAGTTGTGGAGCTAAAAGCTTTAACTCTTTGCAAACTGAAGGAACAAGAAGGTTGCTAAGATCCAAGAGCACTGGCATCGGTAGCAGGACTGATGTCGATCGTGACCAGTGCAGAAGGCCACCGGCGATGGCAAGGAGTCGGCCGACGTCTGTAGAACCAGACTAGCAGGGACCGGCGTCGATCACCTGTGTGTTCCAGAATTGCTTGTTACATGGACAGTTAGTTAAGTGAATGATGTGTTTGCATGTAAAGGCCAGTTAGAGTCTTTGGCTGTGAGGATAATTGTCTAAATTAAGAGTCTAAGTTATTGTTTAAGTTAGGGATCTATTTATAGACCCATTGGCATGTATTGTAATTAAGGAATAAGATAAGGAAGGTAAAGAAGTTCCTTCCAAGTGTAAGATCATTGAGTTGCAGGTTGTTGCAAGCTCATAGGAGATCTACATGTGTGAGTATGGTCTGTTGAATTGTAGGTTGCAAGTTCATGGGAGATCAACTTGAAGTGCTTTAGAGTGCTTAGTGAACTGGCAGGGTTATTACTGACTAGTTGGAGAGGTGAACACCAATTCTGTTTGTGAGTTGGTTATTGGGACCATTTTTTGTGTAGGAGAGTGTTGTGTGAGAAGAATTACTGTGCACTTGAGGTGTGGCAAACCTCTATAAGGTGAAAGAGTGTGGTGGCTCTTTGTTGTATTCTTTTCTGTAAAGTGTTAATACAAGATAGTGTATTGTCTCTCATATTCTGTGCTATTGGTGAATTCTAGTTACTTGTATTTCTGGTTATTTCCGCATTTATAATTGCTTATATTTGGTAATCATATTGTGCTCTTTCTGAGGAGCAAGATCCTAACAAAGTGGGATCAGAATAGGTGTTGTTCTTGTGATCCACCAACAAAGAGGTACCTGAGCATGTTTGTTGCTCTAGGTGCCTGACAAGATTGATGGAAGAAACGGGTTAATTTTTTACTTGTTTGACCTTAAAACTCATGTATTCTTATATATGATGCCTTAAATAAGTCCACTCTATGGATTTATGACTTTATCTAGTCATGGTCATACTGTAGGTATCTATACAAGATTGAAATCACCTTTAACTTATAACTTTCTTATATTTTCTCAAGTTTAGAGGATGAGAGGAGGTAAAATAAAGGTCAAACAACATTTAAAATCCTATGGTATGGTTATGGAAGCTGAAAGGCCACATTTTCACATGTGTGTGGCCCATTTGGTGAATGAAAGATGTGTTTACCCTATAAAATAAACCCTTTTATGTATGAAACTACTTTTTTATGACTTAGAATGTTGATGAGACCCCTTTTAAGACCCTTCATTTCTCTTGTGACATCAAAAAATACCCTTTTCAATGGTTTATAATGCAATTTTTACTCATATATCGTGTTTGAAGGACCATTTGGTGACTTGAAGGGTGAATCAAGGCTTAAGCCAAGTTTGAATGAGCATACCATGGAATACAACCTTGTATAAATCATTATACCTTATGATATGACTCAAATGAGGCTTAGACAACCCTATATCATACTATCAATGTCCCTTCCCAAGAAATGGCTTAAAATAGGCATAATGCAATGTGAACTAGACACCTTATTCCCTCTAAATACCTTAATTTTTGCTAAGAAAATTTAACTTTATCAAATAATGAAAAGAACACTCTCTAAGCTTCAAAAGGACATGTCAAATCTCCAATCACTCAATAACCAACATGAAAAGATAGTACATCACCTAAAGAACTCAAAACATGCTATTATATGATGATCTCTCAAGAAATGACTAACACAAACTTGATACCTTAAATAATGTTAAAAGGCTCAAAATGATACTAAAGAGGACATCACAAAGTATGAAGACCACCATGTACAAGATTGGATTGGTGTTAAGAAGAAGGTTTTGATTGTAGGGGTTGAAATTTTGCTTGTGAGGCCAAATTGTCAATAATTATAATTTTCATGTTATCCTTTCAACTTATAATTCCATTCATTTAGTTGTTATATATTATATTTTAAGAAACCTTATTGATTCATTAAGAGGTTGTGTAAAATAGTACCTTAGTGTAATTTTATATGGTGTATTTGAATAAGTAAAGATAGTGTGCATTATTCCTTAACTTCATGAATATTTAATAATTTTTTAGCAATAATGATTAAATTAATATAATTACATTAGTTGAATTTTATATTCATTGTATTGATATTGGTTGTACTTAAAACTTTGTTGTAAGTATGTTATTATTGTAATCGCACATTGATAAGCCTAATATGAGTATGATGATGTATCTCTTTGTATACTTTGAAAAGTTCATTTAAGTAACATAGTATAAAACTAAGAGTGCGAATCTTTCATTAGGATCATCTGATAATTTAATACTATTAGTTGTCTTATTTTAGGTGTATGACATTGAGCTAGTTAGATGTCGATTATGATTAATTAGATTATTTTGAAATAGTTTATGAGATTACATGTGGGTATTATGTTTGTTTACGTGTATAAAGAAGCTAGAAAGTTATGTTATTATGTAGAAAGTATATTCATATAGTACTTGTATAAATGAAGTTAATTCTTATTCATAAACAATTATGATATGTTTCCATTGGACTATAAAAAGACTTTATATATAGCTTACTCTATAAGAATCTATATTTGTGAATATATATTATTTACTAAGATTCTTGTGAGGACTTCCAAATAGTTATTATAGTTTAATAACTTCATAAGGATTTTTATAAACATAATCATTCTAAAATATTACTTTGTGACCTATTTACGAGGTTAGTTATAATTGGAATTTTTAATAAAGAGTTTTGAGGTTATGTGAACCCCATTTTTAAAGTATTCATATATTTCTAAATTGGAATTAATAATATCACTATAACTATTATAACAACCTTATACAACTATTGGAAATGTTGTTTTGAACAACTGAAAACTCAAGGTACAATTAATCATACACTAATCTCATATATGTTATAAGTTTAGGAAAATTAACCTAAAACAAGATTGCAAATAGATGAGTAATTCAATGAAATAAATTCCAATGGTTATTACAAATTAAGTATGATGTGATTGAGGAACATCTCTTCTTTATTTGGAAATGACCTATGGAATGTTAATAAGTTCATATTTCAATGTAATAACAAGAATTATCTTTCTTATGAAACTATAAGAAGTAATGATTTGAGTTATAAATAATTAATATTTCAATTAGTAAAATCTTCCTTGGGAAACAATAAAGATAAAATAAGTTTTATTAAAGTGTAAATGAATTTTAATAAACCTTAAGGCATTGGCACTAAAGAAACACTTAGTCTAAATGATAATGATCTAAGCTTATTTATATGTCACTTAAGTGATTAAGATTAAGAATTAAACTTAATATAATTACAAAGAGCTATTTTAGCTCATGAGGAAATTAAAATAGTGAAATTTGAAGTTATGCGTGCATAACCTAAAACAATGTTTGGGTAAAGTTAAAAAGATAAATAGTAAGGTATGTATTGACTTGGAAATGTCAATCAAATGAGGATTGGAATGTGAGGCTAACCATGCCTTGTAAAATGGATAAGTTCTTCCAAATTATAAATTAGGCATTGTTTTTTTAATGTATTAATAAGATATAATAACATGACCTAATTAGATAGGATTTTACATTACATTTATACCCTTATGATCAAATAAGCAATCAATAATCTAATCTCCCTAAGCTACCTAGTATGAGGATGTCAAAATCATCTCATTCTTGTTTATAACTTTAGTAAAGCATTCTAAAACATTGTATTACTTTTGGAAATAGTCCTTCCAATTATCATTTCCTACTTCATGTGTGTTTGGTATATCTTTCTTATGCAAGCTTAATATGATGATTTTTCTATTGTATCTTTTTCACTTTATGTAATTATTTACTAAAATTTTCTAGTTTACCAAATAAGTTATAAGATATTTTATAGCCTATACAAGTTACTAGATAAGTTTATAATTTATTGACATATTTTCTAGGAAGGCCACATAAAAATTACATGGATATGCATGCGTAAGTGTTCATACATTAACTCACTTATAATAAATTCATTATTAATTTGTGGACTTGGTCTACTACCTATGTTGATTAGAGCATAGTTATGGATCTCATTATGTTTTTTCATGCTAACTATGGCTGAAAACCTTGAGTCATAGTTGGTTATCTCGGTATATATAAGTTTATTTGGTTGTTACAATTTTTTTTTTTTTTTTTTTTTTTTATTTTAAATAATTCGTCCAGAAGGTAACTCATTGATTCCATATCCTATATTTATTAATGAGAGTAATAAAATCACAACTAAGTCATTTTTAAATATTATCCATGTAATAGATTTTTTTTAGTATTTCCATTTATAAAATTGACAATCCATAATTCATTAAGTTTGTTTTTTTAAATCAATTTTATAGTTTGGTATATGCCACTACATATACATTTTTTCATATCAAATTAAAATTAATAGTATGCAAACATATTTCACTTTTATATTTTCATTTATAGAATCTTGAAATATCTTAAAATTGAGAGGAAAAATATGATAATTGAGTCCATATTAATCTTTCATTTCAAGTACACATGTAACTATATCTAAGTAAGTTTTAAGTAAAGAAAATTAACTTTACCATTTTGTTAATCCAAAATTTAAATTTCAAAGTAGTAAAAAAAATATAATTCAACCTCTTAATCATAACTACCTGTAGCTTATAATGTTTTAAAAAATATTACTAATACATAGCTTATTATTTTTAGATATCAATTCAATATTTAATAGATTCGGTTATTTTTAAAATAGTCACATCTAAATAAGTTTTCATATGGAAATTCACCAAAGCTTTACAGATCATCACCATCACTATAAAACCATGTAGGAAACTAAAGAGGGAGAGCATAATTGGAGATTTTATAAGGAAATTACATAGATTATTTAAAATAATAGAATTATATATGCCATAATTAAGAGTAGAATAAGCAGATTCACAATAATAATTGGCAAAAGAGCAATTTACTTGAATATTATGACTGAGCCACTTCAAGGGGGAAACCTACAAAATAATTCAATAAGATAAAAGTTCATGATATGATGATAAAATAATAACTACTACCTCATATATATATTATACTTATCCATGGTTATTCCATAGGCCGACCATACTAAGAACATCAAGAAATGCAACAAGAGAATATGAAGGCGTGTAAGTCACAAGTTGAACATACATATCCTTAGACACACTATAGGTTAAGGCCATATCATTCCACTCACCTTTAAAAACCCATTTTCCTCACTATTGAGTCAAACTAGGATGTTTTTTTTAAGATTGCTTCATCTTCCCATGTTGCATCTTCAAAATGCAGGTTCTTCGATTTGATCAATTACTACTTAATGGCTCTAGTCTGCAGTTTCTTATTGCATGTGTGAAATATATCCTTAGGCTCTAGAATGACTCTACCTTATTTATATAATTCATATAACTTAGTCTAAGTGGAAACACTATTCTAATTAATTTCTTTAGGAAAGATACATGGAATATCATATGTATGCGAGTGGTTGGGGGTAATTCTAACTTGTAAGCCACACTACCAATTTTTTTAAAGATATGGTAATGGCCATAATACTTAGGTGATATATTTGTATCCTTTTTCTATTGATTTCTATAAATATGCTTATATGGATAAAACATACAAATACCTAATCACCTATGTCAAAATGTTTCTCATTGTAGTGTTGATATGCTTATTGCTTCATTAGATTTTATGCAATTGTTGAATTCTCTCACAAATTGAATAACACATCCTATTTATGGTGAATGTGCTCCTCAATAGATCAAACCATAGTATGATCTATCAAAAATAAAGTGATGGATGGGGGTGATACCCATATAATGACACAAAGGGAGAAATATTGGAAGAAGTGTCAAAAGAAGTGTTATACCACCATTCAACAAGTGGTAGCCAATGAACCCATTTGTCCTATTTGTCATAAATAAAATAATGAAGATACCCTTCAAGACATTTTTTGACTACCTCTATTTATACATCATATTCATGATGATAGGATGAGCTATGATCCAACTAGGTACCAAATATGTAAATAATTTAGTCCAAAATTTACTAGTAAACATGGGATCTTGGTCATTTAAAATGATCTTTAGAGTGCCATGCAATTTTTGAGCTATATTTAGAAAAGAAAAACCTATTGTATTAGCAATAAATGGTTGTAATAAGGAGCAAAAATTATCATACTTGGTGAGTCAATCCATAACTACCATGATAACATTTTTACCCTCAGACCTTGGTAACCCCATAATAAAATCCATAGAAACCTTTTTCTAATGTTTTCTAAGTATAGATAAAGGTTGCAAAAGACATGGGGTCTTAATGGTTTCACCTTTATTTTTTTGGAATACCATGAATTCAACCAAATATTTTTGAACATCCCTATTGATTCCTTCCAAAAATAAATCTTGCTTGATTCTATGATATGTTTTAAAAAGTCCGAAGTGCCCTCTAAGTAGAGAGGCATGAAGTTCCTAAATAGTTCTATGTTTGAAGAGAGAATGCTTACAAAGGTATAATCTATCTTTATACCATAATGTGTTCCCCTTCCATATATTTTTTTATATTATTTAGAACCCTACTAAATATTATGAATCTAATATTTAGTATCACTATCATTCTCCCATTTTGATCTTGCTTCCTCTAGCCAATTTGCCTACCACATGGTCATGGTGCATAACAATGCCTCAACTGATTCATCTTATCGAGAGAGGGCACTACCACCACACTCTTTTTTTTCTTATAGACTATTTTAAAATCATAGCCTAACATTTTAGTCATAATTTTTTTAATATTTATATGAAAAATATTGTTCCAAAAAATATTTGAGGCTATCATGATCATTATTTACATGAAAGTGACAACCCATAAGATAAGGTTAGCATTTCTTCACTGCATGTAGAATAACCATCATCTCTTTCTCATATATTGGTTTGAGCCTATTTTTTCCCTTAAAATGGTGACTTTATAATACCAGTGGTATACCCTCTTTCATGGGTATAACCCCCATGACATATCTTGATGTGTCACACTCCACAATAAAAGTTTTTGAAAAATTAGGAGTAGCCAAAATTGGAGTTGTGCACATAAAAATTTCCATCTATTTAAATGCCTTGGTAGATAAATAATTCCATTGAAAGGAGTATTTATTTAGAAAAGAGGTGAGTAGGGATATAATAGTACCATAAGTTTTGACAAACCTATGATAGTAACATGTTATCCCTATATATTTGCATAGGTTATTGAGGGTCTTGGGAATTTACCACTCTATCATTACATGAATTTTATTAGGATCAAATTTCACTCCTTCATGTGAAAAAATATGACCCAAGTACTCCACTTCTTAGACACCAAAACAACATTTGGAAGTTTTAACATAAAGCTAATGTTGTTCAAAAACTGAAAGCACCTATTTCACATGCTTCGAATGGTCTTCCCAATTTTTGTTGTAGATGAGGATATCATCAAAAAACACTAATACAAAATTTATCAAAAATGGCCTAAAAATAGTAATCATCAAACACTAAAATGTATATGGTTCATTTCTGAGGCCAAAAGGCATGACCATAAATTCATAATGGCATTCATGAGTTTTGAAATCTATTTTAGGTATGTCCTCACCACGAGTGCAAATCTGATGATATCTAGAGCAAAGATATAACTTGGTAAAATGAATAAAACCATGTAATTCATAAAGAAAAACATAAATTAATAAAATAGGAAAATTATCTTTGATGGTGTATTTATTGAGTTTTATATAGTATAGGCATATCCTCTAACTATCATCCTTCTTTCACATCATGACCACCATGAAGTAATATTCACTTTGACTATGTCAAATGATTCCTACCTCTAACATATGTTATACCTATTGACCATATTTGACCCCAAGTAAAATTTGAGTCAAACCATACTATTTTAAACTTTTAGATAAAGTTTCATGTGTCTTATGGGGTCATCTATTATCCTACATGTCTCAATTACCCTTTCCCTAGTCCCTGTTGAAACCCCTCCTCTTTCTGCTAGCCTAGTCAACAAAAGTCAACATTGGTAAACTATGGTAAAACTTATTCAAAGGCTTAATTAAATTTTAAATGTATTAAAATGATATTTTATAGGTTTTAATGTGTTTACAAGTCATAAATTGATCACTTGCTAGGTTTCAAGTGTTAAAAGGGTCATTTAGCCACTTTTTTAGTTAATCAATTGACTTGTACAAATGGTGGGAGTTAAAAAATATGTAATAAAGGTGGATATCAATGTGTATATTGTTAAATCACATCATAATAAGTTAGGTGGTATTTATAAGTCTATTATGATCATGAAATGGTAATTTTTCCTCAAAAATAGGTCCCTTTGGGTACTTGTACAAATTTCTCAAATTCACCATCAATTGAAAACGTGGTGGAGTGTATCTTCACCTCTCCAAAAGTAATTTACATGTTTTTATTTCAGATAATAACATATAAAGTTCATATTCAACTTGTTTTCCTCTACTTTCACTTGGCAAGCTAAGGAGGGACAAGTTCAAGCACTCACTATGGAAGCTACATGTGGAATTGGGAAGAGTGCTTATAGGGGTGGATTTTAATCTAAATTAAATTAATTTTAATAATAATAATTTTAAATTTTTGGCCTCCTCCTTTATGAAATTTTTTTTACACTTCAAGTAGTTTTTTATGCTTGTCCACCTAAGAAGGGGTCACTATTTGTAATTATTTCAAAAGATTTTGATTTTATCTGATAAGGAAATTGGTTTTATGTGTTTCTTGGAGCCTATAAATTAGTTTCCCATAGTTATCCTAGTTTTATATGTCTCATGGATTCATAATTTCCTTCTAGACTTACTTGTGTTTATCATTGTCTTCTCTCTACACCTACAAGTGCTTGACAGGTGCTTGCAACATAATAGAGGGTGTTTTAGAGTTTTTTATCAAATTTTTCTCTATAAAGGTCACCCATTTTTAATTTTAATATTTCATTTAAAGTGATAATAATCCCCTAACAACATACCATTACCAAAATTCCCCTTTTTGCCTCACATACAGTCAAATGTATACACCTACAGGTGTTATTTATAGAGTTTATAGAATATGTACAAAGGAAGGGTGGAAAATTTGTGATATTAATGAAGAGCATGAGGTGTATGACAGATTGGTAACATATTTTATACCTTTAATTATTCATGTGGTGTTGAATAACCATTCAAAAGAAAGAGGACCGAGTTTTGGCCTTCTGTCCTAGTTTTGTCAAAATAGAGCTCCTAGCTCTTTTGAAATGTTTTTTTAACAATTATGTTTTGACTTTTGTTCACTCCTTATGCATTATATTTATATAACTATCCATGTAAAATAAGTTTACCAAGTTTCAAATAATGAGAATAAGTGGAGAGGGTAAAACAAGTTCTCAAAAATGCCTATAAACATACTGAAACAAATTAGTAACATCTACAAGTTAATAAGGTTTCAAATGGCCTTTTGATGGTTAGAAACAAATAAGGCATACATTCATGTTTTGGGTGGTCCAATTTAGTTTTAATAATATAAATAACTTATAGGATCATCAAAGAATCAAATGAACCTTGCTATACCCCACATAACCATCCCACATTCCATACATATGCTTCCAATTAGACACCCAAAGCTGAGATAGCCATTGGAGTGAAATCATGGATTTTGAAGAGGTTTTAAGTCAATTTCAAGTTGAGTAAGGGTGAAATCAGGGCCTAATGTATTTTAAGGCCTAAATAAGGTTCTAAAGCATCATTCAAGGCCTAACTCATACCAATGACCATCCCTAAACTCCTAAAGGGAGGGGTCAAATTGGGCTATCTCAACCAAACAATAAACAATGATGCTTAAGTGATGGCTTAGAGTCATTCAAGGGGACACAAGTGAGATATACAGGAGTAATATGATTATAATATGATCATAAGAGGTTTTATATACTCTTTTAAGCTAAATATCTACATATAAACCTATAGGACTGGGAAGGATCACATTCAACAAGGTTATATAATAGTGATGTAAAAGGTTAGGTTTTTTACCTTTATTTGAGATTCCAAAGTCAAATAGGGTATGTGGTGACTAAAATAAAATATTGAGAAGTTATATCATCTTTTAACAGTTCCAAACATCACTAAAACACCATTACAAGTCTAATGACAATCACCTATAGTTAGTTGACTGACTGAGACAATGACCTCGGTAGTAAGAAGAAACTTTGAGGTTTAAATCCCATGTGAAGATTTAAAAGTGATTATAGGTGAAATAAATGATAATTTACTCAATATTAACTTAAAAACATCATGAATAAATCTTAAAATGGCTGAAACACCTTAGAATAAGGCTAGAATAGTGACTATCATAGTCAATGTAGGGTGTCTCAGTTGTGAACCTAGGCAAAGAATTGATATGGTTTGAAAGGTTTCCAAGAGAATTCCAAGAATAAGAAAGGTTATATGACCCAAGAACATGAATAACAGGACCAAATCCATAAGTCAAGGCCAAATGATCATCTATAAACATGACAAGTTGTCTCAGTTAGGGTTTTGTAGGCAGACTTGTGTTTGCCAAAGCATAATGATGACTCAAGAAGTCAAATTATTGGAGAGAGATTTTGAAGACATATTATGTGGTATTTAATATTTTATAAGTATTTTTAATGAGCATAGGATAGGACAAGGGTTTCTATTTCCCATAAAACATAGTCCATTACCACAAATACCCTATATAGACTATTTAGGAAGGTTTGCCTAGGAATTTCAAGAAGTTTAGGGGTCTAGACTCATCATCAGAGAATGAATTTTTGTGTAGATAATAATTGATACATATATGAGCCTCTCCAATGTATATTTTTAAGGAGAGGATAGGGGATATGCCCCGTGTTTTATCTCAGATAGTGGGCACTCTTTTCATGTTTGAAAAGACAACATTGAGAGAAGTATGATGGAGCATGGACCATAAGAATTAGAGACACAAAAATATGATTTTCATAGATATAACACACCAAGGAGACATGATAAATCAACCTAGAGGGTCTGAGGGAAAACAGGGCACCCTACACAACAAGGGTTACAGTCAAGTGTGAAGGAAAGCCTTAGGGATAAAAGTCAAATTGGAGGTCATATGCATTTTGAACCTAATATATGATTTCCACATGATAAATTCATGTTTATATAGGTATTTTGTGTGTTTTTAATCCATTATAAGTCAAAATAAACCATTAGAGAGTTATTTTGAGTCCAAAGTGTAGGTAGGCTCATTAGCAAGGCACAAACTTAAACCCAAAAAAGGTTTAAATTTTATCCTTAGATATTTAGGAGATATTAAAATTATTATAAAATGTCTATGTGATGTATTCACATGTATTTGAACTATTGGGTTGCATTAAAACTATCCAAGAAGCCATTTTCAGCTTAAATTACACTTAAACCCCATAAAAGGTGCAGGAAAGACATGGATGACCAACTTCAAGTGCTTGGAACTTCCACCAATTTTTTCATTGGAATTGGAGATATTTGGGGAAGATGGATAAGGTCCTTGAGGAGCCCTCAGTGTAATTTTGAAGAATCTCTAATGTGTATCCTGCATGAACAAACACTAAGAGGGTTAGTCACTCCAAAACCCTCTAAGAATCTTGATTTGAACCTAATGAGAGAGAAAGGCCTATAAAACTAATAAAATGGATGTTTAAAATTTTTAAATAATTATTATTATTTATAGGAATCTCTTGAGGTTCATCTCATGCCATTTGTTTGTACCTTCAAGTATAGGGTTGTATGGAATAGGCTAAGAAAGAGCATTTAATGCTAGAACATGGATCCATACAAATTATCAAGATCCCAAATTTTATATGAGGGATGTTAAGGATATGAAAAAAGTGAATCACATTCAATTTTTATAGTTCACACTTTTGGGAGCACAAAATAGGCATTTTTAGTCTTCTAGGCTAAAGAGACCTAATTAGGTCTAATTAGGAAGGTTAATTGATCTTAAAAACACACTTTCCTTGAGTGTAACATCATGAAAATTAGAATAGAGAAAAATGAGGGAAAATGGTACTCAAAAATGGTCTTTATTATTTTTTAATATTAGTACATTCTCTTGCACAAGTGGATTTGTGAAAAAATTGGTCTATAAGAAGACAAGGCCTAGTGAAGGCTCTATAGGCAAAATGGGATTTTGATGAAAGATTGATGATTAAAAATAGATTTTTTATAGTAAAATATGATGAAAATAGGCCTTCCATGATAAAATATTTCACTAATATATCTAAATCTAAATTTTATCTATTTTGGCCAAATTAGGCCTAATGAGACAAAGATGCCTTGTGACACCTAAGAAAGGAATTGATTATTGTAGGTGATGAAAATATTTGAGATTATTAATGAAGGTTTCCAAATGTCCTTGGAATGAAATTTTAAATATAAAATATAAATCATGATCAAACTCTTTCCTTTTTCCACTTGTTAAGAAGGATTTTCAACACTCAATGATGCTTATGGAAGAGTTTCACTGCCACATCAAAGAGGAGGATAATTTGGGATAGAATGATGTGAAACAGTTTCATAACTCATTTTCCAACTCATTTATATGCTTATAACTTACCCTCACATTTGGAAACTTTTCCTTGTGCCTCTTCAACTTCTCTTTTCTCTCTTTTCTTCTAAATTCTATAAATGTGAGCCATCTTGGCTATTGTAAAGGAGACCACAGTAGTATGGCGAGGCCCTACTAGTATGACATTGAATTTTTGTATTTAAAAATTGAATACAAGTTTTATTATGAGTTAAGAACATTTTTTATAAGTGTGTGAGTGATGTATGGTGGAACTCAGTGATGGTGTCATCCTTACCTCTCTTTATCCTTCATGTTTAAGCAAGAGTTCCAATTTTAATAAGTGATGTGAAGTGTATGAACATACTAGGATCCTTTTAAATCATGTAAATATTTAAGTGGTGTATAATATGCCCCTAGATCAGTTATCTCATTGATTATCCTACGTATGCCTACCTTCACATTGAAAAACTATGTTATGATCCTTCAATGCCTAAAATTGGTCTTGGAAAGCTTTGTTGCTTAGTAGGAGTGTGATATTCTATGGGATATGTCTTGGTGTATCACCTCTTTAGTGTCATTTCCTTTTCATACAAACCCCTAACCATTTTCCCATAAACATGCATTAAATTAGGTGATAATCACTTAAAGATGAAATCTAGGGAGCTAGCCATCATAATCTAGAGATTCATCTCTCTTATAAGTTCCCACAAAATTGAGGGATTATTACATGTTGCATCAAATTTTAGGAGCTTCATAGAGTATCCTAGGATGACATTTTTGATGACAATAGTTTTGCCACACCTAGTGGGATAGCCGGTCTTAATTACTTCCATGTCAAGGTGAATGCTAGTCATGATAAGTTCAAGGTTGTAAAAGTGTTTATAATCTAGCATTTGGTGAATCCAAAGGGTGAGAATCTATGGTTTTAGATCAAGTTTTCCATACTATATTTCATGGTCAAGAAAAAGAAGAAGAGATGGCTAGGCAACATGCTTTCCCAACATTCAACACCCAAAATCCAATCAATCTTCCTACATATGACCCTATTCCTCCCAATACTACCAAAAGTCTCCCTAGCTTCAATGGAGAAGGTCCTACAACCCTATTTGAACACATTAGGGACATCTCAATTTTTTAAAATTTCCACAATATCACTCATGTCAACATAGCCATTAGGCTACTTACCATGTCCCTAAAGGGTAAAGTACTTGATTGGTATAGGACATTGGGAGGTGGTTGCATCACTAATTGGGATGGCTTTGGAGAGATGTTGGTGAATAGGTTTGAGAATAAAAGTGATCACATTTCACTAATCCATAAGCTAAATGTGATAAGAGGAATCCTAATGAATCCATGGGAGATTTCAATGAGATATTTTAAAGGACATGGCATAGGTTTCCACCTATCATGAGACCCCCTCCAAGCTTTCTATTCCCCACTTATCTCTAGGCTATTGGTACTGCTCTGGTAGTAATGTTATAGGAAATGGGAGGACTGAATCTATCATATACATATGAGATAACTATTGAAGTTGAGAATAGTTTGGTACTCACTAGGAAATTATCCCCAAGAGTTGTTATGCCTTTTTAATCTCATAGTTCATTTGAAACCCCAAGTATAGATAAAGTTCTCAATGCCAATGTCAAGTCTATAATCACTCCCAAGAAGGTGGATAATGCTATAGACAAAGATGAAATGATTAGGTCATTACAAGCTCAATTGCAAGTAAGTACTCCACCCAATCCCCAATACAATCACCAAGGTCATCAATTTCTCAATAGGCAACCTAATAACTTTAATCCTAATTCCATTCCATCCACAAAGGTTATTGTTTTAGTCTATACCATCCTAGTTAAAGAAGAAGAACATTTAGATCATTGGGGACATTCTCAAGGTCAGTTTGTGTATGATGGTAGAGGAGGTTGTCAAGCTTTAGTGGCATAAGAAATGGCTACTCCTTACCTCACATTAGAAGGATAAAATCTCGTGCAAAGTGATACTCATAGAGAAGGTAGCAACCAAGGTACCATTATTATGAACTTTCAAAAGGAAGATAACAATGTGGACAAGGTTGATAAAGAATCTAAATAATTGTCATCCAGTACCTCTTCTCTATTTCCTTCACAAACTAAACATCAACTAATTGTTCCTAAGACTCTCCAAGAGTTGGAAGATGATGCTACCATAGATGAGTCCCTTGAACATATTTAAAATGATGCCTCAAGTAGCTATGATGAAGAGATTGTCATTGGTAAACCTCTTCACCCTAATGGATCAATATATGAGCTTAAACAAGGAGATAATGATATAGACCATCCAACCAAGGTTTTGGGAGAAGAAGACCCTTCAATGGAAATACAAGAAGAAGTAGACCTTGAATGGATTAATGAATTGTCTTACTTCATGGAAGATGATGATGATGATAATCTACTTACAACACAAGATGAAGAAGAGGTGTCCACCAACCAACATGATGTTCCACAAGAGATTGATAAGAAAGTTGATGAAATTCAAGTCCTTTCTATTGACCATGAAGAGTTGTCATTTCGGGATGACCTTGAAATTTTTTGCTTGAGCTTGGATGATGCATCTCCACTTCATGAGGATCTTGAGAAGAATTTTAAAAGAGATGTCACAGATGAACCTATTGAAGATCATGAAGCACCTCCATAAGAAGAGAAAGATGAGCATGATTCATCTCAAGAAGATCAAAGTCATAAGATGGATGGATAATACAAGGTGATAATATATGTAGTAAGTTTTAAAGAACCTCTCCCATGCATTCAGCTACTAGAAACACAAAAATTTGATGGAGAATTTCTTTTTCAAAATGAATACCACCTTGATGATGAGAAGCCATTTGAGGTTGAGATTGAATGTAAAGATAAATATGTTCTATTGAACACATGTTCTTGGTTGTGAAACTAAATGAAGTCAATGCAAGCACCATGAGAAGTAAGCAAGGTGTTAAACAAATAAGAATAAGTCATAAGTGGCATCTTGTACATTATTTTAGTTCACTTTAAGATGATGTTATGAAGAAATTTCCTTTTGATCTAGGAGGATCAGTTCGTTCTATCTAGATTGTATACTTTATAGTGGTTTGTTTTAGTTGTCTTGTGCTTCCTAAGTGCTTCATGGCATAGGTGTGTTTCTTTCCTTTTATTGGTGAATGTCTTTGTTTTTGTATATGTGTGTCAACCAGATTATTTACATTGATATAAGGGTCTATTCAAGTTAATTAGAGTGCTCATATGTTTGACCCCATGCCCAATATAACGACTAGGTAACTAGTCTTAGCAATAACATGTATGTCACCCCTAGGAATCACCCAGAATGTTGACCAAATTTGATCCTAGGTAAAATTGGGTTCAACCTATACTTTAAAATTTTAGATAAATTTTCATGTGTCTTATGGAGTCATTTATTATCCTACTTGTCTTAATTACCCTTTCCCTAGTCCTTGCTGAAACCCATCCTCTTTATACTGACCTAGTCAACAAAAGTCAACATTGGTCAACTATGGTCAAACTTAGTCAAAGGCTCAATTTATTTTGGAAATGTCTTAAATGGTATTTTATAGGTTTTAATGTGTTTAAAAGTCATAAATTGACCACTTTTTAGGTTTCAAGTGTTAAAAAGGGTCATTTGGCCACTTTTTAAGCTAATTAATTGACTTGTACAGATGGTGGGAGTTAAAAAATATGTCATCAAGATGGATATAAATGTGGATAAGGTAAAATCATGTCATAATACATTAGGTGGTAGTTATAAGTATGTTATGATCATGAAATGGCAAATTTTCCTCAAAAATAGATCCCTTTGGGCACTTGTATAGATTTCTCAAATTCACCATCAATTGAAAACGTGGTGGATTATCTCTTCACCTCTCCATAGGTAATTTACATGTTTTTTTGTAGATAATTGAATATAAAGTTCATTTTCAACTTGTTTTCCTCCATTTTCACTTGGCAAGCTAAGGAAGGGCAAGTTCAAGCACTCACTATAGAAACTATAGGTGGAATTGGAAAGAGTGATTATGGGGGTGGATTTTAATCTAAGTGAACTTAATTTTCATAATAATAAGTTGTAATTTATTTTTTCCTCATTTATTAACAATAATTTACACTTAAGGAAACTTTTTATGCTTGTCCATCTAAGAAGGGGTCACTATTTGTAATTATTTTAGAATATTTTGATTTGATCTAATAAGGAAATTGGTTTTATGTGTTTTTAAGAGAATATAGATGGGTTTCCCTTAGTTCTCTTGGTTTTATAGGTCTCATGGATACAAAATTTCCTTCTAGACTTGTTTGTGTTTGTCATTGTCTTATCTCTACACTTATAGGTGCTTGGTAGGGGTTTACAATGTAATAGAGGGTGTTTTAGAGTTTGTTATTGAAGTGTTATCTATAAAGGTCACCAATTTTTAAGGTTACTATTTAATTTAAAGTGATATGAAGCCTCTAACAACATACCATTGATAAAATTCCCCTCTTTACCTCACATACAGTTAAATGTATACACCTACAGGTGTTATTTGCAAAGTTTAGAGAATATGTACAAAGTAAGGGTGGAAAAGTTGTGATATTCATGAATATTATGAGGTGTATGATATATTGGTAACATGTTTGAGATCTTTTATTAGTAATTTTATGTTGAAGAACCATTGAAAATAAAGAGGACTGAGTTTTGGCCTACTATCCTAGTTTTGTCAAAATAGAACTCCTAGATCTTTTAAAATGTTTTTTTTAACAATTATGTTTTTAAATTTGTTCACTCATTATGAATTATATTTGTATCCATATTCATGTAAAATAAGTGTGCTAGGTTTCAAATAATGAGAATAAGTGGAGATGGTAAAACAAGTTCTCAAAAATGCCTATAAACATACATAAACGAATCAATAACATCTATAGGTGAGTAAGGTTTCAAATGGCTTTTTAATGGTTAGAAACAAATGAGGCATGCATTAATGTTATGAGTGGTACCATTTGGTTTTAATAACATAAATAACTTAATGGAGCATCAAAGAAGAAAATTAACCTTGATATACCCTACATAACCATCCCACAACCTGTACATATGCTTCTAATTAGCCACCTACATCTGAGACAGGTAATGGAGTGAAATCATGGATTTTGAAGAGGTTTTAAGTCAATTATAAGTTGAGGAAGGGTAAAATTAGGGAATAATGGATTTTAAGGCCTAAATAAGGTTTTAAAGCATCATTCAAGACCTAGTTCATAACCATGACCATCCCTATACCCCTACAGGTAGGGGTCAAATTGGACTGTCTCAGCCAAATAATAAATAGTGATGCTTAAGTGTTAGCTTAGAGTCATTTAAGGGGAAAAAAGTAATCCATAAAAGATTAATATGATTCTCAGAGGCTCATAATGGGTTGTATATACTTTTTAAAGCTAAATATCTACATGGAAACCCACAGGCTTGGGAAGGAACATAGTTAGTAGAGTTATATAATAATGATGTGAAAGGTTAGGTTTTTGACATTGATTTGAGATTTAAAAGTAAAATAGGGTATGTGGTGACTCCAAGACAATAATTATAAGTTATATCACCTTATAATAGTTCTAAACATAACTAAAACACCCATACAGGCTTGATGACAATCACCTACAGTCAGCTGACTGACTGAGATAGTGACCTTTGCAGTAAGAAGAAAGTTTGAGGTTTAGACCCCATGTGAAGCTTTAAAAGTGATCATAGGTGAAATAAATGATAAGGGATTCAATATTAACTTAAAAACATCATGAAAAAAGACTAAAATGGCCAAAACACCTTAGAATAAGGATAAAATAGTGACTATCACAATCAAGTTAGGGTGTCTCAATTGGGAACCTAGGCAAAGAATTGATATGGTTTGAAAGGTTTTCAAGAGAATTAAAATATTATGAAATGTTACATGACCCAATATCATGAATAGGAGGACCAAATCCATAATTCAAAGCCAAATGATCATCTATAGACATGACAAGTTGTCTCAATCATGGTTTTCTAGGCAGACTTATGTTTGTTAAAGCATAGTGATAACTCAAGAAGTCAAATTGTTGGAGAGAGATTTTGAATAAATATTATGTGGTATTTAATATTTTATAAGTCTTTTTAATGAACATAGGATATGAAAATGGTCTATATTTCCCATAAAACATAGTCCATTCCCATAATACCCTGTATAGACTATCTATAACGGTCTACCTAGGAATTTCATGAAGTCTAGGGGTCTAGACTAATCATCAAAGTTTGAATTTTTATGAAAATAATAATTAATACATATATGATACTCTATAATGTTTGTTTTTAATGATAATATAGGAGATATGCCCCCTATTTTATCTCAGATAGGGGGCACTCCTTTCATGTTTGAAGAGATAGGCTTGAGAGAAGTATGATGGAGTATGGACTAGAAGCATTAGAGACACTCCAAGGTCATTTTAATATCTAGAAAATCTCAAGGGAGAAATGAGAAATCATCCTCAAGGGTTTGAGGGAAAACAAGGCACCCTATACAACAAGGGTTACAATCAAGTGTGAAGGAAAACCTTAGGGCTAGAAGTCAAACTAGAGGTCATATGCATTTTTAACATAATATATGCTTTACACATGATAAATTAATGTCTAAAAATGTATTTTGGGTGTGTTAAAGACATTATAAGTCAAAATAAACCATTGGAGAGTTATTTTGAGTCCAAAGTGTAGGCAGGCTCATTGGCAAGGCACAAGCCTAATGTCAAACAAGGGTCAAGTTTCATCCTTAGCTCTTAAGGAACTATTAAAATGATTGAAACATGTTAAATAGATGTATACATAGGTTTGTAAACCATTATCTTGTATAAAAACTATCCAAGAAGTGATTTTTGGCTTAAAGTATACTTAGACCCCATAAAAGGTGTAGAAAAGACATGGATGACCAACTTCAAGTCCTTGGAACTTCCACCAATTTTTCATGGGACATGGAGCTGTTTGGGGAAGATGGAGAATGTACTTGAGGATCCCTCAATTTCATTTTAAATAATCTCTAATGTGTATCCTGCATGAACAAATGCTAAGAGGGTTAGTCACTCCAAAACCCTCTAAGAAGCTTGATTTAAACCTGATGAGAGAGAAAAGCCAAAAAAACTACTAAAATGGATGTTTCAAACTTGTAACTCATAAATATGATGTAAATTACTCTCTTGAGGTTCATCTCATGCCACTTTATCATACCTACAAGTACAAGGTTGTACAAAATTGGCCAAGAAAGAAAATTTAATGCTAGAACATGGGTCTATACAAATGATCAAGAGCCCAAATTTGATATGAGATATGTTAAGGAGATTAAAAAAGTTAATCACATGCCATTTTTATCTTTCAAACTTTTGGGAGCACAAAATAGGCATTTTTAGTCTTCTAGGCTAAAGAGACCTAATTATGCCTAACTAGGAAGGCTAATTGATCTAAAAAACACACTTGCCTTGATTTTAGAACCATGAAACTTGGAAAAAATCACAATGAGGGAAAATGGTACTAAAAAATGGTATTAATTTGTCTTGAAGATATATACATTCTCTTTCACAAGTGGATTTGTACAAAAATAGGGCTACAAGAAGACAAGGCCTAGTGAAGGCTCTATAGGAGAAATGGTATTTTGGTGAAATATTTATGATTAAACATGGATTTTTTTAGTATAATATGATTAAAATATGCCTTCCATCATTAAATATTTCACTAATTGAGATAAATCCAAATTTTAGCTATTTTGGCCAAATTAGGCCTAATGAGACAAAGAGGCCTTGTGATACCTAAGAAAGGAATTATGATTTCAAGTGATGTAACTATTTGAGATGATTAAATAACTTAAAAGTGTCCTTGGAATGAAAATTTAACTATATAATATACCTCATGATCAAACTCTTTCTTTTTGCCACTTGTCAAGAAGGAGTTTCAACACTCAAAGATGCATGTGGAAGAGTTTCAATGCCACATCAAAGAAGAGGACAATTTACAATAGATTGATGTGAAAATAAGTTTAATAAATCATTTTCCACCTAATTTATATGATTTTAATTGATCCTCAAATTTGGACACTTTTATTTTTGCCTCTTCAACTTCTCTTTTCTCTTTTTTCTTCCAAATTCTATAAATGTGAGCCATCTTGGCTATTGTAAAGGAGACCACAGCTAGTATGGCGAGGTCCTACTAGTATGACATTGTATTTTTGTCTTTAAAAATTTAATATGAGTCTTACTCTGAGTTAATAACATTTTTTCTAAGTGTGTGAGTGATGTATGGTGGAATGAATTGATGGTGTCATCCTTACTCCTCTTTATCCTTCATGTTTAAGCAACAGTTTTGATTTTAATAGGTCATTAGAAGTGTATGAACATATTATGCTACTTTTAAATCATGTAATTGTTTCTATGGTGTTAAATATTCTCATAGATCATTTATCTTGTTGATTATCCTATGTATGCCTACCTTCACATTGAAACACTATGTTAGGATCCTTCAATGCCTAGAATTGGTCTTGGAAAGCTTTGTTGCTTAGTAGGAGGGTGATAGTCTATGGGATATGTCTTGGTGTATCACCTCTTTAGTATAGTTTCCTTTTCATGGAAACCCCTAACTCTTTTCCCATAAACAATCATTAGATTAGGTGATAAGCACTTAAAGATGAAATTTAGGGAGCTAGCCCTCATAATCTAGAGATTCATCTCTCTTAAAATTTCCCACAAACTTGAGGGATGATTCCATGTTACATCAAATTTTATGAGCTTCATAGAGTATCCTAGGGTGAAAATTTTTATGACAATAGTACCATATTTTAAATTCCACTCTTTTAGGCATATGGATACCTATAGGTTTTGATATTTGGTGGTGTACTTCTTGGAATGATTTTTATGGCATGATCATGTGCATGACTTAGAGGAAGTCCTTTTTTAATGTCACCAAAAATTAAAAAAATGGTCATCCAATAACTTTTACAAATCAATATGTGTAGAATCCTTGGTTGGTTGGACCTCCATATAAAATAAGCATGCCACAAAACCTTCCACACCTTTTTTGAGAATATTCATCATTTGGTGAGAACTAACTAGTTGTGGAGATTTAAACCTAATCCTTGTAGTTCAAAAGTCCTTCCTTCTAAATGGAACCTTGTGAATAATTTCTAAAAAATCATCTCAATAGTTCCTAAATTGGTGAGCCACTGCACTCCTATAATAATGTTAGTTCCTCCCATGGGAATATAAAACATAGGTGAATCTAACAAATAGTCTCTCACAACAATCTTAATACTATGGCATTTTCTATAATAATTAACTATACCACCATTTGTAATCATGACCTAAAACTCTGGATCTATATAAATTAAACAATTAAAATGAGAAACTTACTATTGATGAAGTTATGTGTACTCCCAAAGTCAATTAACATAGTCACATTTTTTTTCTTCAAGAACCCCACCACCTTAAGAGTTTGAGCAAAATTAATGCCTGAAAGTGTATGATATGAAATAGTATGTTAAGAATCTTTAGATTCATCTTTATGTTCTTCTAACCCTTACCTTAAAGTCTCATCATTGGTATTGTCAATTTAAAATAGTTTTTTTTCACCACATCGATGCCCTTTATTTTATTTGTTACTGTAGCTAAAACATAAACCTTTTTCATGATTTTCTTTCACTTGTTGAGGTGTCAATATAGTAATCTAATTAAATCATGGTTTTGGAAAGGTGCATACATGAATATTGGTGAAAGTTCATTTGATCAACTTTTTTTACTCAACCATGCATACCCTTAGTATGGCCTCTGATATAGTATTGGGATGAAACATTTAAACCTTTAATTTGATGTTAAATTGAATCCACTCAAATATAGGTCAATCCAATTTTCCTTAGTGATGTTTACTACATGTAAGGAGAGATTCTAAAATTGATGAATGTAGTCCTTGATAGTCCTAGTTTGACATAACTTGGATAGCTAATTGAAGTAGTTTTTAGAGACATTATTTTAATAGTGGAGATACAACTCCTCAAAAAATACCAACCATGAAACTGGGACACCTTTTTCTATTTTGAGCACACAACCAATGATACCAATTGAATGGCTTAGGTTCTAGATAGAGAGAGGCCATAACCAAATTTTAAGAACATGGAATCTAATGTAGATCAAATAAATTTTCAATTTAAATGAACCAAGTGATTATATCATTACCATCAAACTTGTGCAAGTCCAATTTTAGCAACATTAACTTAGGGATATAATTTGTGTTGGTATTGTTTGGAGTAGGAGAACAAGCCTAAAGTGGTGGAGGATTATTTTATAGTGATTGAGCTGACAAGTTATCCAATTCCCATATATTTTTTGTAATCGATCCTTCACACCATCTAAGTACTCTCACAAACTTGTAATGTCCCCTTAAAACATATCAAAATCATATTTTTTCACCAAGCCTTATAACTCTAACTTAATTTGTTGAACTACCTCTAAAATAGATGGATCAAAAGTTTCAAATTCCATGTCATCATTGTGAGAAGTTTTTGGAGTTTCTTTCCCTTTCCCATGACCATGAGTGTTACTAGATATGTACAAACCCTAAGAGGGTTTCATCCCTCAAAAAAATATACCAGTAGAATACACAATTGTAATAATCTTGTTGAGATTAATCAAAATACTACTATTGTGCACAAGGGTGAAATTTCTTGACCCAAACAAGTGTACCAATAGAATATACCATTGTGATCATCTCGTAGAGACAAATCTGACAACTGCTAATTTTCATAAGGTAAAAAAATTATAGACTTATTTTTTTTTTTTTTGTAAAAATAACCTCATGAATAAAACTGTGGTGATGAAATAATCAATTCTTCATAGATCATAAGTTATTTTTTTGGCCTTTTGGTGCTTAGGATGCTAGAATCTAAGAAAAAATTGCACCACAAAACTTGCCCAAATCAAATCTATGATACCAATTTTTATTTGAGAGTTATCAATAATGTAATGGTGATGGCATGGAGGTGTCCTAGTGAGTAGATGAATTACTTTAATATTCTATATGACAATGACAAAGTGTGCAATGTTTTTGTCCTAGTATCCTTAAAGTATGGCTGGTTGATCTTTCGATTTGGCATGGTTAGAGATGTTTAGAGATGAGTATGGTGATTTGAGGATGTGAAATATGTCCCTAATATTTTTTTTATGATTTCAGTTCTTGTGTACATAAGTGGAATTCATCTAGTTGTCCATAGTTTTCACCTACACTTTGGATTTAATGGCAAAAAATTTGAGTAGGTAGTTTGATGATGTCACCCTTACCATGTGTGGATGATTTAGGGGGATTTGGTCATATAATTATGATAAAATTAGTCACTATTTATTATTTACTAAATTTTAGGTCATGCACCTAAGTCCATCAAAAGATATGAAAGGGGAAATCTGGGCTCCTAGACATTTGATAGTGTTTTCCCATAGCCAAAATTACAAAGTGGCAAGAAGAGCCAAGTAAGCATTTTGATGATGACATATCTCACATGTGTGGATGTTTTAGGAAAATTTGATCATATGGGTTTTTTTAATTTTGATCCTAATTTATTTTTTCTAAATTTTAGTTCATGTGATGAAGTGTTTTAAAAGATACACATAAGCAAAGTTGGCCTTTTAG
Organism: Torreya grandis; assembly: GCA_037957365.1. Taxonomy (NCBI): domain Eukaryota; kingdom Viridiplantae; phylum Streptophyta; class Pinopsida; order Cupressales; family Taxaceae; genus Torreya; species Torreya grandis. The sequence goes on from JARHVA010004393.1 coordinate 1,319,683, forward strand.
GTAGGTCCAAGCATAGTTGGCTCTATGGAAGAAAATTCTAAGTGAGCATGTTAATGATGGCATATATCACACATATGTGGGTTTTAGAAGTATATTATTATATGGATGGACTATACTATGTAAGGAAATCACATGGTCTAAATTTGATGTCATGCATATAAGCATAGAAGAAGTTATTAAGGTTTAAAAATGGCTACTTAGGTAGATAAGCAAGGTTACCATAATCAAATATTCAAGAGGTAAAGTTTGAGTAAGTCTCAATGAGATCAATGATGTGAATTTGATCTAAGATTTTAGAAATCAAGGAGATGATAGGAAGTGATTAAGGTTTAATTATAAACAAAGGTAAAGGATAAGGATACAATGGTGAGTGGGTATTCATAAAAATTGATTGAACGGTGAGTGTTTCTAGTTAAAGACTTGGTTTATCCATAGAGATCGATGATGCATATTGAGTCAAAATTTCAAGGGTGCATGAGATGAGGTCAACAAGACTAAGGTTTAGCATTTAAGCATTAACACATATGTGTTAAATTTTATAGAATATTGATGGTGTGAGATTAATCTAAATCTAAGAGGACACAAGATGTGAGCATTGTGTTCAAATTTTAACTGTGACTATTTGCATTTTAATATTTGAAATTATGAAGGAAAGACTAGAATCTAGTTTTTAGGTCATAAATTTTGATCCAAGTAGAATTTAATAGTGTAATAAAAATAAATATGAATATGATTCCATGGCACATCCATAAACCTGTTTTGAAGGATTTAAAGTGTGTACAGTCAAAGATATTAAGGTTCTAAGTTGATTGTGTGTTCATGCTTATTCTACAAGTGACCCAAGAAGAGTAACTGATCATATGTAGATGTTGTTTCAATGTTTCATGGTGAATTAGCTATTGGGGAGTGTTTTATTCTCTATGAGGATACTTTATATGGTCTTTTGAGGTTTGACCAATTGATATTTTGTATGAACAAAGGTTAAGAAGTTGACTATGTGTTTTTTCATAATGTTCTTATGCACCAGGTTAGTGTTTGAGTTGTTTGAGCATATGCAGAGGTCAGAAAAGAAAATTGTGATCATTTGAGGATGTCAAAGGGGACATAAGGAATGGATCCATGCATTTTAATGTGGTCATGTGTTCTTTTTTTGATTGATGAAGTGCTAAATGGGTGAATAGGTTTCCATGAAACATCTAAGAGTTATAAGGGCATTATTAAAAGGTGTAGCTACTTAAGGGTAACCCATAGATGTTATGGATGACATATAAATATTGAATTGAGATGTTTCTTTATATGATAGATGTCTTAAGGGTTAAGACATGCCTAATAGTTGACCAAGGTGTTAATAATCATGTATGCTTTATATATAGTGAAACCAAATGTGATGGTTATATTTGTAAGACATGAATAAGTAAGTGTGAATGTGGAGCTAAGTGAAGGTAAGAAACTTTGAAAGATAAGTTATAGGATGGTGAGGACTAATAGAGAGTTAAGAGGATCAGACATACTTATCTAATCAAGGTGTTGAAGGTGATTCAATAGGCCATTAGACCTAATATGCTTAGAAAAGGCAAAATAGGTGAGTATACTTAGGAGGTTGTTTAAGAGAGACTTGGTAGAGATTTGAGAGAGGCTTATGTGTGTGAATTGTTGAGATAAGGAGAGGTAGAGTTACCTATGGATGATTTGATGAGAAGATCAATTTGATGATTATTTTTATGACCTATTAGTCATAATTTTATTGGTAGAATAGTGTTCTTGCTATTTGAGTATGATCGAAAGTGAAGATTGATAATCATAGGTCCATCATTAGGTGTTGAATAAATAAATTAAAAGGTGGATGTGTTCATATCTTTTATTGTGTCATCTCAACATCTAAGGTGGTTGTAACTTCCTTACAAGGTGAAACCTAATAAAAATTTGGTTGTTATTGTAGCTCAGCTAGATAGGTGTGGCAGCACCTTGTGGGATTTTAGTCTCACTAAATAGGGATGGTAGTTCCTTGATCAGTTGTAGATGGTATAAATTGGATCTTTTTTTCATAAAATAATGGTCTAATTATAAGTTCAAGTGGGTCTTATCCCTCAAGAGGGTTTCCCACATATGTCATGTGTTATGTGATTGATCTTGCATTCTCTATCTTGCGCATTGTTATGAATGTTATGTATGTTTCATGAATGATTATGGTAATTTATTAATAACTTTAAAGGATTGAAATTGAATTTGGATTTTATAATATCATTGATTTACCCCTTGGTTATTGTACCTCTAGCACTTTTAAGGAAATTACTTAGATGATTCACAATAATAGAATTATATATGCTAGAATTAAGATCTTAATAAGCACATCCACAACAATAATTGGTGAAAGAGTAGAATACTTGAATATTATGATTGAGACACTTCAAGGGGGAAACTTTCAAAACAATGAAACAAGAACAAAATTAATGATATTATGATAAAATAATAACCACTACCTCTTATATATACTCTACTTAGCCATGGTTATCATATAGTTTGACCATACTAGGAACATCAAGAAATGTAATAAGCTAATTTGAACGTGTGTAAGCCACAAACCAACCACACATATCCATAAATGCACTATGGATTAAGGGCATAACATATTTTTCATCTAACCATAAATAATTTTAGATCCCTTGAATACCTCTCATCTATTAAGATTGGTCTTACCCTTCTATGAAGGTACTAGATGAAAATAAGTGAATGAGCAAAGAGCATCAGTGTAAATAGAACAAGTCAAATTGTATCTCATTAAAACTGTGATATAAAATGGTATAACATTATTAATGAGTATTAAGGTATATTCATATATTAATATAATATTTGAATCCTTAAATGCATCCCATCTCTATTATTAAGGTATATATGGAAAATATCATCATTGGGTAGCTAATTAATGACCTCAAATAAATTATAACCTTTACATACATAGTTTATAATACACTATACATATTTCTCATGTTGTCTAATTATATCTTGGGCACATAATCTCCTCTAACTCCTGTTCAAATTATAGGAAATAATTGATGAATTATGACTTAGGATAACTATGATCACTAAATATTACATGGATGATAACTTAGTGAAAAAGTGTCCCATACCACTTATGTAGATTATTTTAACCCTTACTAGATATATATAAACCAAAAAAGTAGATGAGTATGAATTTAAATTATATTTTACAATATTTGATGATGGTGAAATTGGTTTTAATATAACTACTCATTTGAGTTTTCTATAAGGGTTCATTCTTTATGTTTAATGAAAATATAAAAAACCAAAATATTTCTTCACTGGAGGTTGCATTTAGGGAGGTAGATAAATTATTAATGATTTATTTAATGTATTGATAACATAACAAAAAAAAAAAATTCTTAGTCATGAAAAAAGGGTATGAAAAGAATATAGTTTACATTATGGGGTATGTATTTATATTTGATTAATAACTAGGAAAATTTAATGACAAAGAATTCACACATTATGAGTGATTGAATAATCATATCTTCAATACACCAATATGAAGAGGATACAATTTTCATTCAAAGCATCTAGTTATAAAATTTATAATAACTTATAACTTGGAATAATAGGTTTGCATTATTACCACTAAGTGATTCCAAATCATAATATTATTTATGAAAGTATGATATTTACATAAGGGTTATATTTTCCTTTTACTTAAATACTTTAATAGTCTAGCCATTCTATATGAAGTTTATAAAATTTAAAATTTCATCATCAAGTTAGTAGTTATACCAATTTCACTAAAAATAGTATATATTAATTGAAAAAATCTACACATACTGAATTGATGTAAACACAACAAGATCCTTACCATCTCATCTTAAGCTCCATCCAAGTCATTATCCTCTTAAAGACATGGTCTTATTTTTTATTTTTCTATAATGTAATTTAGATTCCACCATTTCATTTTATTACTTAAAAATTAATAATAATTTATAAGTCATCATTAGTCTCTTAGTTTGAGTATATATTTCAATATATAGTATGTCTTCATAAACCAATGTTTCATTGTTAAATAGTTAATATTTATCTATTATGCTATTGTTTAACCCTAGAATATAGATAAGGAAATATAGGTTTAAGTGGTTACATATATCCTAGGGAACAATGATGGTAGACTATCTATAAATAAGGGCAATTAATTTGTGAACTTAGATAAACACATATTGAATTTATTATATTGAGATATGATAAAACTAAAAACTTTAATTATTCTAGAGATTACAATGATAATGAAAACAAGATACTTAATTGGGTTTTATGTTAATGCATATTTGGGTCTAGAAAAAGAATGGAATATATTACATTTGGATTTTAGATTAGTCACCAAGAAATTGTACCTCTATAATTATGGATTCTTGTGTTGACCTAAGATGGTAACATCGATGGTTTAACCTAACCCAGATGTAGGTGTCCAAAATGGAATACCTACTAAAATTATATGTGACCACATATATGATTTTGGGTTATTTGTCACCTTAATTCTATTTCATTTATATTTGGCTCATGGATTATAACTACTTGTCAAATAGTAGAACCCTAGTTCTTCATCTTCATAGTGGTTGTGGGAAAAATGAGTTAGTGGTCACATAACATTAAGCTTCCTAAAAGACCTATTTATCAATAAGCACTACCTACATAGAAAATTATTTGAAAAGGGACTCTAACTTATGTAATTCTCCCCTACATGTTGTCTCATGTATGTATCATTCAATGTGTGATAATCTAGTATATAGAGTGAGACAGCTTGTAACTTAGAAAATGTGGCTCATTGTTTACTCCTTTAATACTTTAGACCTATAGATGTGTTTTCCATATCAATGATATGTAAATATGATAAAATAGGGATGTTTTAATCACTTTATTTCTTTATTTAAAACATTTGGTAAGTTACCTTTTGAAAAATTAAGAAGTTTCTAGGTTTGTGCTAGGTGAGGAATGAATGAGGGTTGATCTTGTATATATAACAATCCCTTTGGAGAATATCTCACATTAAATCACTTAGGCCAACCATAGGAATATATTTTATTTGAAAATTTTATGATTTTAGGGTAATGGAAACTTGCATTAGGGTAGGATTTTTTCATCAATGTAGGTGTCTAACTAAGACACAAGTGTCTAAGAAGATAGAAAATAAGCATAGGTATAGAACTTGTAGAGGTAGATGATAAGTAGGTTTAAAGAATTTTAAGTATGATAAAATGTGTAAGTTAATATAATAACATTGGTTAGACTAAGAGGTAATAAATATACACAAAGAGATAGTGTATTTGATCCTTTTAGTTAGAATATTTGGCAAAAACCTACATAATTATGTGATTGATTCTAGTGCCTCAGGTAATATTATGCCTCTAAGAATTTGTGAAAAGTTAGGGTTGAACCCAATCAAATCTAAAAATTTGGTAGTGAATTTGGATAATTCAAGGGTGAAGGTGATAAGTGAATTTTTTAATATCCACATGTAGCTAGATCAAGAGCCTTAAATACAATAGTTTATCGACATTCAATTCATTGACATACCTAAAGCATATGGATTATTATTGAGACGAGACTGAACCAGATCCTTAAATGGATACATGTCCATAGATTTATCTCACATGTGGATTCCTTGGAAATGGATCCCTAATTATATTAGGATCAATCAAGATCCCATGATGAAATATAAATATAATGCCAAGAATGAGAAGGTAAACTACTAGTCTTCTGATTTGGGTGTCTATACTTTGGAGACTAACATTATTATAGATGATGATGTGAAGGAAGAAAACAAAGGCCCTTGGACATCGAAATTTGATGGTTCATGAGACAAATAAGGTTTAGGATTTGGAATTATCTTAAGAAATCTTAAAGGAAAAGAGTATCATGTTTCTTATAGGCTACAATTCTCTTGCACTAACAATTTAGAAGAATATGAAGCTCTCATTTTAGGACTTCAATTTTAAATTAAACATAAGGTTAAAGATATATTAGTTTATGGTAATTATAAACTAGTTATTAATTAACTTAGAAGTAGGTATCAGTGAAAATTTTCTTATTTAATAAATTATAAATTTAGATCATGGGATTTAATCAAGTATTTTGACTCATTTAACATCATTTCCTTACCTAGGGAACACAACTAATTGGTAGATGCTTGAGATTTAAAAACAAATAAATTGGTAACTCCAAAAGATTTAGACCTACAAGAATTCACTATGGAGATAGTCTCATACCCCTATATACTAGACAACATCAATCACCTCTAAGTCTTTGATGATGACCAATAGATAATTGAATTCTTATGTAATACTGGTATTTTTAAGTCTCATATCATGGATGAGCAAGATGAGAACTCTAGGGAAGGTATAAAAGATAATGAATGGAGTTATCCAACTTAGAGAGAACTAAATTCATAAAGGCATGATATCCTTGGAAATAATGTTCAATCTAGACAAGCAAGGAAATGAAACTAAGCAACCCAAAGTAAGTGGGAAGGATTACATGCAACTAGATTTGGGAAACCTTGGGAATGAGCATAATGTGAACATTGGCTTAGTGTGCATTGATGAATAATTTAAGAAAGTGACTACCCTTTTGATCAGATTCAAAGACATCATTGCTTGGTCTTATGATGACCTTAAGATCTTCGACACTAGTGTGATCACTCACACTATCCCATTGAAGGAATCATGCAAAAAAATTAGGCAAAGGCAAATAATAGTAAATCTAGTGTTGGAACCACTAATTTATAAAGAAGTAAATAAGTTTCTCGATGTAAGGATAATTTTCCCTATAAGGTACACAATGTGGGTAGCCAATCTTGTACCAGTTCAAAATAAAAATAGAGATCAAATTTTGTGTTTATTTACAGAACCTAAATAGATCTTTCAAAAAGGATAATTACCCCTTGTCATCCTTAGATGAAGTCATACAATTTGTAAGTGGCTCTAGAATGATGTCATTACTAGATGTATTTTTAGGCTAAAAATAAGTCTTGGTGAATAAAAATGATAGAATTAAGATTTCCTTCACAACTAAGTGGAGAAAATTTGCTTACAAACAAATGCCATTCAGGCTCATCAATGTAGGAGAAACTTTCTAGTGAGTGATGGATCATGATTTTCATGGATTAATTGGTAATTACATTATCATTTACATGGATGATCTAACTATGTTTTCTAAGAATAAGGGAGATCATATGATGCATTTAGAGCAAGTGATGGAAAGGTGTAGAAGGTATGGCATCTCCTTAAACCCAAAGAAAAACATCTTTTATGTCACTAAAAGTAAGTTGCTAGGAAACATGATCACTCAAGAAGGTATGACCATAGATATTGATAGTATTAATGGAATTTTGAAATTAGAAGTTCTAAATCAAAAAAAAGAGTTAAAGTCTTTCTTTGGTAAAATCAACTTTTTAAGAAAGTTTATTTCTAGTTTTATAGAAATAGTGAGGCCATTCAATGCCATGTTAAATAAAGATGAAAAGAGAGAATGGAACATGGAAGTGAAAAAGGCCTTCCAAGACATCAAGGAGGCTATTTTTCAAGCCCCTATCTTGATAAATCATGATTTTAGTAAAGATGTATATCTATACTCTTTTGTTTCTGACCATACTATTGTTACTATCTTGACACATAAGGAAGATGATAAAGAATACCCCATAGCCTTCATGAGTAATAACTTGAAGAATGTACATTTGAATTTCCCTATTCTAGAGAAGTAAGCCTATGCACTTTTAAAGAATGTAAATAAATTTAGACACTACATCTTAAGAAACAAGACCTATGACATAGTGTCTAATCTAACTATCAAACTGATGCTAGGACAAATTGAACTTGGGGAAAGAAGAGGGAAGTGGATGACCAAGCTTCAATAATATGAATTATAAATTAAATGTGATAAGTTATCAAGGGGGGAATGTCTTATCAAAATCATTTCAAACATTGATCCTTGTATTAATGTTTTGTAGGTGGAGGTGAATCAAGTACCTGGTGGAGACTGGTACAAGGACATCATTCATTATTTACTACATAGAACATGCCCTCCACACCTAAAAAGAGAAACTAAGAGAGCCTTCAAGTTGAGATCATCTCACTTTATGATTAAAAGAGGAGTCCTCTATAGGAAGAAATATGAAGGAATCTACCTAAGGTCTATTTTTAGAGATGAAAACACTAAAATCATGGATAGTTTCCATGATAAGCTGGGAAGTGGTCACCCTTCAAGCTATACCACTACACATAAGATATTGAGGGTTGGATATTACTAGCCAACTATATTTAAGGACATACATACTCATATGAGAACATGCCATAAGTGTCACGTGTTTGAAAAAAGAGAAGTAAAGGAGGATATGCCTTTATAACTATTATTTAAAGCAAAACCATTCACAAAATAGGGCCTTGAGTGGGACACAAGTTTGTACTCATAGCCATAAACTATTGCACAAGGTGCACTAAAGTGGTGGCCACCAATAATTGTAGAATTATCGATGTCATCAAGTTCTTAGAAGAGAAAATTATTACTCACTTTGGGGCACCCCTATCTTTGGTGTGTGATAATGGCCTAGCCTTTATATCAGCTAAATTCACTGAATGGGCCTACCATAACTAGATAGTCATCAAGTTTGCATCAAATAACTACCTTTAGGGTAACAAAGTTGTAAAATCAACCAATAAGAACTTGATGAAGGCTATCAAAAAGTCTATGGAAAATAAACAAGAGAATGGCAGTCCTTACTAAAATTTTCTCTATGCCCAAATAGGACCAGATACAAATATACACTCAAAGTATCCCCATTATTTTTATTTTATGGGTAGCAACCTATATTTCCCATTAAGTTGAAGCTACCCACATATGAATTCATGGCCAAATACATGGAGGAGGATGAAAGAGTGCAATAGAAGATCCTAAACATCATTCAAATGGAAGATGTTAGAGATGAATCATTGCAAAACTTTAGTAAGCATCAAGATGTTGTGGAAAGATGGTTTGAAAAGTGATCCAAGATTAAATCAATCCAAATTTTAGACTTAGTCCTATTGTGGGACAAGGTCCATGATAAAAAAGGAAAACATGACAAGTTCAATCCCCTTTGGATTGGGACTTACCAAGTAGTAGAGATACTCGATGAAAACATGTTCAAACTCAAAGACCTACAAGGAGATGACCTTGCCTTGTATATAAATGGGCAATACATGAAACTTTACTTATATACTACCTTGTCCCAAATCCCACAAGGAGAGTAAACTTTTTTAGGTTTAGAGTAGATAATATTAGAATAGTTTCCCTTTCTATTTTACTTTCCTATTATTTTCTTTCTTGTTTTCCTACTTTCTATTTGTTTGTTTCCTGTTATGTGTTTTAGCATAAGAATAAATCCTCTAGATAAAAATTCTTTTGGATTAGTTTGTGTCGACCTAGTCTTAAAAGGGAAGAGGGAATTTTTGATCTTAAACATTGGTAGCCCAAAGTTTGGAAACCTTTTAGCATTGTTATAATTTAGAAAAGTTGGGTGGGGTTAATTAGAAATTGGTTTTCTTATAAAGATATTAAGTTATTATTGATGCTATAATATAATTCAGATGACTAATCAGTTACTTGAATAAGAGTTTAAACCTATGTAGACCACCATAATATCGCCTAAATTCACTAAATGAATTGCATAGGTAGAACTCATTATTTGAGAGTGAATAACATTTATGTATGTCTTGACACAATCCTTACACCTAGCTAATTCTAGCTCCCAACCATTCTAGTTTATGAATGCATGTAATATATATGCTACACCAATGAAGTGAAATCATAAACTAATTCATATTCCATGAACGGTGATTTAGGCAATCTCTATCAGGATTATGGATGCCTAGTTGTCAATAGATAAAGGTTCAGAGTGGAGCCAAAGGTATCTCTGCCAGGGCTATAGATGCTTGGATAGAAGCAGAGTAATGCCCAAACCATCCCTAATTGAATAAAACATTATTATTACTTAAATTTAAAGATTGATTAGATTATTTCATGTATTTATGTTTTGAATCTTGAAAGATTAACATTTTTGAACCTAGTGGCAATGGGTAATGAACTACAAAGCACACATATAGTATATGTGTCTACAATATTTAAACTCTATTTCTAGCTTGTGATCTTTCATTAGTTATAAAAATCAATTTTGATGTAACTAAAAATCATAGTGAGATGACTAATTTTTTATTCATCTTTTAATAGAGGATCTAGATTCTAACATTTTGCAATGTTTCCCCATAGAGGTCACCATTTATTGATGCTCAAATACACCCTATTCCTAGAATGGGGACCCTCTTATTTTAATTTTTAAAAAATACCTAAACTCCAAGCTTGCTGAGACATTTGACTACATAGAATGCTTGATTTAATATTTCCTAACAATTCGTGGTTAAATATTCATCCTGCAATATAAGTTAACATTTATAAATACCTAGATTATTGCAAGATTAATTTGAGTTTTATCCAAATTTATAATGAATTATTAACCATGAATTGACTCAAATATGTATTCATGTATTTTCTAAGAATGCTCTACTTGGTTTTCTAATCATATGAATAAAATTTACTTCAATGGACCTTACTGCATTAACCTTGCACCTTATTTAAAGCATTTATTTATAAGTTTTTTTTTAAATCCTTATATTTTGCCTATGATGGGAAATTGATGTTTCCTAAAGTTTAATATATATTCTCACATGTATTCATAGGATGTCAACTTAACCATATTATTTTATGATGCCTCATAGGATGCCAAATTATAAACAAGCTTCTAGAAGAAACACTTACTCCATAGTGCACTGCATGTCATACCTATGCTACTTTTGTTTGACAATTAAAAGGAATGTCTTGAGAGCCCATTGAGATAATGCATGTCCCTCCCAGACTTTCACAATGATGACACTTATCATGCTAGCACTACTTCTAGCTAAAGAGCCACTTGATCATCTTTGAGAGCCCATTGAAGTGATGTATGTCCCCATTAGACTTATGAAATTATGCCACATGATTCCTTCAAATTGACACATGGAAGATCCTAAGCCATATGATCCAAGACCCATGATATCTGTCCATGATTAACACATGGAAGCTCCTAGAATGTCTTATCCAAAGATCAATGGTGTATAGCTATCTAAGGCCCCTTCTAAGAGTGGCATGTGTCCTTCCAAAGGACACATGCCATACCCATGCTACTCCTATTTGATGATCTAAGTTATTCATCTAAGAGCTAAATAAATCAATACAAGTCCACACCAAACCTATGAGATGATGCCACATGATTCCTTCAGATTGACACATGAAATCTCTTGAGCTATCTGATCCAAGACTTATGAGAGCTTTCTAAGATTGACACATGGAAATTCCTAAACCGTCTGATCCAAAGCTCAATGGTTTTAAGCTATCTAAGGACCCTTCATAGAGTGATGAGTGTCCCTAAAAAGGACACATGTCATACCCACTCTACTCCTTTTTGATAATCTAAAGGACTCCTTAAATATCCCACTAAGTAGATGCATGTCCCCACTAGACCCATGAGATGATGCCATGGGTTTCCTTCAAATAGACACATGTCCACATTTCATCATATCCAATATAAAGCTCATGAGAGATTGAGATGATGATGAAATTATGTAAGTCCACACTAGACCTCAAAGATGATGATGTGTGTCATTTTTATAGAGTTGCACCCAAGATCAAGAGATTGCCTTTGAGAAAGATGTGTGGTTCCCTTTGAGCCACATGATTAATACAAAGTTACCAATGGATATTCATAATATTATTGAGTGTAATATTAATGTGATGCATGTCCAAGAAATATTATGATGACCCACAAGAGATACACTTGTCTAGGTATAATTTTGACTACTTGTGAGAGAGATAAATGGTACCCCCATAACTGACCAAATTAGAGGGCCCTACCCTAGAGCTCACCAAGAATCAAAAGGTGTTGTGGGGTAGGGAACATATGAGTCATCAGATAAATCCACATCTTAGGAAACCTAAGAGAAATTAGAGAATGCAATGTGTCTAGATTTGAACTGACTAAATAACCAAGTCACTTTTAGGCCCTACAAGTGCCTAGTTGGAGTTGATATAGCATGTCACATGTTAAGAGGTGGAAATATTTAAAGTTAAAGATAAAATTGATGGTGAATCAAATAAAAATTAGTGCTAAGATTTAAATACAAAGGTGATGAGATCATCATTAATTCTACACAAACCATAATTTCCAACTAGTGACTATAGAAGGCTGAGGTAATTGAGGAGGCATTAAGGCCAATACTCACAAAGCATAATAGGATGATCTAAGACATACCTAATTTTTTTAGGCCCATGATCTTTAAATTATATCAAATATATAAATATTACCATGCATGTGCTGAAATATGGACTAGGGAGGAGGCCAAAAAAAATTAGAAGCAACAACAATATCAAGTGAGTCAGCAACCACCTCTAGGCCCTTAGGAATTTATGAATAATTGTTAACAAAATAAGGTGTCTTAAACCCTTCTAAAACCCCTTAGGGTCTATTTTCTCTTTCTACCACATTATGGGATTAAATGAATGCATGGTAATGGTTGAAATATGTCTCTTAGGATTTCTATATCCTCTTCAGGGTCAAAATTAGAGCAAAATTCCATTGATGACACTTGTACTTACAATAACCTTGATTATTTTGGATGATTCTTGGTCCAACAAATAGTTTTTTTAGTTTTGAGGTATTTTCACTTATGGGTATGGTTAAATATAGTTATAATATGTTT